>BJFM01000415.1:235819-265274 GCA_016586285.1 Arothron firmamentum
CTCTCTCTCTCTCTCTCTCTCTCTCTCTCTTTCTCTCATCTTTCTGAAAAGCTGCAGAGTCACATGGCACACACTGAAGAACTGAAACTTACCTGCTGCCCCTATAGCATTCCGGTGAATAGTTTAGCTGTGGGGAAACAGTGTGCCCTCTGTGCTGTGCCTCTGGTGGAGGCCTATCATTTCACCCCTACCTGCCGGCACTGATCTGCACATGAGCCGCAGAACAAGACCCTCTCTGTGTTTTCCTTTGTGGAAATCTGCCCGGTGTGTGTTTGACCTGGGAGAGGGTTGTCATACCTCAGCAAGGTTGACCTTTGTATTTTTTACTGCTGTGCACACGGGAATTTTACCTTTATTTCAGAGGAGGAAGCTTCTTCAAAATATGGCAGATATCATGGTAGAGAGGTGGACAGAAAGAAACATGTCTTATTTAGATTATTTGATTCCTCCAACAGTCCAAAAACATGCTAATTATGGTGATAAATTGTGTGTGTGCCCTGTGATGGACTGGGATGTGGCCTTTTAGAAAATGACTGTACACTCCAGCACCTCAGGCCAATTGATGAGAAAAGCTAAACTGAGATAATTAAGTACAAACTTGGTATCTTCTAAATTTTAATGCATAATAATAATAATAGTTAATGCAGCTTTCAGTTATCATTGATTTGTAGTACAATCTTGGTGTGTTGTGGTGTCAGAAAGGTTTTATTTTGAAAATTTTGGGTGTATTTTAGAACTAACAAATGTAGATATTTGCTTCCTATTCTTGGTGAGTGGCAGCTGGGTTCTCCCACAGAAGGACAGCAATTCTAGACTCAAATTTCCCAACATGGTGGCTTAAAATCTAAATTTGATTTAACTTGGTCACTCTCCATTATGCTACTTACGATGAGTTGAACCTGTTCTTACCAGCAGATCGTGACTTGACTTGAACAAAGCTTTAATTGCTTTTATTTAGGAAACCCGCTGCCTAACTCTTTTTGTCTGGAGAGTTAAGAAATAGGGTTCACAATTCATGTGAGATAAAGATTTACAGAAACTGATATTTCACTATATTTCACTGCCGAACCTTAATTAACATATAGATCAACTTTTTTTTTAATTTTTAATTTTTTTGGACATTGTCAGTCGCTGCTGCATAAAACTTTGTGCATTTGCCATGTGCAAAGTCTTCCCTCAGTGCTCACAAACAGTGTGGAATCTGCTTATAAATTGATCCGTTTTATCCACTCTGGCCGTCCGTGTCTTTGCTTTCTAAGCTGCCTGGTCAAAGGATGTGTGAATCCAATGAGCGGATATTTCTCTTCCGAGCTGCCTTTCAAGGCATTACTGATTCAGTGATGCGTAACGTTCCCCACAATGCCTGTGGAACAGAAGATAATGGGGTACAAAAGGAGGTCTTTGAGCTTTTTAAAGTGTCTTTAATTCACTTTGCAATGCACTGTGGATAGAATGACAGAATGATAGATTGGGGCACAGGGTAACTGTATTTCCCCCTCCGGAGTCACGGTTTTGTGCCCCTTTTCTTGGAATGTAAAGCAAGCATCCTGACTTCCACCTTTGCCTCCAACCTTGTGGATTCAGTGTAACATAATGCCCTCTGTACCGTCCAGCTTCCACTGCTTTGTGCGCCCATGAATGTGGCCTTTATTTTGCAGTTTTGTTGACATTTCTCTAAGCCTTGGGGGGATTTGCTTGTCTTCCCTCTAATACTTGACAAGATGTGGCAATCACTTTTGGCAACATCCAGATCCCACAAAGTCTCACTCTGGGGGCCTCTGTTGCTATTCATAGTGCTTCCCAGTGATGGACAGGAAGCTGGACTCTCCCAGGTCGCAGCCATTCCACCTCAAATTGTGTCTTTTGTTAATGCTTGTGGCTTTTCTCCATTTAAAAGGCTGTTTTTCACTACAGTTGGATGCACCACCCAGGTCAGCCAATCCTGTTTCATTATCTGTACAATGTTTTTCCTTTTGGGATATAATACACCTTGGATAAAAGAGAGTAAGTCTCTCAGTGTTTCCCTCTCTCTCTCTCTGTCTCTCTCTCTCTCTCTCTGTCTCTCTCTCTCTCTCTCTTTATTTTGCACCAGTACTTGTAACAAGCTGAGACAGATCATTGTTGCTAGTTCGCCCTCGGTGGTTTTAAAAGGATAGGCTTGCACACTTAGGCATTCCACCAGGAGGAATTTCTCTGGTATTTGCACTGGAATGTGGCTTTTGACTGGACTGGGAGGAGATACGTAATGGGATTTACAAAACCATGAAATCTAATAAACATACAGGCTACACATTATCAGACCTCGGGTTATGAGGATTGTTTGGGTCAATATTTATGCAAACCTTTGGATGAATGTCCTGCAAGATAAAAAAAAAAACAAAAACAAAAATTATATATGAGACAAAAGGAGCGAGCAAGCTACAGTCTATAAAATTGCAGTCCTCTAGTATATAAATATGCAAATGTGTCTGGTTATAAATTACCATATAAAACAATGAAAAAGTTGTACCCCGGGATTTAGTGTCTTGTAGTTAGCTGCATGTTCTGATGATGCAACGTCTCCAGTGTCTTAAAATAACACAGGAAGGGACAACAGTTGATTATTCTGCAAGAAAATGTCTCATGCTTACTATTATTAGCACAACAGGAGCAGAAACTCAATCGTACTCAGTCCTATTAAAAAAACAGCAAATGTTTCAGGGTTCCACGCTGATCCCTGTTAATGACAGCGGGTGTGTCCTCTTCTGTGCACCACGTGAAGGAATCTTTAATGAAATCACACGCTTGGGCCCAGTACCACACATTTGCTGCACACGCCTGTAATCCTACACAAGCAGCACCAGCGTGCCACACATTTATATTTAAAGTACTGGCTTAACTTTCAATGTCCCCCGCCGTGTGGTCGCGCTCATGTGTATATAAGGAGATGAAATGATGGGATATAGATTTAGATTTATCTTTTTTTACGTCCATGGCTATCTCTGTAATAATACACGGAAATCATCGAGCAGGGTTGCTTTAGAAATGACATGTGTGATGTAAAGGGCATTTATAGCTTCAGTGTGATGATTCTATCAGAAATGCATGAAAAAAGTTGTTTAATTTAAGTAAATATATATATTTATTCCACTTTATATTACTCACATTCATGTAACAGCTATTGCTTAATCTGCCCTGCTTGACAAAATAAAGAATTTATTTTAAAATTCAAATCTTTGTTCCACAATACAGATAGTTGGTTAAGTGTTTGCTAAGTGAGAAATAATAGAAATCATGGATAAAGAAATCACAGCTGCTGCCTTTTGCAGTGCTGCTATTTGCAGTTGAGGGGTCGCGCCCTTGCTGAAGTCCTTTGAAGGTCATTCTTTATTTTTTCTCTAGTTTTTCTGCTTTAACTGTGATCCCACCTCTGACCAAGTCAGCAAGTTATTTAATACAGTAGTTTGTCCAGCCTTTTGCTTTATTCAGCCTTTAGCCTTTGGCTTTATTTGTTTACCACAGCAGAAATTTCAGCTGAATTTGATAAAAAGTACTTCAGATAGGCAAACAGTTCTGATGCTGATAAAAGAAGTGAATTATGTAGTCAGTGATGGTGTCACCAGCAGAAGTGGCCTAAATACCAGTTCTTCTGTTAGTACTGCAACTGTAGGTAATTGATTGCTTTTATTCAAGCCTGTTCTAGCCTGTAACTGCAAACGTATAACCCATCAAGATGACGGGGTTGGATTTGCCTGACGTTTTGTCAGACACTGGCCCAAGGTCGGAATTTCACGGCTCTTTTATCCCTGAGAAAAGCGTGTGACACTGTTTGCTTGACGTCTGGGTGGGTCTCTGTCATGTTGACTTGAAGTTAAGCTGTCACGAGGAAAAAAATGAAGGAAACCAGTGATGCAAAGAATGGTAAATATCCTCTTCAGAGTTGCCTCTGCTTTTAGTAATCAATCATGTTTCAGTAGGTCAGTGTCCCACAGCCACTCCTGCCCAACTGTTACCAAGCTGTAAACTTTTCTGAAAGAGAACCCCCATTTTTCTGAAGCGCTGACTGATTCTAATGTAAACACCATTAAAAGCCCCCACAGCGAGGTGATGTCTGCGCAGTATGCCAGCGCTTTCCTCAAACAAGCTTTGTTCTTCAGAAGTTAATTCAATTAAGGCGGACAAAAGACCACTGGCACCAATAAAATTTGGGTGAAATGTGAAGCCATGCGATGGTCACACCACATGGCAGACATACACACACACACAGGCACAATCTCGGGGCCATTCAGGCATGATTAACATTCACATAATGCTCAACTTTTGGGTAGACACGCCTTCACCATGGGCAACAGCTGGCACTGAGAAGGAATTCAGCTTCTTTAGTGGGTAAAACTCTAAGACTGACTGTGTCCTCACTTCTATAGCTATATGTAATAAAAAAAAAGACACATTCAGCATGTACCTTTTCAAATTTATTCCTTGTAAAGGAACTAGTTGTTTATGTACACTTGCCCCCTGACTATCTCATGTCCACCTTTCATGCCCTTGAAATAGCACACTAAATTGTTGACGCACATGTTGCATTTCATCGCAGGCTGACCTCACGGCCAAGGTGATGATGGAGATTAGCATCTAGAGGCGATCTACGGCAGTGTGGAAGTGGAAGTTTAGTGTTGAATAGAGCCCATATCTGACAGGATATCATGTAGTTTAGCAATTTGAAGTTGACTTGCAGGATGGTGGTGGAAAAACAGCAGGGGGCAGTCGGTATTATGGTTTAGGGCTTGTTATACTGCGCGGCATTTATTCTCTACGCTGGGGTCCTTAAAGTACTCTTTCAGGCTCTTCTTGTGCCAGCAGCATTCAGGAAGGCCTCACTCATGGCTTAGCACTTACAGGAGTCATAACATGACACAAACAACACCAATGCAGATTCGGACTCTCTGATCTTAAGACGGGGGGGGGATATGGATAGTGTTTGACAGCGTTATCTCTATGCAACATTTATCAGCCTCCATAAATCTGCATCAGAATTGAAAACATTTACTCGTGACTAAACATGACATCATAGATTTTTACGATCACTTAATGCAGAACATGTGTGATCTTTGTTATAATGCCAGTGCTTTGAGACCATAAGATCCCACACATGTCTTGCAAAGTAAATATGACCTCCCATTCCAAGACCTTGTTAAAGTTCGGTCAGGAGGAGAAGATTTGGAGTGAAGAATGTTCATGTGATGCCACTCCTGTCTCCCACCCAGCATCTTCTACTCCCTGAAACCTTTCATGCTCATGGACGAGTGGCAATGACTGTGCCAGTTCTGAGGTGTCTGTTAAAAACAATGGAGCAGCTGATGGACCTGGGCTTTTATGTTGCACAGGGGAGACAGCTTTCTCTCAGCTGTCAGCACCTCCGGTGACCTGGGACATTTAAGCGCAAGTTTTTTACCTGTTGGAAGGAAAAAAAAAGGGAAATATTTCACACCCTTGCAATAATTCTAATCCCACTCTTAACTGTAAATGGATTATTTTGCACGATACTGGTCGTGACTGAAAGCCTTTTTAATAAATAGCTACAAAATCAAGCCATAGATAAACTTATCTAAATGAGCAAAGAGATAAGATAAGATAAGTCCTAACCCACTTTGGGGAAATTCCAGATTCTAGCACCAGAGGAATACGTATGAATGCTAGAAAGACTACAATGCTGCATTGGTATCTCTATTCAATCTGTGTAGTAAGATTGTGTATATAATCCTGTGACAGTGATTTGTCTGGCTGCTGTGTGTCTATTTCAGCTGCTCCTGCAGGTGGGTGTCTGCTGGAAAATTGAGGTTGTTTCTTTGGGATTTTCCATGATGTTGTATACATTAACTGCTAATTATACCTGTTCACTTTCTCAAGCACTTAGAGCATGTAGAGCTTATTTGTGTCGGTGCACCACTGATATTAGCGTGCTTGACGAGGTGCATTAAAAAAATCCGCTGATTATTACAGTACAGAGGCAACAGCTGCAGCATATAGGGATTTTGAGGTGCTAAAGTGTCTGTTAACACCATTCTTTACAGAATGTGGCTTTCAGCAGTGCAGGAGACCTTCTGCATTTTTCCCGACTGCCAGCAAACATAAGAGTCCGGTATTATTTCAGCTTACTGCTGAATTCCTGCAGGATTCCGTTCTCAAGGCAGGTGTGTGTCTATAACGTGTTACATGTGAGAGACTGCTCTTTGGTTCCTCTGTATCCAGTTCAGAAACTGGCAGTGAAATTCTCTCTTTCTCCCACTTTTCCAGTACATTAACACTGAATATCCTCTGTTGCCATTAATTCTGAGTTATTTTGTTCAACTTGTAAAATGAAATGAGGATTCCTGCAGCACGTGATTTAGAAAGTGTATTTTCTGTTTTAGAGAGCATCATAATCTCCAAAAAGCAAGACCGCTTCTGGTATTCGCACTTTCCATGGTGTAAACCTTTGACACTGGCCTTCCCTCGTGCGTGTGTGTGTGTATGTGCGTGTGTTTCCTCTCGCCGTGCTAACAATACGGCTCAGGAAGTATGTCAGGATAAAGGCCAGACCGCTGGGCTCTCTCTGGTCAGTGCATCCAACTTTTCGGGACAATAACTTGTTAATGCCTGAAGAAGCCTGCGCGGTGTCGGAGAGAGCCACGGACCTGTGAAAGGGAATTACTGCCCCAGGTGTCTTTAGAGAAAACATGGCCATGTCGCCCTGGCTGGTGAGTGCTGTTCCAACATGTCAGCTTTAACCGTGGGTGGCCAGAGGTCTGGTTAGCCCCACCACAGAAAACAAAGCAATTCAAGCTTTTTCTGCCTGTGACTGATTGACCAGCAACCTGGCTTACTGTTACTGTGTAAAGTACTGGTTGTGCATGGACGATTGACCTCAGATGTTTTACATTTATGTAAGACAATTGAGCATGGATCACCAACCATCTGGCTCGTTGAATGTTAATGGAACCAAGTCCAGTATTGGATCTACATATGGAACTTGACTTCACAGTTGGCTCTATTTCTAACGCTTGCAATGGTAAATGTAACGATGTTTTCAGTGATTTATAGATTTAAGAAGAAGTGAATAAATCCCAGAATGTCAGTCCTTTTAAATGTTAGTCAACATTATTTAGTTTCAGTAGAAATCCAATGTTGTCATGAAAGAAAAATGCAGAAACAGATTATTAGCCTAGGATTAGATTGGCTCTGGATTTACAGTACTTCCTGTTCCCTTTTGGAGAGCTCATGTTTCATTCAGTGATGACAATGACAGATGAGATCAGGCTGTGTTTGTGTTTAAACAGAAACCAAAATTGGGACCCTGGGGTGACAAAGGAAAATAAGGATTTCTTGCATAAATTCTTGAAAGTAATATGAAATTTCACCAGTGTGCCAGTCAGTTATTTTTATTTTCATGTCTTTCTCTTTTGATCCATCTGAGGCGAGTGTTTCTGAACAGCTGATTGGCAGATGTCTGTTCAGGATGCAGGAACTGTCAGACTGGTGACGGTTTTAAAAGTGGGCTGACCTCCTGTCTCTGGAGGCAGGCTGCCATTCATCATTGACTCTCAGGCACCGGTCAGCCTCGGCTGGTGGCCTGTCAGGAGAAGGGGTCTTTAATTAGCCGTCAGTGGCTCCTTGGCCAATTCCATTTAGTGCACATCAACATGAGGAGCACTCTGGTAGAAAACACACTGATGCCTTTAAGCATGTTAATCTGCATCTGTCACGTTTAAAAATTAGCACTGTTGGATTATTCTTGAAACACAATATTTCGTCATGATGTCTTATTTAACTGATTTTATTATATCGATCTGGGTTTAATTTTGTGCATAACTGCCAAAATGAGCGAGTCCACATGCAACTGTAGATAGAACATATTCTCTTGGTCCTGTTAAAAGCTCTTGCTTTATGACTAATGGCTATTTGCCCCATGATTAAATCTGATGAGCTCTCAATCCCAAAACGGGATGCCTGAGATCAATAGTGGATGGGGCGGGGGTAATTCATGCATTAACCGCAGCTTCATTATTTGAGCTAGTTCTGGGAAATGCAATATTCAAACCAATGGGACTCCAATGCAGATGTTGTTAACGTCTATCAGCTGTTTTGATTTTAGATTAGCTCTGCTTCTGTTGCAGTGACAGTGACTAACTGGTTCTGGACATACTCACCGGATGTCACTCTGGATTAGGGGAACAATGGATCTTTTGTAAGCTTGTTACATGATGCCATTAGGTTTTGACTTCGCCAACAGTTGCTGAATATTTCTGTAATAGTCTGGTTCAATGTTCAGATGAGGCTGCTGCGGCTGATGGGATAGTGTTTTATATCTCGGGTCAGTGCCCTATTTTGAAAATGTCTTGATATCTTCATTTTTATACTCTACGTACCTCGACCGTAAATCAATCTGTCAATTTGGCATTAAAAGCTGCAGCGTGTATTTCAATTACTTTGCACATTTCTCATGGTTAATGAAGTAAATTGATGAATTTATGCCACCAGCTGTGACCTAAACTATTGTCAGCCACTCACTGAAGTCATGGCCAGCCACTCCCCCTCTTTCTAGAGGCAGCATTGACCCTTACGCTCTGGTCTGGTTTCCTCGAAGCGACAACAGACTCGATGGGTCAGGTCAGGACTGTAACCGAGCGTGTCAGTGTTTGTACTCCTGAGAATCAGGAAGCACACGTGGCATTGTCCACCCTCTGAAATGCTGCTTTGTCTTTGGAAGACAATGCCAACATTTAATTGTTTAAGGTTTTAAGGTTGGTTAAATTATTTTTATTTGCTTAATGACCAAAGCAGTGGCTGTAATAAGTGGACTGTAGAGTTTGAACATCACAGCATCAGTGTTTCTAATGCCAGGGTTGTGTTTTTTGGAGACATTTTTCTGACCATGAGGAAAAAGAAGAAAAAAAAAAGAAAAAAAAACAACAGGAAGACTACACCCAAATTGAACAGCAGGCATACCTCACAGTGTTTTCACCAAAAAGTCAAACACTTCCCTCTCTAATTTCCCTGAAAGGAAATAAAAAAGGAGTAAACTTCCTTTGAATTGTTCTATGTAGGCTTATATGAAAAAAAAAAAAAAGTAAAATGAATATAAACTGTTTTTATTTACTTTTGACCATTTCATTTTCTATCTTTTCTAAAAAAATTTTTTTAACCATCTGGTGATATGACCAAAACTCAATCATATGAATGTATTTTGAGTTTAATTGTTAAATCCCATATGTGCCACAGTCTGCAGAAACGCACCATCAGTGTGTTACTCTACAAAGTGAAGTTATACCTTTACTGCAGGGAAGAACGCTGGAACGAATAGCTTTTCCCCATGAAAACACAGTTATATTTAGTGGGCTTTAACGTGGCTTCTTACTGGTGTCTTTCTTTAAAATGTCAAATAAGATAAAAACTGCACGGTGGCGACGCAACAGGCAGGCCAGAACACAGGCAGACCGGTCTGTGTTACTAACCTTAATACCAGTAAACATGTTACTGCTGACAATGTCTTTGCAGACAGATCATCGCCATCCAGACAGCTCAGGGGGGGTTAATTTGGCTCAGTCTGTTATCCAGAACAACTAACACAGAAATAGAGAGGCTTTGAGATTTGTTTTTAGAGCTTACCCATAGCTTTATTTTTAATTTATCAGCATTTAAACACTCTCTTTTACATATCTTGCATGTACCTTTCTTGCACCACTGCAAGCTACCCTCCCTTTTCTGCATTAAATTGCAGAACTCCCCCTCCTTTTTCCATCACTATAAGTGCCTTTACCAGACAGCCCTGCAGGACCCACCCCGCCTCCACCCACTTTGAATGGAGGACCCTGCAGCATCCAGAGGAGCGGGGACAAAGATGCATTTAGAAATTACTTCAGCTGCAGGAATTGCAATTTCAGAAACTGAAGGGAAATGTGTTACCTCTTGGAAATGAAAAGGGACCATTCATCCAGGACAAAGTGCTACCAGTGAAGGAGAGGCTGGAGACAGAGGAGGTTATCATTCAGCAGAGGACGTGGGGAGGTTTTCGGGGAAGAATGGGCGGACTGAGTTGGTGTCTTACCTCAGTCTTCAGTTGGGTGAAATATTTCTTCTACTGCATTTTCCCTTTTTTCCAACAAAGGGGGCATAAAAGCAAGGTACAGTTATTTTTTTCATTTTAGATAATATTGGTTTGAATGACAAGAATTTGGGGTCAAGTGTATTTTTTAATTTACACAGTTTAAGGTTTATGTACCTTCACACCAGAACATTGTTGACTCTGGAGAAGCTTCCTTGCTAAAAGAAAGAAACAAACAAACAAAAAAACAACAGTCCTGAAATAAATCTGGATTATTGGTTTGGTTAATCCAATACTTCCAGACCAGATGGTGTGCATTATCTTGTTATACATGTCTCTGCATTTGTGCTTCTTTTCTGCACCATCAGTAGTGCTGTACCATTAAACACCATCTTTGCTTGTCAGCCTCCTCACCTTAACATTTAGTTGCAAACAATTAAAGCCAAAGATTGGTTGTAAGAAAAATAGTAAAATGCAACAGTGTTACATGCTGGTGAAGTGACCTGAGCGAACTGTCTGTGACTTCACAAGATTCTGGAGTAAGTTGGAGAGATGGAGGGCAGGATGGTGTTTGAGATGGCAGTAAATGTCAATGTCAATCCTAGTAATATAGAATCCAAACAACATAAATCTCATATGAAGGTAGATTAGTCAAATTCCTGGTAATTTAGCATTAAAATAATAACATCCCTGACTGCTATTCCAGGTACTATCCCCAACTTTGACTCTGAAGATACCGGTACATGTTAGCCAAACAGCCCATCAGCACATCTATGCCGTCCACTGGTGATTGCCTCGTCTTTCTTCCAACAGAAAGCTATTTGAGTCCCTTTAGGTTGCAGCTTTCTGGGGTGGTTGGCATTTGGCCCTCTGTTCTTGGGTCTGGTTACATAAGAGGGGGTCTGCTTTCTGTTTTCCACAATCCTGGTTCTGTTTGGTTGATTCCAATGTGATTGAAACTCAACTCAGCTTTTTCTGGCTACATCCCTGTGAACCTTTTGCTTTTACAAATGCGTTCTGTTATTGACCCAGATAACAGAGCTGTGTTATCACACTTTTTTTTTACATTTTGGTCTTGTTTTGTAGACCTTGCTGGTATTGTGCTAAAATTCTGGGATCTTAATCCTGATATCTGTCACTTTACATATTATGTAAAAAGAATCTGTAACTTGTTGCTGGGCTGTTTGTAATGGGGTGCTTGAAATATTGCTGTTACAGTAAGCCAGACAGAAACAGGCTGTAAAGGCATTACACCAGTGTTACTGTTGTGCTCACAGGCCTGTGCGTTCTGGTGCTGCTTCCTCTCAAAGCACAGAGAACGGAGGAAAAACGTGCACACACATGTGAGCATTGTTCAGAGGGAGGGGCCTGGGTACGCATTGTTTTCAACAGATGGAAGTCGTGGGGGTGTGAGAGAGGGTGTGTGCATGTGTGTTGAGGGGGGCTTCTGGAGTATGTTTTTCCTGTCTGTCAACAAGCAAACTTCCCCTTGATCTGAGCAGCCAAGATGACAGGACACACCCCTGTGTTTGCACGTTCACTCTCTCCTTATCCTATTTATCTATCAACTCATCTCTCCACACTTTTTCTGTCCCTTTACCTGACAAGCTTATCCACTGTCCATTTGTAGTCTCCCTGGTTACTGAATCCATTGTAACATGGTGCACAGCTTTGATCCCACTCTGCTTCGTATACATCTTTACAGGGTTCAAGGATGGTGACACGACAACTTTAACACAATGTAGAAGTACCTCTGAGCCTTTGCTCTGAGCTACAGATGAAAAAAAGGAGCAAAATCAGAAAGAATCAAATTTCACCCGTTTTTTTTTTCTTAGTTTCCTCCCTCAGCCACAGTGACACCCCCAACCATGTTGTTTTAATAACTCTGAACAGGTGCTTTTGGTTTTAAATGACAGTTCGCTAAGTGCCCACTAGTGGGTACTGTAGTGCAGCTGGTGACGTTGGGGCATAATTTGAGCACCAGTATCTAAAGTATTGGATGTAGATCCTGAATTTGAATCTATTCCTAATGTTTGTTACAAACATAACTCACACACAGGTTTTGGTAAGAAAGAATAAAAAAAAAAAAACTTGAAATAACAGTTGTCTTCTGTTGTAGATTAACAGTGGGCTCATTTGTCCCTAACTATCTCTCTGCCATGAACAGGGCCGTTTTAGTCAGCGGTGACTTGTTAGATTGTAAACATAATCACACAGAAACATCCAGACAGATGTGCATGAAAAAGCAGAGGGTGCTGTTTGGCCTTGGTAGGGGTGTGTGGGTGCTGTTTAACCTTGGTGGCGTTTCTACTTGCTAATTATTTTTAGTTGTTTTAGTAAAATTGTTATATGACATTTCTCCATATAGAAAGGCATTTGGTTGGCTGCAACGTAAACTCTTATCTTGCATTTTGCTCTGTTTTTCTGTTGTGTGTTTATAGAAAATAACGTGTCCTTCATTGTCACACTATTGCTTGCTTAGATAAGTGCAATGTTGTGACAGGTGACTTTGTGCTTTGGTAGAGCCAAACTCCACAATCTGCACAGTCAAACTTTTTTTTTTTAACCCAAGATTTAAAATATACCCAAGCACTTTTATTCTGTGTCACAGGAGATTATAAATTAAAAGGTTTAAAGCTCTTAAACACAATGATGAAGAATATTGTCAGAATTAGTTTGCACTTTAGTCCCATTTAGACTTTTTACTGATTTAATGAAGTGGGAAAAATACGTAATAAAAAACCTGCACATTAACACATACATAACTGTAGGCTGGTCAATCCATCAGACCAGAGTTATTTGTGTTGGTGTGGTTGGTGAATTCAGATGTTTCTCCAACATTGCCCCTAATGATACTTTGTCAGGGTGGCCTGCAGGAAATACCATGAAATGATTCCTCTGCACAACTGCATCGCTCTACCTCTATGTGTTATAGACCGGAGGTGGGTTTGTGGGTGGGTTTGTGAATGTGAAAGAAAACTGGTTATTGTTGAGTGTTTATGAAAAGGCTAACTGAGTTTGGTTGGCTAAAGGGTGTGTTTATTTTTTCTGTAGGTCTGTAAGTCAATTACTAAAACCTGAGAGTTTTGTGCTATAGAATTTATTTGTTCAGTGCTGGTTTGCAGATCCTACTGTGCATTCCACTTTAATCTACTAAAATAAATTGCATGAAGAAATCCAAAAGATATCCTTATCCACTGATATCTGGGAATATCTCTATATATTAATCGGTCAAAATTTAAATTCAATTATGTAAAAATTGGTTATTTTGAGTGTTAGGTCATTTAATAGCAGGTGGTTTCTTTCCTGACCTTAGAAGTGATTCAGTGCATTTTTGTCCAGTGTCCTCACCCTGGAAGTTCACTTTATCAAATGATGAAATGTGCTGATCGCAGGGGGAATTGTGCACGAGTGTGATGGTGTGAGGGGGAGGTTAAGTGTGACGGATGCTGTGGGGGCAAATGGGTAAGGGGTGGGATTAAGGAATGAATGAAATTAAAAGTGGTGA
The DNA here is from genome assembly GCA_016586285.1 of Arothron firmamentum. Taxonomy (NCBI): domain Eukaryota; kingdom Metazoa; phylum Chordata; class Actinopteri; order Tetraodontiformes; family Tetraodontidae; genus Arothron; species Arothron firmamentum. The sequence goes on from BJFM01000415.1 coordinate 249,388, forward strand.
GACTTAGACGGGCAAAGAGGGAGGGCAACATGGATTCGGAGAGAGAGGAGGGGCAAAAGAGATGTATAATAAGCCGAGCACCCCCTCCCCCTTTGCTTTGAGTAGTGGGGGCAGGCTGACAACACCCCCTCCCCAGTTTTGTGAAACTTTCCCCCAGCAGAGGGGAGGAGAGCTAGAATGAGCCTAGAGGGAAGGCAGTGAGGATCAGATTGAGAGGAGAGACAGAGAGTGTTGCTGCCCAGGATGGTCATGACTCCGCTGCGATGGACACTTCTTCGGGCAGGATTATGCACGCTTTAGCCCACTGAGCTGTAGCATCACTCCTGCCTATCACCATGCCATCCGTCTCTCTGAGCTTACCCACAGCCCTGGCTGAACCTGCACGCACCTGGATCTGCCTGTCCTGCATGTTCTGGGTGAGACTATTTTTTCAGATGGAGATTCTGCTCAGCGGTCCTGTCAGGGTTCCATGTGGATGCCTGAGAAACTGAGCTATGAACTTTAATTGCATGATTTGTGGGTGTGGAAATGGTGCTTAGGTGTGATGCCTGACTGACAGAATTGTTTCCTTTAATCGTGATTGCAGCTGATGCTTTGTGTGGATGATCAAATCGAACTGATCTTAGGATCTGTTGGGTGGTCTACTTGTCGGGGGTTGGAGCATAGAGTGGGGACCCGGCTGCGGGGGGCCTTGGCATGGTGACACTTTTGAATGAGGGCGATATTATGAAGAAGAATGGGTGGGTGTGTCTACACCAAACCAGCTCTGTGAGATTTAATCTCATGAGAAACACCTTTAAAATACTCTCCACTGCTCTGTGAGTTATCTACACTAATCCCTGCAGATGAGTTGAACCCCTGACTCCTTTCTCATCCTTTCCCACTCACTCTCTGTCCTGCTTTGCCTCTCTTGGTGGTTGGGATGCAGCTATTTTTGCTTTCTATTGTATAATTTAATCTAACACACATTCCCGCTTGTAGTGAGGGGTTGTTTATGTTATTGCATGCCCTCTGTGCTGTGATGCATCTACTGTAGTCCTTTGCAAATTTCCAAATTTAAATCAGAGATGTCCTAATTTGTGTCTGTGTGAAAGGACATTCTTTTACGATGTCGACCTTTTTTGGCAGAATAGAGGATGAAGGAAAAGAATAGTTGAATAGACCATTGATATCCGTCCATCCACATTCTGCAGTGGTCCTTTGGGACGTGACTGCACACCACTGGCTGAGCTGGAGGCCTTGGTGAAGAGACTGGATAATCTTACAGAGCTCTTCATCAGTTAATTACCGTTCTCTCTTTTGAGGGGGCTGGAGGTGGTGTGAAAAGGGGGTTCATAAAAGCATCTGAAAGCCCCCCAGCTAAGCTCTGGGTCACTGATTGACTGCATTGGGGTACTGTACAAAGCAACTCACTTAAGGGGGTTGGGGTACAATTTAAAGCCTTACATTAATGGCAACATTTTGCTTGGGCCATAATTTAGTCCACCTTAATCTGGAGAAATACTTATATATAGGCTCAGTGCTGTAAGCTATGGGTCTATGCTAAAAATGCCATTTCTGCTAATCAGTGCATTGATTTTGTGCACTCTCTGATGTCAAATGTATCAGAGGAAATTCATTTTCTGTACATTTTTGACTATACATAAGTATTTGCAACGTTGTATTATGCAGATGTTTATATTTGCAGTTGCTGTAGAAGGACAGACTATGTCCCTGTCATAGTTATAGTTATACTGAAGGTCTTGTGAAGGACAGTATCACCAAAGATTGACGTTATTGTCATCTTTGACAATGGTTCCTCCAGTAAAGAGCAACTGAAGAATCTGAGTATGGGCGCGAGGGTCCAGGATAAAGTGTGATATTCCTCAGAAGCTGAATAGTAGCTGGGGAAAAAATACCACTGAAGAAAATATGAAAGGAAATGAACAGATGATGCTCTAGGCGAGATTAGCGGTCCTTTGAAGGAAAACCTTCAGAATTCTACCCCTCCACCAACAACTGTGAATAATTAATAAGGGGGAAAAAAGTCGTCTGGGGTGAATATCATCTGGTTTCTCTGAGGGGGCAATTAAGCAAATTAAATACCCTCAATGAAATACCCTCTACATGCTACATCCACAGCGTGCATGTTTTTTATAGATATAAAATTCAACAATCGCTTCCATCAAGATGTTACTGTTTGGTGTGTATCAGAGAGTTTTACAGATACACATAAACTACCCAAATGCTGTGGAAAAGACAACGTCAGATCAGGCCCTCAATTGAGAGTGCAATTATTGACCCTCGGCAGGCGTGTCAAGGTTCAAAGGACTCCTCGGAATGATCGATATCCATTATCATCCTCTCAATCCATCTCAATTCACAGTTGTCTCTCAAGATGATGACTCTGGGAAATTGTCTTCCCAGGAATGTTAGGTCTTTGATCCTTAGGTGTCTGGACTTGAAAGGCGTCAAACAACAAATCTGTTGCTGGCTTAACCTTCATTTTTTTCTCCTTTCCCCACAGTCACTGGCCTCTTGTCTTCTCTACTTTCTCTCTGGTGTCCAGATTACATCCGACTGGTGTTGAGAAATTCTCCACATGTGGGGTCTTTCTGAAGTCTGGCAACATTTTTCTGTGTAAACATCTCCGCTTACTTTGACCAAATGCTTTTCACTCTCACGGTTTACCATGTTTTTATTCTTTGTGAATCATTCTTTTTTTTTGCCATTTCATAGAAATTACATAAGAATTCAAATGATAACTTCATTTTCTGTGAGATATTGCACAACATGCCAGGAAGTATAACTCTCAGCTCAGTTGATTTATGAGAGTTGTTGAGCTTTGTCTTTACCCTCCCACCCACTCCTTTATGAAGGGACTTTATGCATGCTTGACTGAGCACATTGGCCTTAAACCTCCCAAGCACGGAATCATAGAGGGAGCTTCAGGTTCGGATATTTGATATTTCAGCCTTTGTTTCTCCATTTTCTTGATCTGGTAATATTAATTTTTAAACCACGCTGGAATCAGTTGATCCTTTTTTTTTTTTGATGAGTCTCTCTCTCTCCTCTAAAATAACAGAAAACAAATCTCCCTCTAACCTGGAGCTTCAGAGTTTCCAACCATTTAATATTGCTGAGACCTAAATCTTTTAGCTGTGAAGTCGTTTAGAAATATAACATTTTTTGGCCAGGTAACAGGGACATTTTGCCCTCTTCTTAATGTAGCAGACACATCATTTCAGGCCAAACTTTGTTGTTCTCATGCATGTCTGATAGCACAGATTCACGTCCTTGTTATTACTGTTGCGTTCACAGGGTGACAGTAGCAATTTATGGTTTCAGGACAACTGTTTTATGCTATTCACGCTTTCCAAAACTGCCTATAATAATCATGAAGATATTTCAAAAGGATGGAAAAGAAATCCAACTAGTGCAGTAAATCCAGTTCATTGTGGCATTGTGGTTTTTCATTCCATGTAACACACCTTGTATAGCAGTTTTTCACATCTCACAAATGAGATTATAAAGTAAGTAAGTATTCTTTATGTATACATACTATGAACTCCAACTGTGTTTCTTCTTGTCCGCAACATAAAATACTGGTCATTGTCAAAGTTGTAAAATATTTAACAAACCGCAAACAGTAATTACACCCTTCTAACAGAATGTGCATTTTTCTGTGCAAGTATGGACACTCTGAGGTTAAGGTAAAAGTTAACGGGACAATTTTTCACTCTCAATTGTCAATTCTCTAATTGAGGAGGCCCTCTGGAGCTGGTTAGTGCTTAGTGCCATGATAACCTCCAACTCTGGATGTGATCTGAGAACTCCTGTGGACGGCTATGCATTCAAGTGTGAGGCAAAACAATGCTCATTGGAAGTGGTAGTGACAGCACCCCGCTGGCCTGCCTGTGCATGTATCGGAAGGAGATGTGGATCTGCGTTTCAGGTTCCTCTGTGTTCATATGCGTCTACTTCCTCCTACTCAATACTAGATTTTATTTTTGATTACTGCTCGGTTTTTGCAGGCCATGTTTAGATACAGAGTTCATGTATTGAGGACAACATTCCAACATGACTACAAAATCCCTGAAAAAACATCTTCCCCCATCTTCCCACCAACATCTTTCCTTTATTTTTCACGCTTTTTTCCTTCCTTCTGTCTTTGCTAACAGCCTGATCTTTAACCAGCCCAGCATGATATGGAACACATACTGTTTTTCTTTGACTGCTGGCTCTTATGAAGAACTTTGGCTGTGTTTTATTAAAGTTGTTTTATCTTGGAAAATCAATGCTATTGGCAACAGCCATCCTTCAAGCTTGCATGATACGCATGTTGCATTTATTCTCATAAGCATGCTGTGTTAGAAAATTCTGAGCTTTGTTTTCTTAAACAGAAACCTTATCTTTGTGTAAATGTTGAGATTTGATTAAAAAATAACTGTAATAACTTGCTTAATATAGAGTTGTAATAAGATGTCAAGGCATGCACCCTCTCCAGGTCAGGAAGGTGCAATAATTAGCTTTAAAGGATACTAAACATTTATTTTCACCTATTAGTGACCAACAAACTAGATCATCGAAAATCAAAATGAAAGACAAGGCAGTCATGCACATGGGTTTATGTTCTATTTTTTGCAGTTGTGATGCTACAGGCATGGAAAAATTGTCCAAAAGGACTCTCCAAACATTTTTTTTTTGTTTTTTTTTTGCAAATAGCAGAATTTGGCAGTCATCTTTGCAGGCTGGTTGCCAGACAATCAAAGCGATAACAGCCAGTGCCTTTATTAGCTATAATCAATCATTTACTCAGAAACCTGCGGAGAGCTTCATCCATCAACTCACAGGACAAAGAGCTGACCGATAATTTTTGTCCCATAAAAGAAATCCTTAATATTCAACTCAGACCACGATGGCTACTCAGTAATACACTCTTCTGGCAGCCTATCATCTTTGAAGTGGAAGAAAAGAGGTGCCCCACCCCCCACCCCATTTCACTTCTGGATGACTGAGTAATTTCTTCCCTGGGATCCACCTCACGGATGAAATGCATGTAGGCCATAGACTTAGAAAGGAGGGAACCGAAGGTTGCCTGAGGTGCATTTACCGCCAAAAAGCAGTTGACTGTTCATTGAAGGGCCTTAATCGGAACCAGGCCTTAATTTAGGTGCTGACACTCAACAGATCTCTGTTTGTTCAAAGCTTTTGTGCTGATCTAGAAGGTAGATCTCAAACATCTAGACTGCCTGGCTGATGCTGAAGAACAGCATCAACAGAATACGTGGATAAGAAGGAAACGAGCATCTATTTCTGTGTTATCACCTGGTTGAAGATAAGAGGTCACAGATGAATAAGTGGCTCTTTTGTTCGACATATTAAACCCTGAGTCCTAACAGCTGCTCGTACTGTATGTGTGGAACATCAGGCATTTGAAGATTTATGCATGTGCATTTAAGGGTAGATTGTGTCTAAAATGGGGACAATAAATTCTCCACAATTTAAAAAAAGATCTGTACACACGCTGCATTCTATTATTTGAGAAGAAAATAATTTCTAAATGAATTGTCTTATCTAAAATCTGTGTAATGTGTGGTGTTTTTGTCGAAGAGGAGCTGCAGGTTAACTGCATCATAGCTCTCCACAAGATGATGCTGACTGTTCCAGGCACCCGTAGAGTGTGTGGAGCCCCGACCGAGTAGCCTTGTTTTGCACTGCTTATGTCTCTCTACCAGAGGATACCTGGACACTCGGTGCCGGCAAATCCATGAGACAGCTACAATGTCAGGTGTGGTGAGCTCTTCTTACTGCTTCATGGTGTTGTTTTGGCTGTTGCTCCAGGCTTCATGGCTCTATTTTTGGCATGTCTATATGTGATCCCTTGCCTGCGATATGCACTTTTCAATCTGTTTAGCGTGTGTCAAAGATGTGGCAGGAAGGAGACTCCCAATAAAGACGGACTGTTGCAGTAAATTAAGATCAGAGCTATGTTCAGTTTCTGCAGCTTCGTTTATTATAATATGACTAGTGATAGGGCTCAAAATCCAGTGATATTGAAGATCCCTTTATGAAAAAACTTTATGACTTATTTTTTTTAACATCATATTATAATAAAACATTTTGTTGAATAAAGTAAATTAAGTAAATAAGTCAGTAAGCAAATAAGTCAAAATAAATAGTAAAACACGGTGCATTTGCCTGGAAAATAAAATTTTCTATAATCTCCTTTCAAACAAAACTGAACTTGTTTTAGACACTTGAATTATATAAGTAAAGAGTAAAAGGTCGGAGTGGAGCGGAGGTACACAGATGGAGATATGTGGCTAAAATGTCCATCCGTGCACATGGACTTCCATATGAGGGACAGCAGTGTTCTTCCTTCTGATTACGCAGATGAGTGGACAGGTCTCGTTCTGTCTTCTGGCACCAACAGCATGAACAATAGACTATTTAAATGTGTGAGGACGGGGGGCACTGTTGTGTCTGTGTGTATTTGCTGTCCATTGACTTCGTTCAGACTGTAGGCCATCAGTGAAATGGAGGGGGCAGACCACATATGCATGTCCTGTCACTAGCGGTTTGTCTGTCTGTTAGCCTGACATTCTCTTTGTCTGACTTGGAACGCAGATTTATGGGTGGAAAAAAGAAGTCAGAATCACAAGATTAAAGTTAAACACATGTATTCAAACACACCTTATATGGACCCTATCTTATTTTGGGTCTTATGAAAGGTCTCAGAGTCATTACGTTTGTTTTTAATGTTCGGATAGTCCGGTGTGAGCGTGCACATGCACTAAACACATGCTTACCTGCTTCCAATATATGAGGTAATTCATGAGGTGTTGAAAGCGCCTGGCAGTGTAATCAGAGGTGAAATCGGTGTCTGTGCATGAGTCACTATTTGGAAGCAGTTGCAGTTAATAGTTTGAAGTTCTAAACTCAAGGCTTGGTTACCTTATTCAGCTGGAATGTCAGTCTGGAAGCAGTTATACCAGAGATACCATAATATTACCTAACTTCTGCTCAAATGATTCACAGTCATGGCATAGTTTGAATCCAAAACAGGTAAGTGATGGACATTATTCTGTATTTAAAAAAGATTACTGCAAAAAAGAGATTAGCTGCAGAATTTCAGGAGACGTTAAATATGTTGTTTTATTTAATGATTGGTATGAATTAACTAGTATTATTTAGCAAAGTCCACATAAGGCTACATAATGCTGCGTCTTGTTCATGACTCAGTCCTGAATAAATAAATCATTTGTTGATTCTGGTTTTAAAGTGTTTCGTTTCTTTTAACAGATACCTGGTGGTTCAGGACAACTTGGTACTAAAGCCAAGCTGGTGTAGTTCAGCATCTCCCTTTAACAAAGAAAAAAGATTCTTTTGATCATAAGAGGAAACTGGCCCCTTCAACATACACCGACATCTATACATGAGTGTGTATGAGCGCCTCGGTGTCTCTGTATCTGAGAGTGTGTTTGTGTGTGTCTACACATGTTTTAACCGTGTGCGCTAATGAGCGTGAGGCTGGAGATTATGCGTTCCTCTCTCAGGGAACTGGAGCCTTTTCCCAGGAGCTGCAGTGCATTAGCTGAAGGGGGGTTATGTACACTCTGACCCCAGCTTTTGGGGGTCCCGGTTGGCTGTCTAAAACCATTTCCTTCCTTTGTAGTGCATCTGAGAGCCTGCACTGTGATGTGAATGTGAAGGAGTGAGGCCATTTGCATATTTTTGCAGCATGTATGAACAAAACGATAATCTCTGGGTATACTGGCAGGTCTTCTTTTCAACTTTAAATCAAATCCTACCCTACCCCCATACCACTGCCTCTCACTCATATGTATCTCATGTGCTTCAAATTGACCCCCAACCCACCAACAAGCTGTGAGCACATGCACAATACTGCACAAGCGCATTTCTAAACAATTAAGTGTTCACAAAAGGAAGTGTCCCTCTATACTGCCCTTTGTGGCACTTACACACTCATTTCAGGTTAAGTGACTCAGGGTGGGTTTTGGTTAAGGCTTCGAGACCAACTACAAGAGGTGTGGTGAGAGTTTGGCTCTTTGTTTGGTGTTGCAAAGACGGATGTTTCGGACTATCGGCCGTTGGATGTAAGAATGTTAATTTACTCAAGTACTGCTGAATGAAGCGCGGCATAACTTATTAAAATGCATCTTCATCCCTGCAGTAATGTATAATATACATATCTACAATTTGCCTCCACTGTTTACATACATTAGACCCCAATGGCCCAGGATAAAGACCAGTTGGCTAAAAGCATACAGATACATAAACACAACAGATAGAGAATACTTTGTTAATATGAATGTGGTCATGTGCTTCATCCAAGCGGAATGTTTATCATCAGATATTCTTTTCAAGTATTTTTTTCTGAAACCTGCTGTGTGAATGGATGCAGGCTGGGAGAGTGTGAGAAGGTTCACCCGTGGTCACAGAAGCTGCTGAATAGACTCTGAGATTGAGACATTTCAGATTCTTATTGTGTGTGTGCGCGCACATAGGTGTGTGTGTATGTGTGCGTGTGTGTGTGTGTGTGTGTGTGTGTGTGTGCAAGAGAGGAAGCAATGCTATTAGCTTGTCATGTAGTTATTTTTTCTCTTGATTTGTGGAAAAATTTAGATTGAACAGTTATATAATAGTTAGAGTTTGAATGGAGACTGGGTGCATTTTGAACTGTATTTATGTATTTACTATACTTTCTGATACGTGTATTTACTTTTTAAATTTCCCTCTATTATAACATGATTTAGAAATATTTGTCTTTCTTATGACAGAGAAATTAATAACAAACAGACACTCACTCCGCCCCACAGTCATCCGCTTAGACTACTATTAAAGCGACTTATCGCCATTCCCAATCCTCTCAAATCCACACCGAGACTCCGAACCCAGCAGGTGCCAGCTGGAACTTTGGCATGGCGGCACCTTTGGGGAACACCATGTATGGATGCCAGGCTGCGGGCCGAAGCCTCGTTGCCAACATGGTGCAGCCTGCGCAGCCATGGTTCTTTATTTGGGCCTAACTAGATTAAACTAATCACGTTATGTAGTGGCGAGGCGTAGCCGGGTGATGGAATGAAGGGTCGGCTGTCTTGCTGTTGCCATGTGGATTTTAATTACAAACATTGAGCTGTCGTATGGAGCCGGATAAACATCTGATGTCATATCAGGCTAAATCTACAGTTCCAAATGAGCTCATTAAGCGTGGATGACCATTAGAGACCCGCTAACGTATTAATAAATGTCTAAACTGCCTTGGATATTAGAAATTGAATTCTTCCGATATTTACTCAAAAACGCAATCTTTCTATGATTTGCAAAGGGAATTTTTTTATTTTATTTCATTTTCGTTATGATGGTAGTTTAAGAATGATTTCAGAAAGGGAAAGGCTGGTTTCTCTTTGTATTTTGAATGGTATTTTTTTTTTAGGGTATCTTTGCTTTGAGGTTCTATACTCTCACCATATGTGAATGCCTGTGAAAAGTCCTCCAATATGCCAACCACATGGCCATTTTTAGTCCACTCTGGCATGACTACACACCTAATGGAAGCCTTGTGTCAGTACAGGACAATAATCCAGCACTTCCTGCGTTGAAATCACATTTATTTTCTCTCTGCACCCTCTGTTGAACTCGTGCACATTACGGGTGTTTAGAAATATCAAAAACAGGATATTCACAAGTATTTATGTTTCGGAACGAGAGCGTGGATAATGACTACATGAGTTTGAAATGACAGCTGTGGTATGTGTACATCCGGGATAAACATCGGATTTTGACTTCCAAACTTCCCAGTTGAGTAATCAACTAACCCCCTACACACCCTAAAGGATTCCGGCAATTCACTGGTGTGAGGTGCCGCTGGACGCCCTCGTAGAACCCCTGATTGCATCCTGACTTTCACCCCTAAACTTGCCCATGAAAAGACATGAGGAGATATGCTTCATGATTCATGCATCACTCAGACTTTCAAAATGGACCCTTTTTGTCTTTGGCCAGCACTACTAAGTTTAAAATGTGCAAGGCTGAAAGGAAAGGAGCTCCGGAGCTGTGGTGCAAAACAGCAGGCTGCAGATAATGTTTAACTGAGGGGAGGGCACGTTAGAGTTGCATAAGACACTTGCAAATGGGAAACGAGAAACCAAACAGAGTGTTCCTTTTCAAAGTTTTGTGCCAGGCCTTAAGGTGATATTTTCCACCAATAATAATGAAACTATAAATACATCTATGTGCAATATTTAAGCTTCACGTCACTTCTTTGCTATATCTCAGTGACAGATGAAGGTATGTAATTAGATGGATGTGGAAAAGCAGATGTTATGTTTGCCAACACTTTAGCCTTATAATCCTGCCACCAATTAAGAAAGCAAATAAATACTAAAAGATTGTTTGGCACTGAGCAACCTGAAGCTCTCATGGCAGAACCGACACTTTAACAACCACCTGGACTCATAAAAGACGGCACAATTTTAACATTTCATCTCTTTTGTTTTTGTTGCTCTCTCTGAACTGCAGCCAGAGGAGCTGGAGGCTCTTCACTCTCATACTTTCCGGGTGAAGACGTTTAAGAAGGCCAAGCACTGCAGCGTCTGCAAGCAGCTCATCAGTGAAGATGGACTCATCTGTAGAGGTAAGTCAGCTGCACAGTTACACACGTGTTCAATATAAAAGAATCATAAGTCTAAATCTATATTCTGATCATTTTACTACAATGGAAACAACATAAAAATGCTTCTGCACATATCAGTGTAAACCACTTTAATGATATTACACCTGCGCTACAGAATAAAAGACATTCAATAATTTAATGTAATCAAGAAATAAAATTAAAATATACCTTATTTTGGACACAGAGTTTAAGTTTGCTAGTAAATTGGTCCCCTTAAATCTTGCTTTTAGTCCAACTAAATTCTTTTGGTCCTTAGTTTTGCACCAGTCTCCACTAGTTTTGTATTTTTTTGTGCAAAGGCATATAAAAATATAAACTAAAGCAACATTTAAACTAGCTTGAGCCACCAAAACTTGATCAAGCTGCCAGTTCTTTTTCTTGCTTCTATTGTCTTATTGTTTTTGCAGGACTCTGCATTTGCCAATTGGCTGAAATCGAAGTAAACGATGAAACAACAAACAATTGCAGGAAATAAAATTGAGATTCAATAATAGATGTGGTCACCGTTTCCAAACATGCACTTGAACCTTCCCATCTGGTGCTCCGGACGGGCTTAAAGAGAATCGAGCTCAACACAGCGTTACATTCAGTGGAAATGTCTGTTTTCAGACAGATAACAGCAACTCAAACGGAACGCACGGAAACGGATGGATGTTTGGTTTGGCAGACGAGGGGAGAATATTCAGTCTGCAGTTTCCCAAACCTGACATCAGGCAGGTAGATGTTTGAAGGCCACAGCTTAGAAAAACAAGCGCACTCTCTGTACGTCTGCAGGAAATTGCTTCTTAAAATCTGCACTTCACAAGGTTAAAAGGATGTAGCAGACTGTGTCTCAGTAATTTGTCTGGACTGCTGTTTTTATGTCACAGCTACTCTCCGGTGCTGTTTCGGAGTGGAAGCATTAGCTTTCGTTTATGGTCCACTTTGGTGTTGCATGCTGTGCAATTACACCTATTTTCACAAAGAACAGCATGCAGGGATGTGGACATAAACAAAATGAGACATGATGTACTTGCACATCCCACAGAAACAAGGAGGTGGCTTTGATTACACCTGATTTAATTGGAGTTCTCACAACAGCGGACTTTGTGAAATGACTCTTTATATATTTCATGGAAGATATTTAAAAGTGATTTGTTCAAAACTGAGAAGTCAATTGAAAAACCATGCTAGATGAACAGTTAAATTCCCTAAAATTGATGTTTTTGAATATTTCCATGAACTGCACTTGACATTGACCATGATTCTGCTCTGATAAATAATGTTCAGTTGGGGATGCAGACTGTTGCATAAATGTACTCATAAAAAAGCGCAGGAGAGACACAGAGACTGCTGACTACAAGTGAGTTATGATAGAAATAAACCCTCTTGACGGGGCTGCATTTGGGTCTTATTTAATTTAAGTGTAGTCGTTCATTTGACTCTTTCAGGTTGTACCAGGGCTTGGTTGCGTGTTAAATTAAAAATGAATGTGTGTGTGTGTGTGTGTGTGCATGTGCGTGCACGTGCCTGCGTGCGCATGTGTGTGTGTGTGTGTGTGTGTGTGTGTGTGTGCGTGTGTGTGTGTGTGTGTGTGTTTTGAAAAGAATTCACTTTTTTTGTTTTTTATTTTTCCTGTGATTGATGACTGCCTTCTGTAAAAACAGATAGCTGCGGTGTGGAACAAAGGAGTATTTTCATTTTATTATACTTTAAAGTTTATGCCATCACAGTAAAAAACTGGAAAAGCACTCGGAGAGCACTGACCTTCACCAAGGTCAGTAAATGGGCAGTAGTAATACAAGGTTACATAATGTCTGTGTAGGTTCTCATTCATCCAGGTCATAGTTATCCAAGGTTACATAACATAGGTTGCTTTATGATCAAAGCCAAGGGGCTTTGATCTTTGGAAGATTAAAGGTCAAAGTCCTTCCAGAATCTCGAATATTAACATTTAATCATCTGTTCCTTGACCCCTTATCGACATATCCTGAAAATTTAATTTTAATCCGCTCCTAACTTTTCAAGTTACTTAGCCGACAGTCAAACAGACAAACGCCAGCTGTCACTTAACTTGAATATCTGACGCCAGACTGCATACAGGAAGGTTGCTGTAGCTCTCACCTTTGGTTGAAATGTCATATTAAATTCTTATAATATTTAATACGGAAGTCTTGCATTCAGTCTTGGTTCTTCAACATTTTCCCTTTTGCTGTAATAACACTGCAGTCACATGGCCTCACAATAACACAATCTCTTGGACTTCCTGTCTCTTCAGCGGTTGCCAGGATACAGGGGTTTAGTTGCTCTGACAATAGCATGTTGACGCAGGTCAGGACCGCAGTTTTCCAGTCAAAAACTGAAGTCTTTTGTGGTGGAGTATTTTAAGAGAACTTGACCTGAGGGCAGGAAGTGGCTTTTATATTCACCCGCTGTGATGCAGGTCAGGCTGGATCCATGTGTGCCGGGGTGGGCCGGACAACTCTGTGTTGAATTTTAAAGTTCAGCAGGGGATTGTATGATCTAATAATTTATCTAATTTATGAGAAAAAATATTTTAGTTCTTATAAAACGCATCCCAAAGAGATTTTTTTGGAGGATTCATTTTGCAATCGGTGTTCTCCTCTTTCAAAGACAACTTCCAGAAGTTCAAAACACTTTCTAACAATTCTACAAAAGTCTTCTGGCAGTGCTTTTATGTAAGGGGTGTAGCTAGACATTCAACATAAACAGAGCTTCAAAGAGTGGGCGGCGTGTGTGTGTGTGTGTAGGTTATCATAGCACTGTTGTTGACGTCTGAGCTCATGGAGCTGGTATGCAGCAAATCCCATATGGGTTAAAAATCAAACACAGAAAAGACTTGCCACATATAGAAGTTTAGGAGGGTTAAAGGAAGGATCAGAGATGGTGGGAAAGTTCTCCAAGAGTGAGTAAGTGCAAGTCTGGTACAGGCTAGCGTGGTAAATGTAAATAGTACAGATAAATCAGACCAAGTATAAAAGAAATGTTATTGTTCACAGATGAGTCCCTGTAGACATTTTAGAAAAATTAAAAAAAGAAAAAATCAGTTTAATGTGAGTCAGAGATGTAGAATTTAGGGGAATAAACTACATTTGTGAGAAATCCATCAATGGTAATTAGAATTGAGTCAGAATTGTGAGGGAAAACAAAAGTGAATGGGCAAAAAGTCAAACTTCTTGTAAAAAAGGTTTAGTGACAAAATTGTGTGTGTGTGTGTGTGTGTGTGTGTGTGTGTGTGTGTGTGTGTGTGTGTGGATCTCAAATGACTCTTCTTATCTTAGGTATTGCCTTATGCTATACAGAATCACCAGAGTATGATACTCTGATCTTTGGGGCTTTGGGGCAGATAAATCTCTGCAGCTCATTATCCTAATGGCTTAAGATGAATATTGGTTTTTGGTGGACGAGGGTTAGTGACTGTCTCCCACTCTAACATCATTATGATAATCTACTAGACTGAGCACAGGCTGACTTTTCATGAACTCTTGGCGGCAGATGGAGGCTCACTGTGATTTCCAGTAAGTTTAAGAGTCTGGAAACCAGGGAGGTGAACTTTTGCACTGTTGTCTGCCTGGATTCAGTTGTTTTTGTTCTGTGAAAACTGCTCCAATATACTGCTCAGTGCTGTTTTACCCCTAACCTTTCTGTAAATTTTAAGCCAAGTACTTTGCCAACAGAGAGCGCAAAAGAGGCAGCTGTTAATGTAGTTAGGGTGTCACCTGTCGGATGACTGAAGTATTGCAGGTGAACTACAGTTGAACCTTTTTTCTGATGGCTTTGAAGCAGATCATAAGCATTACTTATTTCACCCTCTTGGTGTCCAGGAGGTGTTTTTTTTTTTTTTTTTTATTAAAAGGTTGTTGATACGTTTTTGATATTCACAATGATTTGTAATGTTTCTTTTATTTTCTATGGAAAAAAATTACTCTGGAATACTGTGAAAATGCACAAAATCTTGACTTTTGTCTTTATGTCACAGAAAACAGTATAAAATAATCGGATTTACTTTTACTGTAGTATTAAAGCGTGTCATAATAACCAGTCATTTTCAGGTATAACTGTGTGCTGCTAGGGGGCAGTAGAGTCTTAGTTTTTGCCTCTTGCTTCTGTAAATGTAGATCTAGTGTCTAGTGTTGTTTCCTCATTCTGATGTGACTATAATTTAACAGACTTTTTGTTGCATCCATGTGTTATTTGTGTGGCCTAAACAAGGGAAAAGAGATGGGTTTTAATCGGCAAAATGTTCATGAACATGCACACGAGCATGCAGGTAACACAAAGTAGATGACACAAACTGGGTCCATGGGAATTCTTGCTTTGGATTTTTGTGTTCTGTTCAGGAATCTCACATGTTCCAAAAGTCATCAGCTGGCGCAAGGTGGGGCTTTAACCACAGAAACTGGAACACGGGTGAACATGTGTAGGCTAAACGATGAAACCTGTAAATGAGTCAGATAATGAAGGGTGTTGAGTGTGGTAATTACTCACATTAATACTTCACAGAAACTCTGCTGGAGTACTGAACAGCAATGAAAGACCATATGACTGCAGTTCAGGCCTCTTCACTGCAGGACCACTTACAAAAATGAAATAATAGTGGCATAGTCAGGTTTGGGATGATACATACAGCATTTGGTATTACAAAAACACTCATTTTAGAAAGAGGGAAAAAAAATCTGTGGGAAAGACGGTTTGAGACACTTCTGGAGACCTTTATCTTAATCTCAACCTTCTTGGGACTTAACATTAAGCTTCCTCATGGAAATTTTTTTTTGTCTCGAAGGGAAAATGATAGCCTGTTAATAATCCTGTTAGGCCTCTTTATAAACAGCTGTAATAAAATGGGACTGGATATTAGAATCTTAACTATAAATACAGCTTCTGCTTTGCCAACAATGTGTTGTGCATGAAGAATATCAGCCTGGGATACCCTGCACACCCTTTTGACTCTTACCAAGAGAAACAATAAGAAACAAAAACATTTTTAAAATCTGCATGTGCCATCAAACAGCTATATGTTAGCATGGTAGGAATATTGATACTATCAGAGAAACTAGATTAACTTTACAATTAGATAAAGCGTTAATAATCGGCGAAGCCCTGTGTTTGCAGCCAGAGTTCTGACAGGTATTGACAAAAGAGATCACATAACTCGTCTCTTCATTGGCTGCCCGTTAAATTTAGAATAATTTTTAAAACCCTTCTGTTG
>BJFM01000416.1:6140-35094 GCA_016586285.1 Arothron firmamentum
GACAGGTACATCTCATGAGCTGAAGCCCCCCCCCCGCTTTTAACTTAGCGACCAGATCGCCCCCGAACACGTCCCGCTTTGCTGCTCCTGCGGCGACGCTCCGTTGATCTCAAGTGTAAACATATCTAAGGTGACGGACAAGGAGAGGAGAGGAACCCCCCCTTTTTTAACTCGGCTAACCAAAAATGCGTCTCCAGAGAAAAGCCGGACAATCAATGAATTCTGATTAAATTGGGCGACGCGGAGAGCGACGTGAACGGGGTGCCCCCCCCGGTCTGCAGGGCATTTTGGAATGATTCATGAGAATCCTGAGAGTCATTCATCCCCCCCCCCCAACCCACCACTTCCCTCCACCTCCAGGTCAGGCCCGTAATAAATATACATGCTGTCGCGTTGATTCGACCAGTCACGGCAGCAGACAATCCGTGTTGAGGGTGGGCTGAATTTGCACCCTGGTGTCTGCACCTGACACCCTCCAATTATAAGTGACAGATGCTTGGCACGTGCACACGCACGTTAATACTATGCGGCAAAGAATCAAATCTCCATATCTGAGGCTTGACCCCCCCGTCCTCCCTTTGTTCCTTGGGTGCGCATGACCAGATGTGACCCTGCTACAAATTTAGTAAAGATGCAGAGCTTCAAGTTACCGTGTGTGTGTGTGTGTATGTGTGTGTGTCTGTGTGTGTGCGTGCTGACAGGAGCTCCAAGGACTTGGAATGAGTGTGTTAACTAAAAGCCTGACATAAACAAACACATAAATGTAAGGTTGCTTTGTGTGCGCGTCAGGTGTATGTTACATGTGCATCCGCGGACCTTATTAGCAGGCTCCATGTGTCAGTGGTTAATCCCGCCATCTCTCGGGGGAGACCCCACCTCCTCCACCAACTCCCCCCCTCTCCCTGTCTGCTTGCACCCCCTCCCCACCCCTACAGATGGGCTCTTTTATTTCCCCAAAGAATACTAATAATGACCATTGAAGGATTCCAAAGGGGCCGGTTTAAACTTCTTCTTCATCCTTTTTCTTTTCCTTTTTTTCCCTTTTAACACAGCCGAGTCTAATGATGCAAGAGGCGGCCCGGGGACGGGGCGATGGAGGGGGGCCTGGGATGAGCTAACAAACAACGGCCGGCGCAAACAAAGATGTTCTCCGTGGACGTGGGAGTGCCCGCTTTTCGATTCGAGAAGTGTGGAAGTCACCAAAACATGGCCGGCGGAGCGCCTAATCACCCAAGATCACTGAATGATTCATGAGTCAATATTATTGCTCTTCTACACTCAGGAGGGGAAAAAAAATAGGTTGTAATAAAACCGTGATTAGACTGTCTGTCAGCCATATGGTGGATGTATACGCACATATATAGGATATTATATCAGGGACTCTGCACCAAGAAGAAGAGGAGAAAGAAGAACACTAATAAGGCTTCTAATTATAGAGACTCAGGAGCCTCTGAGACGTCGCAGTGATGCTGCGGTGCACAACAAACACAGCCTGGAGTCAAGTCACTGTGTCTGTGAGGCAGGAGGAGCAGGAGGAGGAGGAGGAGGTAAAGAAGAAGGAGAAGAAAGAAGAGGAGGAGATTTAAACAGCTGAGGTGTCAGATCAATCTCGACAAAGTTGGACACACACTTACACCCACACACACACGCGAATGTGGTTCATATAGGAACCAACAAGTCAAATGTTCCCTGAAAAAAAGTCTCAGAAGGGAACGATGCAAATTTTAGCCAAAACTGTCACATGTGTGTTTATTTGTGTGCGTTTTCATAAATGTCGCACAAGGATGTGTGTCTTCCAAGCGGCTCTTAGGCAAAAATGCAGCTTCACTGAAACTTTGCGATGAGCAACCTCCTCCCGTTGCATCCTTATCAGAAAACTTACACGTTTCTTTCTGTTGCAAAATTGATCAATTTTTTTCTATTTTTGGACAGCTGAGGGTGTAAGTAGGGCCTGGGGGAGGGCGGGAGGGGGCAGTCTGTCTGTAGGCAACGGCGCATCCATTTAAATTAAAGCACTGAACACATTCTGCGTTAAAGCTGATGAAGACGCAGAAGACATTTTGATTTAAGTCTTGGTTTTTGTTGAGAAGCTGCTTCCAGTTGAGCTGCGGTAACCTACAACATCAGGGAGGCCATGTTACTGCTAATTTTACTCACAAAACTAAAAAACTAATGAGGGTGATTTCAATAAAAGAGAAAGATTCGAGGTCGACGCCATGAATAAGTCCCTTTGCGAAAGATGATTTCATTTTTTTCTGATATTCAGCCTAAATAAAAAACAAGATGAAGCCCTTATTGTTATTGCTGAATAAATCCTTACATTCAAGTTTCTCTCTGTGTCCTTCAATCTTAAAAAGATGTACTTTCTGATTTGTTGAAAATGTTGTGCAAACTCCGCTTTGGAGTGGAGAGGTTTGGGAAGTGCTCCTCAACTGCAGATAAAAATACAAAAAAATAAAAAATCAGTGGAGATGCTGGTTGTGTGGGCCAACTGGAGTCATTATCAATGTAAAGCCCCACATATGTTAGCCAACTAACATTCTCAATGTCCCCAATTGGCCTGGGATCCACCAGCTGCTTCGTGAACTTAAATCAAACACTCAAATCTTAAATCTGAAAAAAACATGAGGGAAAGTTGGTTGACATGGCAGCCCCTGAGATGCCCCAAGACCTGTTTGAACAAACAAATGACATTCTGCTGATTGCTCAGGATGGTTGGAAAAGATTCTGAGATCATGTGAGGTGAATTTGCATGGAAATGCCATAGTTTTTATTTATGAATTTATTTATTATCTCACTGTTTGTTTCTTTTACTGATTCTGAATGCATGAACGGAATGTGCTGAATGTGCTGAATGTGCTGAATGTGCTGTCTGGGCAGCAGCCCCCCCCTCTTGCCCAATACAAATTTCCTTCAAGGGAGACAAATAAACACGCATTGATTTTGTTGCAGTGTTATTCACGGCACTGCTGCTACAAGGAATTGTTAACACCTCGGTTTCCACCTCCGACAACGTACCAGAAGAGGAAAATGGTAACAAAGAAAAAAAGCGAACAAGAAGTGGAGCGCTTGAGTGAAACCCCTGCACACCCAGGACAGCGTCCAGCGCAACTTTGCTGCTAGCTTGCCCCTCGCTTGTTTGGTCTTCGACTTAATAAGTCCAATACCAACAAGCTGAAAAGGGAGCGCATCGTCGTGAGCTGAATAAAACATACTTTATTCGCCCAATAAATCAATTTCCCTGCTCCTACTTGTTTATGGGGAGAGGATAGTCATCCAAGCAACAGCTACAGCTCATCAGAACCACGCAGCTACACTTCTGGAGCGTTAACCTTCCCCTTAGGTCAACATTTATTACAAAGTTACATTCTTACAAGAAAAAAAAAAGTACATTTTAAATGGTATTAAATATAGACTAAAACACACTGCCAGCAGCTTTACATCTGCTCCTGTCTGGATTTAAATCTGTTTTTGTTGTTTAGTTCTTTTTTTTGGTTTGATTTTGATAGTTTGATGAAATAGAGACAGTGCCCGTGCGCATGCGCATGCTCCGCAACCCACCGCGCTGGTGTATGATCCCGGAAAGAAAACATCCCAGAAAGTTGGTTTGGTTAAGGATTGTGCACATCTTATCTGCACAAAATGTACAGCATAGATTATGCACGCACGCACGCATCAAATCTGTACGATTATCCATCTTCCTGTTGTTTAAAATACCAGAGTGGGGCCGTATTAACCCACTGAAAAGATGCATGTCGTCACAAGTCGTTGTCGGATTTCATTATCGGAGTCAAAAGTATGAAAACTAATGGTGAATAACATTTTACTGAAGATGTCCACCGAGGAACGCAATGATGCTCAGCTGTCATCCATTCACGGAAATTGAGACAAATTGTTTATTCCTTGAGCCTATTTTTGCTCAATTTGGGACTATTAAAATGATACAAAATGCCGGCAAAATGTGATTTATGCAGTTTATGGCCACAATAACAAGTGAGGGTTTATCCCCTCGTCCCCATATAGAACAAAAGGAAAACAACTCCTCAAATACAGTATGTTACAACAAACTGTTATAAAGACTAATTGAGTTTAGTAAAAACAAAAAAGAAAAAGAAAAGTCCTGAAATTAAAAAAAAAAAAAAAAATACATAAAAGCTTTAATTAAGCCTTAATTAGCTCTAATTTGAGGGAGGGAATGAGGAAATGCACCTGTGTGCACTACTGGGAACAAATTACTAAATATTGTGGAGGTTGAACTCCACAGTCATGATGCTTTTAATTCCGAGCAGAGAAAGATGGAAAAAAAGATGCCTTCATTATTCACCAAACATGAGAAAATAGATCATATTTGAGAGCTCCAAGCAATTTTATTGAAACCTCAAATTGGACAATCTCTGACAATAACAATCCATTCCTATCCTATCTCCCCATGTCTTATGTACTCCTGAGAAATATCAAAATATTTATACTTATATATACATACAAATTTAGAACTTAAGGAAACGTGCATCATGTCAATCATCCGACAGCCCACGTTCGACAGAAAGGAGTGACACAGTGGATCGGCCAGCCCACATTGAGCCAGTGGCTCACCGGGACGATGCCCGGTATGCCAGACGGCCTACATTCTGGAAGAACGGCCAAAAGAAATTCCCATAAACACACTCCTAAACCTTGTGGAAAGCCTTCAGGGAAGAGTTGGCCCACCTCTTATTAAACCCTTTTGTTTAAGAATGGGAGGCGCATGTACTGTAGTGACATCAGGACAGTTTTTTAATTAGTAAGTGAAGAATTTGGTTGAGGAGAGGAAAGTAAACAGACTAACTTAGGGATGTATGTGGGATATTGCTTGGCCTACGCTGCTGGGTTTGCTAGCTGGTGGCAGCTGAACCCTGAAAAGCCCCCGTGTCTCATGTCTCATAACTGGGTGTCAGAGGAAACTATGAGACATTCTCTCTGAGACATTCGCCAGGATGAATATTACATATTTCTCCTCCAGTCCGAAGCTGAATTATTGAGCAGGATACACCGAGGAGGACAGTGTTTGCGAGGTACACAGAGCTGGGTGCCTCCTTTTTGTTTTTGCTGAAAGGCGGATGTCTGTGTTAGCTGCAGAGAGGCAAACGTGTGGAGGAATTCCTCCCCGCTGGCTGCAGCGCCAGCCCGACCCCGTGCCTGCCCAAGCAACAGATGGCCGTGGTCTTGGGTTGCTAGGAAACTGGTAATCAAATACTTTAATTAGGATTGATTCAGGAATCTGAGGTTTATTACAAGGAGGCTGGAGTCTTTTGTAATTGAGACGACAATATGGCTGCTTTCCTCAACCTATTTCCAGTCGGCAAACATTCGAGCGGCCTCAGATGCAAGCGCAGACGAGGCTCTACGGTTGGAGCAGGTGGCAGATGAACCGCCGATCAGGGAACCATACAGAACACGCTTAAAGCACGCGCACGTGAGTTGGCTGTTCTTCCCCAAGGCTGCATTTTCAGCTCGATGAAAACGAAAAGAGGAAATATCTCAGCCAAAGCAGGTGACTACTTCAAGGCTGCGCGGTGCATTGTTAGAATTTGTAAGGCGGGAGACGAAGCCCGTAAAGATGGAAAAAGCTTGAAAATGTCGGATTATATTTTTCCAGGATTAAAGCAATGATGAACACAAAGGCACAGCAAACACGCCTGAACAGTCTTCTCAGCTGGACTTCCTCTTTTTTTTCCTGGCTTCTTCTAAAACTTCTTTGTTTATCTTTTTACAGGCTGTTCGACTTCTGGGTCGAATTTTGGTGCACAGCATCTGGTTCTGTTCCAGTCTGACTGGTTTGTGCACATGATGGAGTAGATCCACTTTCAATCACATCGTCTGCCCGTGTTGGCTCGTGTTTTGAAGCTTTAATCTCGGTCACGCCGAGATCAAATCGCTGTTTTGTGCATGAACTGAGTAACAACACACACAAGAATTCTTCATTCTTCCTTTGAACTGTATTTAACAAGCTTACCGGTAATTTGACCTTTCTGCAAAGTAAAAGTACTCACAGTTCATTTCTTTGAATTCAGAGTATAAACCCACATTTAGCTTTAACATACATCAAAGTTTATTGGTATTATTGGCTTGGAAGGTGAGAAGAGATGAGGGTTCCCTGGGTTATCAGAATCTGAATCTTTCCAGCAGAACCACATGAAAACACGACGTTTATCACATCACGGGAAGCCCTAGCCTCGCGTAGCATTCGCCACGTCTGACCTTGATTGCCGTGTGGGTTCGTCTGCTGCGTAGCTCTGGTGCAAATGAGAAATCTGCTCCCCATCGAATGGAGGGGAAAAGATGCTTTTCCCTGCGAAGAGCTGGATGCGTTGGATGTGTCTCCCGGGTTGAGTTTGGTCAATACACAGAGTAGACGTGCCTATGAGATGTGAAGAAGGGAAGGTCTGAAACTGGAGGAAGTGTGAGGTCACTCTGAAGAAAGTGGCTGTGTGTTTCAAAGTTAAATAAAATCCTCATTGGCTTGTTGCTTGCAGCTCCCAAACCCACACGAAATTTCAAATGTAAATGTCAGAGAACATGCTATACAGAGCCCGAGCTAATTGCCTAGTTTAAAATAAGAGAGATGGAACTAAAAAGTGTCAGCATAAAGAGACAAAAGTTGGAAATCTATGTTTGATTCCAAACCCGAAACCAGACATATTCCATTTTAGGAACAACACCTTTGCAATGAGCTTCATTTGCTAATAACATCTGGAACCTTAACCTTGGAATCTGTTTTTTTCAGGTCGTCACTGACCATCCAGAATGAATTAGAGGACGGAGAGAAAGAGTCTAGCGCGTGATGTTGGAAAACATTTTCCCCTTCTAGTAATCACCTTAGCATTAGACACTCGCAAATGAGCCATAGACAGTATACAACTGAAACCGGATAAACCATATTTGTCATCTATCCGGTTCTCAGAAAAACAAAACGTCGCGACTTGTTTGTTCATTTTCATGTCAGTGATTTTCCTCAGCGCAGCTGGATCTTCGGAGGTTTTATCCTCTCATGAAATGAGTTTCTGCCTCTCGTCAGAAAGCGTTGGACGGTGTCAAACCCACGTGTCAAATGTCCTCCGAGGTGATTCTTCACTAACCGCATCCGCCCGTTCGCGGCTCAGTCGTCCACGAGGCCTTTCTTCCCCCCGCATCGAATCTTTCCAATGGAAGCCCTTCCAGAGGGTTAAAGCAGCCTCCTCCTGATTCAAATGCGATTCTCTTCTCTGCAGCGGATGTGAGAAGTCTGAAAATAAAGAAAAGCGAGAAATCTGAACCTTGGAAATGACTCAGTCATGAACTCAAGCATCTCATTTTAGAAGTAAAAGACTTCACGTGTCTCCAGTGAAACATTTATTGATATTAAATGTGAAGGCATGTGGGGGGCAGACCAGAAGACAGATGTGTAAATAAAAATCAGCGAGCAAATGATATGAGAGCTATTATTTCCCGAGCATGTCAACATTACACAAATCAATGTTTGACGGTTCCCAACAGGCGGAAACACGCTGGGGTTGTACCGGCACAATTTCCAGCCTACAAATAGTCACCATGTCCTATTAGATCCGGTCAGCACACCGAGGAGTGGAATCATTTCTTTGAAATAAGACCGCGGATGGTTTTTACAGGCTGCACCAACTGTGATCCCTTCACCTCCTTTATGTCTTCCAGTCCATCCGGTCCCTCCATGAGATCACCCTCTCCTCACAATTTTGGATCACAGGTTTGGATCGAACGAGGATCGAAGATGATGGAAGTCTGCCACCTCCCAGGGAAGATGGTAGGGACCAGTGTGGTGTCGGGGAGTGGTGGTGGGACTGTTGAGAATGAGGCGAGGCACAAAAATAGGAAATGAGCACAAGGTAAAACTGCCTGAGCGTGTTTATATCTGACCTTTGATGAAACTCTGTGAGGTTTTTGCAGCTGTTCTTTTTCTTTGAGATCCACACATTCACATGGCTCGATCCTTAATAATTAAATGAATAATTACCATTACGATGGGCTTCTTGTGTGTGAGTATGTGTGTGACTGCATAGGCTGATATAATCTTAACAGCCACAAAAATGTAGCGCACGGTGGCGTTTCTTCGGGTGTCCGTGAGGTGCAACAAGAGACGGAGGGGGAATAGTTACACTGTTGAGGAACTTAGATCTACCAGTAAAAATGCATTGTGAGTAAATTGGTGCTAATTTCCTCAGTCCACAGGACTCGTCCTTTGACCTGTCGTTTATTTACTTACTAATTGCATAAATAGAATTGAATTATTAGCACAGTTTTAGTCTGCTCATCTGTTTTTTTATGCCACTGCTATACATTTGTGCTGCCGCTAGCCCGGCGTCCCCTGTGGTGGGCTGTCACGCGGCTCCTGCTAATGCACATTAATTCAGACTGCGGTTTCATCAGCCCGTCTCCTTCAGCTGGCGCCGAACGACTGTTTCTATTTTTTTTTTTATTATTATTATGATCCATGATCTTCCTGACTCGTGGGATCTATTAGTTCTCCTCTGCCAAGTTGTGGTTGCCCCAGCGCAACGGCAAGTCGACGGCTCGAATCTCCGCGCACCCTCTGTCATGTTGACTTTGAGCTGTCGGAGGGTTTGCGAGGATGAACCCAGAGGCTTCGGCTCCATAGCAGCATATGGAGGATGCTGCATGGGGGTTTATGGAGGATGCTGCATGGGGGTTTATGGAGGATGCTGCATGGGGGTTTATGGAAGTGATGCAGACATTCTCATAGGTATTCTGTAGATATGATTAATGTAATAATTATTTGTTATGAATACTTTAATATTAGTAGTTTAGGCTGATCCTTCTAACCTTGAATCATTTAGTTCTGAACTAATTTCAGGAAATGCAGGAGTCCCACCCAGCAAACTACAGGAATTCACCCTGGACCCACGACCAGTCCATCACAGTGGAATCTGGACCAATTAGAGTCCCCCGGTCAGTCAAATGTTCAGGCTGTTGGCAGTACTGTAGACGCTGCCTCAATCCATCTGTCAATCTCCCGCCACAGTTTTCCCTCACTCGTGCACAAGATCCCGAGAAACCTGACTCCTCCACTTGGGGCAGTAACTCCTCCCCGAACCAGAGTGGGCAATCCTTTTTGGAGGACCAGAGAAACCACCGCCGAAGGGCCATTTCCGGGAACTTTTGCGGTCCTAACTGAGTCCCTGCTGCAGGGTGGGTACTAAGATCGGCCCTGGAAATCCTCTGGGTGGGGCTTGAAGTTGTAGCCTAGCAGACTCTGCTACTCCTCTCGTTCGACGCACCTATCACCACCAACCACCTCAGCTCTTTCCATGGTTACCTCCTTCCTCATTGTTGTTTTCTTCATAATGTCTTTTGTGTCGGGCGGGTCACCTGGGCGACGTCACAGTCGAAACTGTCATGTGACGGTTATGAGGTGATCGAGACCTAGCCAGCAGCGGACACATGACCAACGAGGGGGCCAAGCGATCGGAACGGCTTCTGGAACGGTTTCTCGCATTTAAAATTGATTTCTTCATTCTGGACAACCGGTTAATAGATGTTATTTTCTGGTGCCAGCAGGAGTCCAAAATAACAACAGATGGCAGACATGTGTCTGTTCTGGACTGGGTGACCAGGAGGAGCAGCTTGATTCCGACTAGGAATCTGTACAACTCTGATTCACCCTTTCATTAGTCATTTCAGCGGTCTCAAAAAGTCTCATTGGGAGGAATAAATGAAACAGTTTACAGTGTTGAAAACACACACACACACACACACACACACACACACACACACACACACACACACACACACACACGTGCGCGCGCACACACACATACAGGCAGATATCAGAAGTGCAGCTCACATTTTCTATTTTAAGTTTTTGTTGGGGCTCATTAAAGATTCATGTTTTTCAGGGAGCAGAAAGATCCGATTTGTTTTGCCACAATCGAAAGCGGTCCTTGGTACGCTAACAGCTAACAGCTAACAGCTAACAGCTAACAGCTAACAGCGTACCAAGGACCGAGCTGCTTGATGACAGCAGGGACAAAAAAGAAGAAAAAAAAAAAAAAAAAAGCTGGTGAAATCACACTCATTCTGTGATGTAAAGAGGCGGTCCAACTGAATAGAAGAGTTGGCATGTTTCAGATGTTTTGGTTGGGTTTTGTTTTGGCTAATTTGACCATTAAACCAAACGTTCCTCCAACTACAGCCAGGACAACCTGTAACAGAAGGAATCTGCTGGAACAATAAAAATAATGGATATTTCCTTTTTCAGGAGTTCTTAGGCTGCATCCTGAGAGAGGTGCTGCTTTAGCTGCTGCCGAGGGTGTTGGGAACCTGCCTCCTTGTGTTTGGGGTGCGTTTTTTCTTCGCTTCAGCTAGCTTTCCCTTGCTAGGTGTGGCTCTCCACATTCTCCTAATCTCTCTATGATCAGCACGCCTGACCCACATTGGCTCCGTTCGTTGCCAGTTCGTCATTGACCCGTCTCCCACCCACCCATCATTTTGTGGTGGGCTCCCCCAGAACTTTCCTTTCAGAAATTTTGGAATTGGATTTTGGATCGCAGACTTTGAACTGCCACCTTGTCCAACCTTCCATGCCCGGTCATTCTCTCTCCAACCGGCAAGTCACGCCCACGCCCATCTATTTGCTTTACAGCAACAAACATTATTTTCCCTGAGTCAGCAAAGTGGTTCCCTCGTTTTTTTTCTTTTTTAAATAAACGCTCTCTTAACAGAAGGTGGAATCAAATATTCAAGTTCAAAGAGGAGAAAAACAGCAGGTCTCACTTCATTTAATAGCTGTTGCCACCATCTGCACATTTCATCCACATTATGAAAGGAGACAGAATTGTCTATATTCTTTACATCTGTCAGGTTTTGTGTGCATTTTTGTCCCTTCTGCACTTGCACATCCGTCTCCTTCCGCACACTGTCCATGTGTGTATGTAGGTGTGTTAAGTCCAAGTGTATTACACAGGGATTTGAGAGGAGCAGGTCGATAAGCGTCCCCCCAAGTCCTACCCACTGTCTCCCAGCTCCGGCCTCCTGCAGTCAGCTACCGTAATCACCGAGATCGCGTCACAGCACAGATCCTTAATCACACTGGAGGCGGCTCTGAGAAGCCAAATGCGCATTCGCTGAACTCCCAACCTCTGCAGACATTAACATTCTTTTGTCTCAGTGCAACAGTTTGCTCTTTTCCCAAAGCAAAGTAAATTTAGAACGCTTTGTGGACGTCATGGCAGCACAAAAACGACGTCAGTTATCGCTGTACCCCGAGAGGAAATGTATTCCGCTCTCAAACGTATGGAATTCCACAACTGAATGATGCTCTTTTTTTGGTTTGTTGAAAGAGAGGGACATTTGCACATTTGCTTTGTACTTGCGCGCTGCACATTGTTCATGTGAACACATTCTGCTCATTTAGTCTCGTACATTTAGTTAGACTTGCTGTGAATATTACAGTATATGGCTGCAAATATTGCGATTATGTCGACGGTTGCTGCTGTAGCTAGTGAATTTCCAGTGCCTGGGATAAATAAAAGTATTTCTATTTCTATTCTATTTTCCATTTCTATTATTACCGCCGAATGCTCTCTTCCTTTGTGTCCGCTAAAAGGTCCGCGTGTAGGCGCGCCGCAGACATCAGAGTCACCGTCTGAAGTCCGTCTCACAGCGGGGGAGAGCCCAGTTTCCCGCCCAAATGGGGGGGCCCAGTCTTTTGAAAAAAGGCTCAGCGCAGTGATCCGAGTTGGCCGTTAGCTTCCACGGGCAGCGTTGCTGTGATCAACACCAGAGGAAGTTACACAGGAGCGACAGAACATGGGCGGAAAGCAGAAGACTCGGCAGGGCAGCTCCCGCCTGCGGCAGCTGTCAGGCTAACGCGTGCAACGCAATCCGGGGGAAGCTGCCGCGGTTTTTGTTCGGGGGGGCGCCATAACCGACCTGCTGCATGCGCAGAGACACAAATGTAAGATTGCAGGAGGCACAAATGTAAGATGTAAGAATCCCGGTTCCAAAACTCCTGAGATATGCAAAAACTGGGAGATAATGAAAGATTAATGAGTAAATCTCTGGCCATGAATATTTGAGGAGGGGAAGTCTGTTTAATACATGATCATCCTGTGAAAGCTTCCTCTTCATACCACCGCCTCATTTGCCGAATCAGAGGACTGTTATTAGACTTTTTTCTTTTTTTTCTTTTTTGGGGGGGGGGGGGTGATTTCCGCTGCCCAGCTCTCTAATGAGCATCTTTTATATCATTTTTCTAACGATGCCAAATGACATGCGGCTTACAGGAGCAATCATCCGTCTGTGGCAGGATTTCAAACCCTTAGCATTTAAGTGCTAGTGCAGTTATTCACAGTGTGGCGCGGACCTTTGTTCCATCCGTGCCTCCGTCTCCTCCGTGACACGCACGCGGGGAACAATTGGAATCCCAAATCGCTTTTGCGCATTAGATCGAGGGGCGACACTTGACATGGCTGCGCTCGGTAGCACGTTTGTGACTGACGCACGGATCAATGGATTTACCCCCCCCCTCCCCCCTTCTCCTCCTTTGCCCAACGGCTGCTGTGGGAGCACGCAGACGTGGCCGCGCATGCTGAGGGTGGGATTACACCCGGCCGACAGGTGCTGCGGCGCAACCAAGATGGTGACAAATTGGGGTGGGGGTGGGGGTGGGAGACACTGCCAGCGGAGCGGGCTCACATCTCCCATCCAATCACACTGAGTCAACACACAAACTCAGGTCCGTCGGGAGCGGGCCGTTTACGCAAGCACGCGTAAATGGGCAAACTTCTGTGAAGTCACTTTGCAATTTACCTGTACTTGAATTTGGAAACAGGCTCCCTTGACTGCGCTCTGCCTCTGCTCCGACAGAAGATGTCGGATCTGAACAGCCCGAGAAATATGATATATCAGGGAAAGATGCTTTTCTCCATCCCCCCCCCCCCACATCTGCTTGCCTGTCGGAATGCTCCCCGTTATGCAATTACTCTGTAATGTATGGAGACATATTTTATTCCATTTGATGCTTCCTGGCGTCTCTGACAAAACTTTCCGAGGGTGTTTCACCACGATGGGTATTTATAGAACCTGTGAGTACAAGGGAAATCCAAAGCCGGGAGGATGATGGATGATTTTAATGAACGTGTTGCATAAAAGTAATCCCGGAGGGAGAGGGGGGGGGAAATGACATTTCACCAAATTCTGCAATTACAGATACAAGCAGGAAAAAAAGAAAGCATGCACAGACAGGCATGGGTTTGTGCGCATAAAAGACGCACAAGCGCCAACTTTGCCTCCCAAGTTTCAATCACCACTGTCTCAGTAGCCTCACACACACACACACACACACACACACACACACACACACACACACACACTGAAGATGATGATGACAGCAGCTGCAGCAGTGGTGACAGGAGATGTAGATGCTGCAGAGTCTTTACCCCATCTGTGCATGTCATCAAAGCCGTGGTCGGGACTTCCGATCTCCCCCGTCACCACGGCGGAGGAGGAATAACGCAGCGGCGCGGGGTTGCCTACATGACAGGATGACTTGATAAAACACCTGGGGGAGACAACGGGAGACGTCACGACAGAGGGAGGAGGAAAAGAAACAGCCCATAGGTAAACACTCAGGCGTCGTCCCAGCAGCTTCTCCCATTTGGGGACGCGGAAAGAAGCGAGGAGACCAAATCAGCGAGGCAGCTTTGTTGTTCAGCTCAGGATTTTCACGGGGAGGAGGGGGCACGGTGTGTGTTCTGGATACACTAGTGTGCGTGGATGTGGCCACATGTTTCAGGGGGTGTGGGGATGACAAGCTTGTCAGTGAGGCTGAGAAGATCCATCATTCCATTAACCTTTTTTCCCTCAGAGTGGTGCCACATGTTTGAATCAACCCACATCATCTCCTGTAGCCACCTTCCTTGCCCTCTTCATCACCAACACCCCTAGTAGCTTGTGACGATGAGCGGATGACGTACGGGGAAGGTCCACAGTGGTCGGGCCCCACTGCGACACTTGTGGTCCTTCAACTTCTTAGAATCTTGGGAGAGGCTGTTCAACCGTTCAACCGTTTCTATGACTCCCACAGTGTCGAGCTGCCAACTATGAGATCACATGACCCAGCCCGGGTGCGTGTCACAAGTTGATTCAGGTTTTTTTGCCCTCTGAGGCAACCGGTTAGAGACATTTTTAAAACGTCGTCACTTACTTGTGGGGTTTTTAGCGACTAGCCGCAGGTGAAGTTAACGCAAAGGAGTCGATGTGCACTAACGCATCTGATTATAGAAGGTAATTAGCGCATGTAAAAAATGGGGCCCATCTGTAAGGATTAAAAAAAACATGCTTGTTGCCCATGCTAATCTAACTAGCTATAACAAGTTCAGTATTTAGCCCTCATTTAACGTCTTTACTTGACATGAGGCTACTTATTAAAGTATAAATCCAAGTAAATGCTTACGTTACGTTACATAGTTTCTAATTTCATTCATCTCATACTGTATGATGAAATTGACTGCTGTCTGTTTATTAAGTAAAGATATCATCAGTATTTACGTGAATTTGTTCCAAAGAGATGTGTTTTCCTTAAATCCTGCTCTCCAGACTGGTAACCTAATGTCAAAATGTGAGATTCTTGCTATTTTTTGACATCCCTGCCACCGTAGGGCATGTTCCCCAGAATTCATAGTCACACACTGGATTTTTCTAGTGACAGCATGTAGCTTTGCAGGCACGTTTAAATATAAAAGTGTCCCAGAGTGCCACTGTCAGTCTGGTTAAACTGTGTTAGTTTTATTTATTTATTTGTTTTTTCCCTCTTATCCAGAGCCTATAAAACATCTGAGGCAAGACCTAAATGGCCTTCCGCATCCGGCCTGTCAGAGCTCGAGAGGATCTACAGAGACGAATATCACCAAATCCAGGAGCGCAAGTCTTTTTTTCTCTCGAAAAATCGCTCTCCACTTTGCGATTGTGAGGTATTGAGTATAAATTGATGGCTGCCGGCAATAAATCAGGACCAATTTCTGTGGTCTAGGTTTCATATTTATCTGTCGTGGCGTGTTCACGTTCATTTTCTTTGCACAGGCGACATTCCATCTCCTAAAAAAAAAGAAAAAAAAAAAAAAAAAATGATGCGGTGGGATGAACGCAGCAGCCTCAGCAAGCATCCAGGGCCTGGCCAAAGCATTTCTGCGGGGAAATAATTAATGTGAAACAACAGCGTGGCCGCATTCCAAGACGTCCAGCTGCTCCTGGAGAAGCTCCTGTAGGGTTAAGTCAGCGGTAAGTTCGTTAAAACCTTCAAAAAAACCCTTTAAAACAAACAATTGAATATCAAACTTGACGATTAAAGACAATGATCCGATGAATCGGGTCCGTCTGTTGCCGTAAATACTCATGCGGGGGAAAAAACAACAAACAAACGCGACTGCCTCCTTAATTTGACAGATATCGCGACTGCGTAGAAATTACCCTCTGAATGATTAGCAAATCACGTCTGATCCGCACCATCAGACCTGAAACGCTCACAACAACAGCCACAACTTCAAAACAGGATGTATTAATGCGACGTAAGCATAACGTCCCCCCCCTGAGGCCTTTTCTTTCTAGCGATATTCATGACATTAGCCTTTTCTTTTCTTGCGAGAGCGAAGTCAGCAACTCATCTTAATTACACTTCATGTGAAGCAGGAGCCCTCCGAGGTCCAGAAATGGTTGTTCCTGTGATGGAAATGGTTCATTCCTCCCTGCAGTGTTGGGCAGAATGCTAATTGTGGAAAGTTTAAAAAAAAAAACACACACAGAAGAAGAAGAAGAAGCGTTCCTCCGGTGCACAAAGAGCCTTTAGGAGGGA
This sequence comes from Arothron firmamentum, assembly GCA_016586285.1. Classification (NCBI taxonomy): domain Eukaryota; kingdom Metazoa; phylum Chordata; class Actinopteri; order Tetraodontiformes; family Tetraodontidae; genus Arothron; species Arothron firmamentum. The sequence continues at coordinate 22,000 of BJFM01000416.1, forward strand.
AATAATCAAGTGGCTTTTAATGTGGCTACAAAACGCAATCAGTTGTAAACAGTGTTTGGGGGTGTGTTTCATCCCCCTGGCCTTGAAGTATACGAAACGTGCGATACTCATAACTAACACTCACAAGGTCATTTGTTTGGAGTATTCATTTTTTATGAATATCTTGATCTGAGAGGCAGGAGGAAGGCCGTAATTGAATAAGTTCTGCTCCCCGCCATGTGTTCACCGAAATGCTGGCGAAGGACACCAGAGGAGAAGAAGAAGAAAAGGGAGGAAAAGAGGAAGTGAAGCCGTGAATCTAGAGGTGACATGCGGCTGCTGATATCCATGGACGGTGACTCCCGTGTTAACAGTCGGCTGCAGGCGATCCCCGAGCGCTGGCTCGCTTCCCGCAGCCATCTCTCACTCCTTTTATTGCAGCCTTTTCAAGTATTCATCAGCCTTTTCGACCATTGCTCAGGCGTGCAGACAGCTCAGGAGGCTTCGCCCCAGCAAAGCTGCAGGTCCAGATGGAGTTTCGCCTCGACTTCTGAAAGCTGTGCGCAGGAGCTGGGAGACCCCCTGCAGGGGTATGGGGCAGGGGAGGTCCCCCAGATGTGGAAGACATCGTGCATCATCCCAATCCCAAAGAAGCCACGTCCTAGCGAGCTGAACGACTTTAGGCCGGTCGTCCTGACATTGATGAAGACCATAGAACGGCTGCTGCTCCATCACCTGAGGCCACAGACCCAGCGCGCTCTGGACCCTCTGCAGCTTGCTGACCGGGAGAAGACGGGCGTGGAGGATGCATCCTCTTCCTGCTCCACCGCAGCAGCTTCAGTGACGGGCTGTTGTCACTCTCCTGCTCCACGGACAGACCGAGGAGATCGTTCCTCCACCAAGCCATTCGGCTCTTCAACACCTCACGGGGAGAGTGATAAACAATGGAGAGCTCTGGACCTACACACAACACACTACACTACACTACACCATGCACTCTGGACACACAGAAACACATCCACCTTTTGGACTCTAGTGTGTACAAAACGTATGTGGCACAACTGTATGTTACACACTATCTATCTATCTATCTATCTATCTATCTATCTATCTATCTATCTATCTATCTATCTATCTATCTATCTATCTATCTATCTATCTATCCACACATGTGCATGTGCGCTAGTGTGTGCTGCGTGCACGTCAAGCACACCGTTTTTTGTTTATGGGAGCACGTCGGGGGTCAAACGGAGAACTGCGCAAGAGTGTCCATTCGTCTAAAAAATTCCTGGATTTATTTTTACACCATGTTATTGAGATACAGTTGGACTTCCTTTGACCCCGTGAGTGCATAGGTGTGCAGGGCACACTCAAAAGGCACACTTATCTTTCCTGGAATTCAAAGAACGGGGGTGAGGGGGTCAACCTAGCTCAAGGCACATTGCGCTAGCTGCTAGCTGCAGTGTAAAGGTTACTGAGGGCAATCGAGTGAGGGGGGGCTGGCAGTACTGTATGATTTGATGAGCGAGACTTGAAGGACCACTTAAAAAAAATAAATAAATAGTGCCAGTACGGCATTACCAGTCATCATGTGCTCAGAAACACGTTAGCGGAATCTCGGCAACAGGGCCATGACGCAGGCGTCCTCAGTTTGAGGCCCACATTGCAATGATTCTTTGACATTGAATTTCCTCCTTTCACTTCCTCTCCTGGCCATGCAGCGCAGTAAAGACGGTCTGAATAAAAAGGGCTATCTATGGAATCATGCTAGCTCACCGGGTGCCGCTCCAGCTGCTTTCGACACGATATCTCTAACTCAGTCATTTCCTCAATAAACTGGATGACTAATTAAAGGCAATGGAAGGAATTTGACCTGGATAAGTGTTAAAACATAAGCACCATCCAATAGCAGACCCTTAATGGGTGCCCTTTAGAAATGCTTAAGTGGCCCCCAAATCTTTGATCTTCCTGTTTCTTTTAGAACTATATATTTTAAGATTTGATTGGTGGTTTTTGAATCCTTAAATGGTTTGTAATCCAATACCTCAGACTTCGTACAGCTGCCAACATGTCTTCCCAAAGACGAGGCCTTTTGCAGCGGTGGCTCCTGAAACTATTGAAGTGACCACAGAAAGATCTACTGATCTTATGCGTTGTGAAATAATCAACGCCGTGCCATTTTATACCTGCTGTGTTTAGAACACTAAAAAATGATTTAGATGGGGCCAGGATGGAAACATCTGTGCGCGTGCTTCGTCTTCAGTAAATTCCACCAGAGACATCTGGCCACAAAGCTGAATGCATCCCATCTTCATGTATTTTCAGCAAACGCTCTCTGAATTATTTAGCCACGCGGCACTATTTATAGACCGAATGCTACCCTTCAAATATGCATGATGTATCCATAAAGACTCTGACGTCTCCTCGACTAGCAAACGTCATGTGACAGCCAACAAGATGTATTTGGCAGGAAAATAAACAGCACAGCGCCAGAGCGAGGTCTGTGTGTCAAAGTTCGGATTTATTTTCGGAGGACGAGCCCTCGCTCGCGAGACCCAGATGGCGAACTGGGTGCTAATGGAGCTACGTCTGCAGAAAAGGTTCGCCGAGTTACGGAAGAGTTTGAGTGCACGGGCATGTCAGGAAGAGTGGTGCGAAGGTGTTGTGGTTAGCGCAGCTGCCTCCTAGCAAGACTCCAGTTTATTAGCTCGGGCTTTTATATGTGGCGTTAGCATGTTTTCCATTTTCCTCTCACAATTCACTGCCCTCCCACTCCACCTCTCATCTGTATTTAGAGCTTTACTGCTTTTGGCTTTCTCACCTCAGATCCAGAATCCGACGGTGAGGAACAGCTAAAAGCTAAAAATCGCTTTTTTTCAGCAAATATTCTCAATCCTGTTTGGTCATCACGGTTTTGCCAGACAGTTATAGAGAGGCTACTGGCACCAGCCAGGTTCACAGTGATCCAGGCTGTGGTGATACTGGGAACGTGAGAGTGGAAGAGTGGATTTTTCATATGTGCTATATTTCAAAACACCCCGGCAGTGAACACACCGCCGCCGATGCTAAAAATCAATCCAAACCTCTCCCGGATTTCCCCTTAAGTGCTCAAGCGTTTCGCACTTTCTTTGCAGATTAAATCAACGGGTCTCACACCTGTCTACGTCACGCCTTCACACCAGTTTCACCAGATGGGGCACTGGCTCCACGAGGGTTGTATGGAGAGTAATATACTTAATGAAGCGATCAAACTGGGATAGAATGATCAGGTTTTCGTTAATGGATCAAAATCGAAGTGATGGTCTCTACTTCCTGCATAGATACATTGGCGCCCGACCTGCCCGCTCCATCAACAACAGCGGTGCGAAGGTCTCGTGGCTCCGTGGGCCGATGAAGGTTCGTCACGCTGCTTCAGATGCTTGACCAGATTTCTCCACTTTTCATCGGAAGGCTCCATCTGCGAGGCCCACGGGCCAGTTCCTGGCCTCTCTCACGCTCTTTCATCCCCAGCTGCTCGGGCACGAGGCTCTAGTCGTAATCCCCCCCCCCGCCTGCTCAACCCCCCCATCTCTGATTCCGCCGATGCTGCTTTGCCTGACTGCGCGCTCGCCTGGATCCCGAGCCTGGAAAAGCAGCTCTGTGCAGGCATCAGTTAAATCCACATCAAGCCCACGCGACCCCTGCCCCTGCAGCGCAAACATTTGGAGGACAGCACGCACTTCTGGCTCCGTGAGCCTCAGCACACACGAAAAAATAGAGCTAAAATGGTCTCCCCTGCTACACAGGAAAATGTCTTATTTTGCTAGCTGGCTATATGAATTGTATTTGAATGTATTTCAGTTAAAATCAGCTTATTTAGATCATTTTAATTCATAGATGTATATAGACAACTCTTATTTTTACTTTTCTGAAGAAAATACCTGGCAGCTATTATTCGTAGAGGTTAGCTAATGTGGCTACTGGGCACTTTAGACATGTGCCCACTCCCAACTGCCCATGTAGGCTTTCAAGGGTCCATCATGGCTTCATGGCAAAGATGGAGGCATTTTGTCACATCAGAGACTTCCTTCAAACTCCCTTTAGTTTGTTCCAGGTCTTTTTTTTCTCTCTGTTTAAAGAAACAGGACACTTTCAGGCTGGTGGTCCTCGTTGAACTTGGGTGACCTTTGCGAGACCTGCCTGCAGCAGCTGAATTACCGTAATTTCCGGACTATTAAGTGCACCTGACTATAAACCACACCCGCTAAGTTTGAAAAAAAAAAAAAACTTCATATACGGCGAGCTTGTCTATAAGCTGCAGACGTCTACATTGTAATATGAGTGTAACATTTACACAGGGAGGTCGTAGGCTACACAAAGTTTTTTTTAAAACTTTTAATTAAATAAATGTTTTTTTTTTTTACCAGTAGTGCCTTTAACACAACAGGAAAACAGCTGGTTAAAAAAAAAAACATACAGTAGCCTAACAGAAAAGACATTATCGCTATCTTCCTCTCAGTTCTGCGCACTAAAACCACTGAAGCCGTCTTCTTCAGTTTCGGAATTGAACAGCCTCAGAATCACTAACGTGACGCACTTTCTCCGTCTCTCTTTCCTCGTCGCCGTCAATGACACTTTTGTCTTGTAACTTTGTTTGACTGAATTTGCGGAAGACTGTATTGGCGGCATGGAGGTCGCTATCCCATAAAAATCTATAGATTAGATTATGGTTGTTTAAGCCACAGGGTTCAAAGCGTATTAAAAAAAGTAGCGGCTTATAGTCCAGAAATTAAGGTAGATGGACGGAGGTGGATTCATGGATCGAGGGCTCAAGGCTGTTCTAATCCTAAAAGCAGCTAAATATCAGCTAAACATTTACATTTTAGTTTGTAATTTCACTGCGTCCATGATTTTTGTTTAGTTGCTTCCCTCCATGGAAGTCCTCGGCTCGGACTGCTGACTTTGGGAATGCGTAGCGATTAGCGGGGGCAGAGGTTCAACATCAATGGTGCCAGACGCAGAAATCGATCTGGGAATTACATCAAAGGCCTTTTGGCGAGTCTCAGGTCTGTTGCTGACAAGTTCCCTTTTTACGCGCTCCCCTTTTAACAAATGAACATCGATGTGCTCTTTTTTTTTTCGGTGGGGGGGAGGGGGGGCGTTCTGGAGTTGTTTGCCCCATTTTCAGGTGTTTTAATAATTCAGCAGCGGCATGTCCCCAGGAAATGAGTCTTTTTTAATATATTCCTAATGGCCCCACTTAAAGGTTATGCCTATCAGATGGCTGCAGCTGAAGACGCGGTGGCATTTTAATCACCAGAAGAGACGGAGAGCCTTTTTTAATTTCCATGTTATATTGATTGTGCAAGAACTTTGCCTCCGTGTGGAGCACAGTGGCTGGGGAATTGCTAACTTCACGCAACCTAACCCAGAACCGTTAGTGTATCCAAGACCACAAACTAGCAGTTTAAAGACACTTTCTCTCAGCTAGCAAAATCTCGCCTGTGTGCGTTTCGACATTGACGACCGCTTGCCGTTACCGGGAAGAAGCAGCTCACCGCTGTGGGTAATGAAGACGCTTGTTACCCGCCGCGACTTTTGACACCATTAGCTATATCGTTATCCACATACGGGTCAGCTCGAATCTTTCCGGCTGCTTATTCTTGCGCTCATCTGTCTGCACCGCAGGAGCTTCCCTGTTGTAGTATCCATCAGGAATTATGACTCCGTAATGTCCCCAGCCGCCATCGGAGGCGCTGACGAGATGACTCAGGGGAGCAGCCGTGAAATATACATGAACGTTTATAACGCATGCTCCTTTTTCAGAGGTTGCAAAAACACTTTTGGCGTGGGTGATTTCCGCCTCTGTGGGGTATTGGACATCACGGCTAACAGATGGTAGTCTTTATGAATTCACGTTTCAGATCATCTGGTTATTCTGGGATCAGGAGGTGAAGGAAGTGGAAATTCTGTTTCAAGGGGTTGGACAGAAGCTGTTTGAAAACCCCAGCTACAAGGACTTGGGCCATAGGACAGATGAGGACAGATGAGGACAGTGGGGGGGGGGGGTTATTCGGCTCCGTCGCCATCTGGTTTGGGCAGACAGATTAAGGGAGAGGCATACGGGGTGATCTGTAGACATTTCTGTCGTCTGTAAAAGTATGGTTGACCAATGTGATACGTGTGTTATTCTGTAATAGAAATCTTACAGAGCATGAGAGACGCATATATTTACATCAAATATTGATCTGGAAGGTCGCTCTGCCGCGGTTGGTAACGCTGAATTCCAGTGCTACTTTCTATTTTCTGCACCTCTGGAATGGAAATACTCGCAGACACAGCCTCGGGAAATCCTTTTCCCGCCTCCCTTCCAGATATTCAGATTTTACTCCGTATTATCTGTATTCCCCCCTGCAAATCATACGCACAGGTCCCCGCGGAGACCGCGCGGAACACGTCTCGCTTCACTGGGGACGTAACGTTGCTGCGGTTAGCCACTTTGATGAAGCGGCTGTGGATTTACGCCGTCTGCTAGCCTCTTTGATTCTACTCGCTTTGCGGATAGAACAATTTGCATCGCCGCTACCGCAGGAGACGTTCACCCTGACGCGACCCTACCCCTGACTGACATTCTGGAATGTTCTGGAATGTTAAAAACGACAGCAGCTAATAGGTTTGCAGTTACATAATTAGGAAGAATATGACAACCACGGCTAGGTGCTACTGACATCGGATTCCGATACCAATAAGTATTATGCATCCTTGATATCCCCTATAAAATAAAACGGACCTTTACTGTAAACGAGCAACGATCTAGCAGACGGAAAGGTCGCATGCGGCGCTACTATCTTTGCCAGGCGCAGGCAATGACCGGACGTAACACGTCCGTGAGAGGACCTGACACATCACGCAATCAGCAGCCTGTTTTTCTAACGGAAAGATGTTTCCAGCCCACTGAAATATTCACACGTGTACCATACCTCCACCTCCTGCAACAATGCTGACAGAAATAGAAAGATTGAAAAAAAGGGGAAAAAACGCTGCCCTGAACGAAACAAGGTTATTTTCTTCTGCAAGTGTTTCTTTAATGAGGCGAATGTGGAGTTTGTGGAGACAAAAGCTATCTCGTTAATTCCTGTTATTTTTGCTGTTTCTTATTTATTTAGTTTGCCTGCTTCGATTTAAAGTCAGCAGAGCTCCCGTCCTAATTGTGCCCGGATATTTCCAGTTGATGACTTTTTTCCCTCGATGGGAATGGTAATCGAGCAAAGAGCAGCCCTGTAATCTGATTATAGTAATGACTAAAAACTCCAGGGGGAAAAAATGGCCACAACAACAACAACAACAACAACAACAACAAAAAGATATAGACATTAAAATCTACTGCAATAAGCAATGAAGTGGAAGTCCTCTGATGTTCATATTTACCGGTCTAAGTTCTGCGCTAGTTTTCACCTAAACAGGTGTTAAAACCTTCAGAAAATGACACAAAATCGGATTACTTTCAAGTGGTTTGATGAGAAATTCCTGCTGTGACTCCCTGACTAAAGAGCGCCCATCGCCCCCTGCTGGCGGGCCACGGCATTGATCCTGATTGACACACTTGAGTTACCGGACGCTAAAGCCGGCGTTTCTTCAGCCTCTTTGGTTAGAGCTCCTCTGTTTGACTTCCGGGTGCGGATTTGACACGCAGCTTTCACTCATGTTGACTCCATGGAGTTAATTGTGCGCCTCGGGCAACGGTTGCAGTCCATTTTGACTGAGTTCCGCGCTAACTCCCCTCTAACACCGGCTCGGAGGCAAAGCCGTTTAATGGGAGGTGGGCAGATAAACAAAGATCCGCGGCGTCTCCGGCTAAATGGCTACAGCAGATCGCTGGCAGGCGGGACCCTGTGCCCGAGCTAACTCGTTCGAGAGGGAAGGCAATATTGAAACATATGGTGGGAGGAGAGGCCAGAGCCGCATGAGACCATTTTGCGAGCGTACAGTGGGACAAGGGGGCCGATCCGTCTTCATTTAAGGGCTGTCTCGGCCAGTGATTGCATCTTGGGGGGGGCGAGCTTCTTTCTCTCTTGGGGAGGAGCTGATAAAAGGAAGTCTTGTCGGAGGGCTGGCGGCGGCGGCACGGCGACCTGTGGACACAACGAAGGGCTTTCCCCTCACTCATCTGCTCGCAGCCTTTCTTTTCAAAGTATGGCTTCGTTTTGCACAGACTGACACATTTGGCAGAATGCAGTCGACAATCTTTGATGACTCCTTGACGTTATGTTTACCAAAACCGTGTCTTCGACAGTTTTATGGATCCGTCAGTCTCGAAACCAGACGACAAACAGGCCGTCATCTCTGATCTAATCCGCCCAACTCCTCAAATGAAGGCGATAATTCAGCGCTAATGCCAGAGTCAACACGGAGAAGCGCTAGAAGGATAAACTTAAATACACGATAAGGAAAGTTCAGGGGAAATAATAACTGATATAAGGTATCAAGTAGAGTGCAGCAGAGAGTTATTAATCCATCCATGTTATGGTCTGAGAGCGTATTTCTGAGGTCTTCGCTGTCTCTTCACCAAGATTTTTGGAGCTGAAACGTGCCGTCACGCTAATGTATCCGCCCGGCTTAGACGTTAATAATCGTAAAGCATGAGTCATTTTTCAAATTTTTATTAGACTTTCTGCAAAATCTTCTGGTCCAAATCTAATTATGCTGTCCAATTAATCACCACAGATCTGCACTTTCAGATTACACTAAAGTCAAATAATGACGCTCGTGCTGTCTGCAGTCAGGCTTTACTGCTTTTTGAGGAGCCCAGATTTGTTTTGTGTGTGTGTGTGTGTGTGTGTGTGTGTGTGTGTGTGTGTGTGTGTGTGTGTGTGTGTGTTTTTTCCTCTTGGCTTGACCTTGCTTCTGTTGTCCCAGCCACTCCCCCCTGGCACCGGGTACCCGTCAACAGCTGCCGCCGCCAAAACCCACGCCTGAGCCACAGCGAGCGATGCTGGATAGGAGGATCATGACTTCCCCTCATCCCCCCCCCCCCCCCCCCCCCAGCCGGTTGGTGTGACACTGTATCCCGGCGTGCCCGGCGGGCAGCACATTGAAACCCTCCAGCTGTTTGTGCTAAGCTAGCCTCTGTGTTATTTGTCAGTTGTAGAGGCACTTTTCTCGCATTTCTATCTTGAGTAGGTCTTCATAGATTTTCAGAACAGTCCATCCTTTATCTCATTTAGGTTTTGATAATTGACCCTAACTTAACCGACATGACAACCGAAGACAGGAACAAAACGCTCTTTCTTTCTTCTGATACGCTAACAATAACCTCAGCGTCTGTTGGGGTCCCACTGGTGATCCGGCTGTGTTGATACGATGTTGTATTTTTCAATATTGGGGTTTTTTTAAAAAAAAAAAAAAAAAAGAAAAGCTGTAAATGAAATGTTGTGACAGGCACCAGGAATGATGCTGTCGGTACGGCTGTAGCCACAAAACACCTTAACTCCAGATGGTTCTTGGCAGTGTGTGTGTGTGTGTGTGTGTGTGTGTGTGTGTGTGTGTGTGTGTGTGTGTGTGTGTGTGTGTGTGTGTGTGTGTGTGTGTGTGTTTCACAGCACCTGACATTTATGAAAAAGAAAGTATAAACAAAAAATGGACTTTAAAAATACAACCTAAATAGACTTTTTAAAAGTCACGTGAACACACCCAGTCAATGCGAACTCCGTTGCTAACTGGTTAGCTCGCTGTTGTCGCTGTGGTCTGTGACGTTGCTGTGACAACGTAAACCACCACCTAAAATTTTTCTATTGAAATGACCTTTTAAAGTTTTGAAGCCACCATCTTTAGCCTTGTTGTCTGATATCTCTCATTCCACAAAAGGTACAAAATACTGTATCATCAACAGTACATCTGCTATTTAGTGATCTCTTGACGAAGGACCAGGACCTCCAAAGCAGCGTTGGAGAAATACAAAGGAAATAATGCATAAACTATGATCCACGGTGTTAATCATGATCGGCTAGCCCAAGAAACCTCCAAAAAACAAACATTTTATTGGAGTTTGAGAAGCAGAAAGCACGGAGATGATTAAATATAACGTTTTAAACTCAGAAGGAGCCCCACTTCTTCTTGACAAGTCAAATACGAAGAAATGAACATCTAAAATATTCATTACAGCAGCCAGACTGTCAGAATAGCTGAACAGGATGAGATCACACAGGTCTCTTTGATGACAATCAGGAACTATTAAAGCACTGACGTCTTCGCAGGGAAAGACTTGCGGGGAGCAGGCGTACAGGCGAGGCTTTAACCACACACAACTCCACTTGATCTTCACTTTAAAGCGAAGGTGATCAAAGCCTGCGAAGGCTCTGTGGGTACGCGCATAATGGCGGCTCCAGACTGTTTTTTTTTTTCAATTCGCATGCGGAGGTGCTGCCGGCGGTTGTCTTCTCCGAACCAGGAGAACCCAGGAAAGGCTGCAGCAGATCTCTGAAAGGGCGGCTGAGAAGAAGACGTGCTGATCAGATCCAGACCCGGGCTGAGCGTGCCCTCGCTAACAGGATTGAGTTTCCTGCTGGCCTCTGCGCCGCGTGCACGGCTGTCGAAAGGGATTTCCACTCTATTTCATATGCGGGGTCATTAGCGTCAGCAGGCTGGCGGGCTCCGGGCTTGCGAATCAAAAGAAAAGATCTGCGAGCCTTCACAATCCACGTCGAGGTGTTAAACATGTACGGGTTAGCAAATAATAGTCACTTTTACTGAGTATAAAATTGCACAATATGGTAGAGAATTCTAGAATCAACACCGACGGTCGCAAAGAGCAGGTTTGTCCCGTCCACGTGCGCTCATCCATCCATCCGTGCATTCACACACATTGCCCGGAGGTGCTACCTACACACCTCACGGCCTATAAATCACGCTTTCCCTTACCGACTGCTCATGAGGATGAGCAGCACGAGGCCAGGGCGGTGGGCTGATGGGGGGTGCGGAGGGTAGCGCCAGGACGTTTAGCCGTGCTGCGGTCACACGCTTTCTTGCTAACAGGCATTTTTCTCAATCTGGCCTGTCAGACGGCGGACGCTACAAGCAAGATTAATCTCTGGTTTACGGCCGATGCGGCGACCCTGGCATTTGTCAAGACAGGGAGGAAGCTGTTTGACAAAGACACACTGGTAGACGTGCACGGCGCTGCAGCTCAGTCCTCTGCTTTAGGGGGCTCAGATCAACAGATCGGCAAAACTGCTTATTCATAAATCTTCCCTCTTTGCATAAACACACTCCGTTAGCCTAGCAAACTTCAGGGAAGTGCGCAGATATGCAGTATCAACGCAACATTTCCCCGCTTGTCTTTTTGTTTGTGCAGGAAAACCCGACAGGCCAACGCCTCATTAAGCGATATGCTAATGCTGAATACGAACGGGTAACTCTCCAGCTAGCCACAAACAATTAGGCACGCGTCAACACGGGGGCAAGTCAACACCGAAGAATAATGAGCGGGTCAGCTAACAGCTTTCCAGCAGCCCACATCCTGATTAGCAGAGCCTGTGAGAGGACCGCTCACACGCTAACACAGTCATTTAGCATAATTAGATGTCCAGAACAGAGGAGCGCTTGGATGAAGGGTTCATAGTTTCAGATCAATTTACGAGCATGTCATCAGAGTGGGAGGGGGGGAAGAAGACCTGCGAGAAGCCCAGAGCGGAATGGTTGTTGAGCAAAGCTGGAGTCAGAGCGCATCTTTCCACTCAGATGTCAACAACGCGGTTCGGTAAATTTGATGCAGCACGTGTGATCACACGCACGTTTAATCCCCTGGGCCGCGTCTACTTGTAGATTCTATCTCGGGGGAAAAAAGTTAACGGTGTTTAAATGTCAGCCACCGCGAATTTCTTCGATGTTCTGAGACGAGACGGCGTGGGGGACAGGTGTCTAATCCCTGCCGTCCATCACTGCAGGAGGCCGCCTAATCTCCGACGCTGGACTGGAAGGAACCTTGTCACAACTGTCACACCCAACTTAACACAGATGTTACTGGGTTTTTTTTTCCCCTGAAGGTGTGATCATCTCCGGTTGAAGGCCGGAGATGATCTTTCCCTGTCCGTCCCTGTAACGTCACGAGCAGTTGAACTCTTAAAACTAATAGAGAGTTGAACTCTTAAAACTAATAGAGAGTCCGTTACCCCTAAAAGATCTCGTTTACAATAGAAATGATTGCGTACTTGACGACAGAGACCACTTTTTTTGGATTAAATAACCACCTGATGGATCAATTTATTGTGGACAGAATTTTTCAAAACCTGACATTAGCGATATCGCTGACAGAGGTCTCACTCCTTCACTCTTTCATGCGCTAAAATATGGCTGCACACATAGGTTTTGGTACCCGAACACATCCCCAATTCAACCAACTGCAACCTGGGATTGTTAAAATGAAGGCCTGCTCGATTTCCTCCCTCGCTCAGGTCGTGCAAGCGAGCTCACTGCTGTGCAGCCAGCCAGGCTGGCTTCTTCATCCGTCTCTCCTGATGCTGCACAAAAAAAGAAGAAAAGTTTTTCATACAACCTTTGGGCCATTAAATGTAAAATGAAATAAGGCGAAACTTGCGGTTTGTTCTTCCCCCACTGGTGGTTCACCGGCAAATTTAACGAACCGTGTCGTGACGCAGAAAAACACCAAAAAGAGGAGAATTGGGAGTGTGAAGTGATCCGACCCCTAGTGGTGAGAGTCGGGATTGCATGAATGTTTAAGCCCCTCCCTTTCCAAGCTTCACCGCTGTGGATCTATACTGGTTCCATTTGAAAATAAGGACTGGAATTTGAACTTTAACCCACAGAGGCAGGGCCATGACAGTATATAGATAAATATTCTGAATGAAAGAAAACAGACAGAAGCGAGCATGCTGACCACATCTGTTGATTATCGCTTGTTGCTCTGTTCTCCTCTACTTTTTTGGGGTGATATCTGTGCTTTTTTTCTCTCCCCTTCTAACCAACCCCCCCACGCCCACCCCTCCTCGAGTTATGAGTCATCCTGAATAAAATCACAGCATTACAAAACAATTAGATCAGAAGCCTCCGGTAATGCAGCAGGGATCTGTCGCTCCCCGCCGACTGCTGCGGCGAGAGATGGGGGGGGGGCATGTCTGGGGG
>BJFM01000416.1:78508-92126 GCA_016586285.1 Arothron firmamentum
GGGGGGGGGATATGCCTAGATGACTATTGCAGTCAGTCGTCAACATTCCAGATGTTCAGCATGACATTACCTCTGCCTTCAGGGAAGTGATGTCATCTTTTATTTCTCTGGGAAATGTTTGAATGGGGGGGGGGGTTCGAATTTTTCATAAGAGGGGGGCGGACAAGAAGCTCAGAAATGTACTCCTCCGTCAGATCACACAGTATATTACACAGGAACTTTTCTGTCTGTGTGAAATAGTAGAGTGGAAACGTGATAGGTAACAGATGTTTCCACAAAATAGCTGGAATGAAACTTCTCCCTGTACCCCCGCCAAGAAAGTCAGTGCTGCCAAGAGACGGTGTGTTATCATGTTTACCTTGGTTTTTTTTTTTTAGATACCAAAACCGGTTTCGACCCACGTATAAGATTGCCTTCAAAGCAGTGACGGAGTTGGAGTGGAGGTGCTGTCCCGGATACCATGGTTTGGACTGTAAAGATTTAAAACCGCCCCAGCACCGGCAACCGGCGTCAGGAACGCAGCCTCACCAAGTACCGAATCCCGGACACGCAACCAGACACACGCAGAGTACGTCGCCCAGTACCGCTGAGAGAAACTGTCTTCCGTTGTCTGATAGAAATCGACTAAAACTACTCTCTGATCGCAGGGCCTGAGCGGAGGGAGACGGGCCATCATGAGACGAGGCACGGCGGGACCGACAAGGTCCAGCTCCTGGAGGGCGAAGTCGGCCGTCTCTCTCAGACTGTCCAGACTCTTCAGTCGGCTCTGAAAGACCTGACCGACAAACTTCGCACGGACCTTCAGGAGGACACGAGGAAGACGCTGGTATCGCTCCTCAACAACATGCACCCACCGGACAGCGCCACGACCGCGGGCATGGACGACAGCCCGGCGGTGCTGGACGGACAGGCCACGAAAGGCGCCGCCCTCGGGGACAGAGCTCTGGAAAAAATTATGGTCCGGTTGGACGACATCAGCAGGGACTTGAAAAACAAGGACGAGGCTTTGGAAGACCTGCGGGGAAGCATGAGCAGCCACGAGGGGCAGATCCGTGTCCTGATGGATGCCTCGCAGGCTCCAGCAATCGCCGATTTTGATGTCATCCAGGCATACATAGATAAAAACTTTGAAAAGATGAAAAAAGAGCTGGACCAAAACGTGGAGGAACACGTAGCCAAGCTGCAAAGCGCATGCGACGACAGAATCAGCACCCTGCAGAAGACCTGCGAAGACAGCCGCGACCAGGGTTTGGTCAGCCTGACGAAGCTCGTAGATACCAAGGAGGCCAACCTGAGGAAGGAGATGCGGGAAATACGCCGGGAAATGGCCGCCGCAGACACGCCCATACGGACTCAGCGGCAGACGGATCCAGTGAAGCCAGAAGACGATCACGGCAACCACAGGGACCTGTGGCGCGAGATTGACCGCGTCGCAGAGGCTCACCGCGTCCTCAACATCCGCATTGACAACGAGCTGGCGCACCTTTCCGAGCCTCCGGAAAACAATGAAATCCATCTGCTGATAGAGGATCTGGAGGCGCGCGTTAACATTTCAGAGCAAAACGCAGAGACGCACTGCTTCTACATCGAACAGAAGCTGGCTCGTACCATCACCGATGAGGCGGTGGCGCTCCGGCAGCTCATGGACCAACGCCTGAACAACATGAAGGACCAGTTCACGAACATGCTGGTGGAGATGAGCAACAATTCCTTCCCTGGGATGTTCTCCATCGATGCTCTGCAGGCCGAAGTCAACAGCAATAGGTTCCAGCTCCAAGGTTTGGATGACAGGGTGAGCCTCGTTGCAGAGTTGTGCTCTGCTGGGTGTTTGGGCTCAGAAAACCCAGTAGGTTCACCGCCTGCAGTCAGAGGCCTGGAAACCGTTCTCAAGGACATGACTCGGAGTAGAAATGACTTTGAAGTCCTTCTCAATGACGTGAATGCTAACGCGAACAAGCTCAGGCAACTGGAAGATCTCGTCGAAAGACAGACAGTTGCCGGCAACAGACGCGAATCGGCGATGGACAGCTTCCAGAAAGGACTGATTAATCTTCAGGATAATGTCCTCGGGCTCGCTGGCGCGGTGACCGGCTTGAGCGATTCCGTCCACAAATCCAATCAGGACATGGAGAGAATAAACTCCACCTGCTGCCCGGCGGGACAGAGCGGCAGAGGCACGCCAGCCCGGGACGGCTGGGCTTCAGTGCCCAGTCACGACACAAGGCGCCAGGTGGAGGACCTGAGGCGTAGACTCGACTCTGTCAGCACGCAGCTGTCCTCTGAGCTCAGCCAGTGCAAGCAGAGCGCACGTGGCGTTTCCGATGACGTGTCGGTCGTGGACGAACGCGTGAGCCGACTGGAAAAGGTGTGCGGGCGGTTGGATGCGGTTTCCACCAATATCCAGGAGCTGAAGGACGGACTCGAGAGGCACGTTGGCGGTCTGAGGGAGGCCGTGCACAAAATGAACGTGACCTGCGGAAAGCAAGCCGCAGACATCGTCGCGCTGCGGAACTCTTTGCAGAAGCTGGGGGAGGATCCGTCCGCGCCTGCCAAACACGGTACCAAGGGCACCGCTGCTAAAGAGCTAGGTGAGTAGCATGTGTGTAAAATCAGGGTTTAATGTTGCGGTGAGACCCACCGCCTGCTCGGTGAGCAGATATCAGGAGCAGGCTTTCAGACAACAATGAACAGACGTGTTAACGTGGTTTCCTGCGATATGGAATGCGTGACATGCATTCCTAACTTGCACCATGCATCGCAGCTATCAGGCTTCCTTCGAAGCACCTCGATATTTCAGCAGATTCACCTTCTCATCGAGCCTTAGATGCTGGAATGGACTCTTTGACCTTTTTTTTTTCCCCTCTGCGCATTTTCAAGCCTCCTGTGTCTTCCCACAGTCCAGAAACTGTAGGTTGGGTTAGAAAATGCTGAAACTCGTTCCTTCGCCGCTTTCTCCAGCATCCATCATGTGAAGTTAAGCCCGATTAACATCTGTGTAAACACAAACTTTTCCTGAAGATAATCCCCCCCCCCCGCCTTCATATAATATATTCTGCTTGTCTGGCCTGAACGGAGGCATGAAGGGAAAGATCGGATGTCATGAATGGCCACAGGGTATTTCCCGGGAAGGGAGGACACAAAGTTCACCGGGCCTTGAGTGTGTCATTCAATATGTAACAGCAGTGAGGTGGAGCCCTCGGTGTCTGAGGGTTCGTGATTTTGGATCAGAACGCAGGATCATACATGTTTTTCATGCTAAATTCAACATCAAACTAGATTTTTGTTACTTCCTGCTCCTGTACTCCTTACACACACACACACACACACACGCGCGCGTGCGCACACGCACACACACACACACACACACACACACACACACACACACACACACACACACACAAATACCGACCCCGTAGAACAGGGATGGGGACAATCCGGTCCTCGAGGGCTGGATTCAAGCCGGGTTTTCTTTCCTACAGGTAGAGACTGCTTTCACTGAGGGCATTTTCTGCCTGGTAGGACACAAAACCCGGCCTGGATACAGCCCTCGAGGACTGGATTTGGCCACCCCTGCTGTAGAGTGACCTCAGTGTGTGCAGAGTCTGGTCCTCATTAAGGGCCCTGATTCATGGTTGGAGCCAGCCTTGATGGAGAGGGGTGAAGCAGGGCTCCACACCCAGGAACAGATGCTTCAGCTACGCTCAGCCGTGATGTCACGATTGGGGCCCCCATCACCGGTGCCTCCCTTTTTCAAACCCCGGTCCAAAACAATGGTGTGGGGAGACGAACGGCAGTAATGGGATCGTGTATTTTGTTTCAGTCATTCAATATCCCCTCTTTTACTTCCACACAACAATGTTTTATTTCACTGCTGTGCTGTTTAGGCAACATGACATTGCACCTCATCTGAGAATTAAATCAGTCACAAAGTGCGCCTAGGATATTTTTTTCCTTTACTGTTTATGTGAGACACTAACGTCATTTAGCTTTTACTTCAAGGAGAATGTTTAAACAATGGGCTGTTGCTTTGAAGAAACAAATTAGTTCTGCAGGAGGGCTTTTAAGCTAACTAAGCTTGTTGTTGTGCTAGAAGACTGAAATATGACACACCAAAATTCAATTATGTCATAAACAGGAGGATCCCTCATTGCCTGCTCTGTTTCGCTTCTCTTCTTTAGATTGTTAATCAGTTAATTCATACAATGAAACCAATGGAGGATTAGGCTATCTGTGACTGTAGGAATCAAAATAATGGTTGTCTTTTCTTCTCAGCACAAAGAAAAAAGAATAAATCTGAAGTAAAAATGCAAATCTTCTCCTGCAGATCCCTTAAAAAAAAAAAATAACGCTACGCATCTGTCTGTCAGAGTAGGGAGAACGCAGCTACTGCGATGAAAAGAACACTCGAGATAAATCGAAATTTCCATGACAAATCCCCGGCTCCGTGGGTGTGGTGTTGGTGCCGGTCGCTGGTGCCGGTGCTGGTTGGGCGCGCTGAATTTTTACGTCTGAGCTCATATTCTCTGGCCGCTCGTACCAAGACCCCGAGGAAGAAACTGCAAACAGACCGAGTGTTGTAATAACATAAGTGAAAGATTAGCCCGAATAGCTTTGTCCTTACTCAGTGTGAGCGCTGAATTGTGTGTGTGTGTGTGTGTGTGTGTGTGTGTGTGTGTGTGTGTGTGTACGTTGGGTTGCAAAATGCTGGCACGGTGTCACCCCTGGAGCAGCTGCCACAGCCGCCACAGCCCATGCAAGTTCGCCTCTGGCTGTTTGGTTTTTTTTTCAGGAGGGAGCTGGACGTCGGGCAGCAGTGACGAAGCGCTTCGTTAAAAAGCAGATTTCGTCGGGGTTGCTTTCGAAATCAGGTGTGGGAGTTGGTGTTGCAGGGGCCATTAGGAAATTCGGAAATATGGAAAAGCTTGCCGCTCCTCCGTAGTAACGAATCCGCCTTCTTCTCTCATTCACTCCTCAAGATGCCCCCCCACACACACACCCCCCTCCTGTTTTTTGGAGGCGATCCCAGTTTTAAATTACCTCATTTCTTACTCTCTGCCTTATCTTTGAATATCTCTTCTACTCCCTTGTTGCGCCATCCTTCTGTCCATTTTTCTTCATCCAATTTGCCCTTCCAAGAATGTCAGAGGACTCCATGTCTTCTCTCCCTCCGCCCTCCTGGAAGTATCCATCGACAGTTGACGCCCACAGACATAAAGATAAAAAAAAAGCTTTGATTCCACGGATCAGTGCTTCGCAATTGATCACTCTCTCTTTATATCAGACAGACGGTCTGTAAAATTAACTGCCATGGCGAGGGAGGACAAGAAAAACAAGGTATCAAAAGGCTTTTTGAAGTCAGGGGACACCTTTCGGGAATCTATCGTACTGCGGTGCCCCCCGCCCCCCCCCTGCCCCCCACATACACACACACATACACACACACGCGCGCACTAAAATAAGTCAGTATCTGAATTTGGGGGCAACGCTTCTCCGGTTACGAGCTGAGGTGTTTCCATCTCTGGATGGAGCGTCCCATCTGGAAGTCTTCAGCGGAGAATGGACGCAGATACACAACAGGAGTCGCGGGCGGGTCGCCCTCCTCCCGCCGGCACTTATGTATCATTGCAGGGGAAACTGGTGCGGTGGAACCGTGTCAGTATGCATAGCCTTTGTGGGGGGGGGGGGCAGAACCATGGAAGCGATAGCGTGAGCGATATTCTAACTCCCACGCCTTGCTCCGCGCCCCCCCCCCCCAACACCATTTTCCGTCTTGTGATGTAATCTAAGACTCTTGGCGCACGAGCACAAAGCGACGTCTGAAGAATCTGCTGGCGAGGGAAGAACATCTGGTCCGGGTGATGCTCGCAGGCGCACCAGGACTTGCGAGGGCCTTTCTGTGGGCTTTTTGTGGTTCCACCCCCCCACCCCCGAATCAAAGCTCATGGGAAATATACACTCAGGCCAGCTGGTGCGTTGAAGGAGGCCCTGGGAGGAAATGAAAAAGAGGTTTCTGGTTATGGCAGTAGGACATGGTGGCGGGCTTTAATTTGGTTTCAATTATGCATGGCTTTTCTGAGTAGCTTGTTGTGGGAAGAAGGAAGATATGAGTGACTGATCACTTTCCTGACAGGGAGTAACAGATGGACCGTGTTCGGGTACCATCTTATTGACTTTGATTCCTCAGAATATCGCCATGCACGTGGATCTTTAAAGTAGCATTAACTAGGTCCGGCACTGCGCCATAATGGTTTGTGTCCACAGGACGCTTCCAGGATGGCCGGTAGCTCTTTGTCTTTGAACCGATCCTGACACGTCTGACGCCATCTCTTTTTTTTTATTCCTCTAAGGAGTAGCTTCTAGACCAGAGAGTCCTGCTGCTCTGCCAGATTCCACCAGGGCCAGAATCCACATCCCTCTCATTATCCCGCCGCTGCCGTCCAGCCCCAGGCAGCCGTACCATCCCGTCCAGCCAGCGCAGCCCAACGCGCGCACCATCAACGTCAGTCCACCGAGGCAACCGTCCAGCCCCCAGCAGCCCGGCCACCCGGCGGGAATCCCCGAGGCTCCAGTAAGGCCGGTGATGGAGACGGGCGAGGCGGGACCTCCGGGGTACATCCACAGGGTGACCGTGCGAAGGGGATCCGAAGACTCTTCCAGCCAGCCTGTGCAGGGTTTTGCCGGAGCACCAGGTGATTGTTGCCGCTGGACGTCCTTTCATAGCTATTTTGCTTTGTTTACTTTGTCTAGACCAGTTAACCGCACCCATGGTTATTTAGGACATTTAATGTGGAGTTTGTCTGGACCAAACTATTTCCAGGACAGTTGGTATTGCCCAAGATGCTCAAATGCGGAACTCTGTCGCCACAGAGACAAAGTTCAATCTCTATTCCCACAAATTGGTTCCCGTTTACGAGTCTCAACGCGCCTCACACGTTTTCGTGCTTCCTCGGCTGGTTGGTCCTTAAAACTGGCCGTGTCCACACGAGCCTCCGCGCAAGGTTTTTGTATTAACCACGCCCACTCGCAATTTCTGACCAATCACGCGAAAGCTGTAGGACACCAGCAAGTCATCAGGGTGACAACAAATTTGCGCTTCTTTTGGAGTGGCGTGGTTGAGAGGACAGAGGGGAGTAGCCTGTTTGCTTCCCCTAGAACCTTTTCTGAAGGTTGAACCCTTTGGAAGCAGTTTTTGCGAGCGAGGGGCGAGTTTGGGCATTCTTTCACGAGGGGATTCCGGATACATCCGCGGTTTAAACGATTTGAAATGTCAACATTTGGGATGTTCCCCGAGCTTTTATCCACGTTTGGATGAACTCCTCCTTCCAGCGGAAACTCTGGTTGGGTCAAAAGGCAGCTAAAAAATGTTTAGCAGGGTGGAGAACCCTTTTGGAACCTTTCCTTTTTTCCTTTTTCTTTTTTTTTGTTTCGCACGCTCCTTTTGAACCGTCTGGTTTCAGGCGCGAGGCCAGCACCAGAAGTTTAGTCATGCAGCGGCTCTCTGCGTTGCGTCACGTCGCTGCTGCCGGAACGTGACATTTAAACGCCGTTAATGGCGGTCCGAAGGACGGTGGGGAGAGCAGACTCTGCTGAATGAGCTCCCACGCGGGTGTGTTTTGGCAGCAGGGGAAGGGAGAAGCGTTCTAAAATCTTCCTCTAAAAGTCAGCCGTGAATCCTGGCTTGATCATCGACATAAGCTTTTAAAGTGAATTCCCAGGCCTTCTCCTCGTCCCCTGAAGTCCAAATCATCTCAGGAATGATGCATTCGTTCCAGCTGCGGGAAAACAGATACAAGACAACAAAAGAAATAAGATCCCGGTGGAAGGAATGACACAGGAGGATTCGCAGTTGAGGGGAATATTCTGGAAGTTTATCCTTATTCGGTTCTGCTGGTACCGACACTTTAAAGAGGCTCCAGATCTGTCAGTCTTACAAAGCTTTGCGAGGAGCTCTGGCGTATACATCGGATTTTCCCGAAAAAGAGAAAATACGGAGCCTCTAATTGGTTCAAGAGGTGCTTCTGTCTTCCAGGAAAAGCAAGGAGGATTCTGCAAATGGGGGCCGGCGAAGCTTTAAGGGATGAGTCGAGATTAGGCAACTGACGGCGATGGAACGCGTCGGCGTGACGCATAAAGATGTGCGATTTATGAGGCCGGACAGGGGCGCCTGTGCGCGCTTCTGTGGGAATTCGGACTGCAGGAACGCTGGTGTGGATGCGCTCCTCCTGCTCACGTGATCTAACACCGTGCGCTTTCTCCCCAGGTTACCCGCCTCTGCAGCCCGCATCGTTCACCCACCCGTCAGACCGCCAGGAAGGTACTGCAGAGCACAGGCTCCAGATCAGTTTCAAAACTTTATCAGGCCCTGTGAAGGATTTAGAGGCTGTCTTTGTGAGGGAGGAGTGGGAAGCGAGACTAAAAGACGCGGGCCAACTGTGGAACGCGCTTTCACTCCTCTGAACCGTCCCCTCGGGTGACGGCTTAGGAAAAGTATGGCCAAATTTCACTGAATTAAAAAGATTTTATTAGTCAGTGAACCGCAGAAATGCCGAGTGATGAGTCACTGTTTTCATTTAAAGCAGCCGCAGGAGACCAGCGCTAGCCCGTTAGCAACCGCTGCCGAATCAAAACAATGACTCCGCAATGATCCTCTTCTTTTTTGTTCATTCTAGTTCCGATGGCAGAAAAGATGCCCTGGAACCCGGCGTACCGGGCTCCAGTCCATTCACCGGGTAAAATACACCCTCACTGATTGATTGATTTTCTTTTAAGACAAGGGAGTCCCTAAATTTGCCCACGTGTCGTCCCAGTTTCAGCCGTCAGCGCCTCCTATGCTGATCCCTTCTCTTTCTCCGCCGGCTTCACCCAGCAGAGCCCCTCTGGAGACTTGGGCGTGATCCGCTTCAACAGGGTTCTGGTCAATGACGGCGGCCATTACAGTCCTCACACAGGTACACAAACAAACAACAACAACAACAACAACAACAACAACAACGGCGTGGGTTGGGGGGGAAGATAACAGCCGAGCCAGGGTACTTTCCAGGGTTAGAACGCTAGATCCGTTACTACCTGCCTGTCGCCATGGTAACGCGCCGCATTGCGAACCTTCCCAGGGAGAGGAAACTGTGAATGAAATGCCAGCTGATTGACTAGCGAGGCTTTGGGAAACGACGAGTGTTTTATGGAGCCAGGTGGTTCCAAATGAGACCGGGAGGATGCAGACGTTCTGCTTTTAATGTTTTTGGGTTTAGTCGGGGAGGGTTACTGAAAGATGACAGAAGTACAGCAGCGATAGCAATGTTGCAGCTCAGGCTATAAAGCTCATTCATTGTGTGTCTGTGTGTCTTTAAAGTTAGTTTTTATAATCGAAAAACTAAAGTTACATCGTAAAAAAACTCAAGATCATTTCAAAGATGCTGTAGACACTTCCTAGCGCCCACAGAGGGTGACCTGGGTTAGTTGATACATAAATGTTTCAATGTTAGCTCAAAGTGAATTACATTTTCATTGTTTTGGTTTTTTTAATGATGAAAACAGTACTGAGTGTACCAAAGATTACATAAAAGTCTTTGCATTTTTCATTTGATTGATGAAAATGTATTCTTTTTAAAAATATAATAAGACCTCTCATGCTGGGCTTTTAAAGCTGCACCAGCCGACTTTGACGCAGAAACAGTCAGGTCCAGAGAGAACTTCCACTCTGCTGTGCACGTTCCACTCAGGATAATCACCCTCAACTGGGTCACTGTTTTGGGCTAACGGCCAAACGTTAAATGTCTTAGCTTACCGGCAGGGTTTACAAGCAGAAAGGTTATTTAATTCACAAAAGGTAAAAGCACTTTTAAAAATAAAGAGTTTAACTTAATGGTGAGGACATTTTGGCTAATTTAAGTTAAAAAAAATATATCATTTCTTTCAAACAACAACAATAACAAGGTAGAAAATGCTTGTTGAAGTCATTTTAATAACTTGTTTTTATTTATTATGCAGTTTAATAGCCTTAGCATACTAATAACTGTGTTTGCATTGACTTAAGACATTTTTAAGATATTTGTATGAATATTGATGCAGGCTCAACTCCAATATTTTTTGATAAGTTTATTTTATAATCTTTTGTGTGTGTGTGTGTGTGTGTCAGAGGATCAGAGGATTTAGGATTTCAGAGTTGGGAAACAAAAATTAAACGTGGGATGCAAAGACCTGAATCTTCACCTCGAGTTCTTCTCGCCTCGCAGGCATCTTCACCGTCCCGCTGGACGGCCGTTACCTGGTTTCTGGCTCGCTGACGGCGCAGCAGGGCGAGCGCGTGCGGGCCGTGCTGTCCGTGTCCAACCGCAGCGTCCAGAGGCTGCAGAGCGGCGCCGGCGAAAGCGAAGGTTCGGCCCCGGGGAAGCGCTCCTTCGCGGGCTCGGCGTCCTTCAGCCTGATCCTGCCCCTGAGGAAGGGGGACCGCGTGGGGGTGGTGAAGACCGAGGGCCAGCTGGCCACGACCGGATCCAGGGAGATCCTCTCCACCTTCAGCGCCATCTTCCTTTACCCGCCACAGGCCAGGAGATAGCCGGAGCTCCGCCTGGCGGCGACAAGGACTGGTTTGCTCCCAGACTGTTGGACTCAAAAAAGGAAAAAGGGAGGAAACTCGAGTTTTCGCTCATTCGCCGTGACGCAGCTGCCGCTTCGCCACCGTGAGCACGCCAAGATCTTCAGTTACAGCCGTTAATATAACGTATCCATTTACACATCAACACAAGGAACAGACATTGTTTCTAATATATTTGACTATTACACGTCGTTTCTCGCTTATCTTCGTGAATGTTTAATGTAAATTGGTGTTAATAAATTAATATTGAAACTTATCACTTGGAATTATTTGGTAACGAAACGGACACGACTGGCGTTTACGGCATATTGGAGCGCGATTAGGCCACAATGAGCTTAAAATTGGGAAAAATATTCACCATGGATAAAAAGAATGATTAATAAATATAGATAAAATGTGGATTTTGCATCTTTGCATTTTTTTTTTTATATATATAATCAAAGAGCTAGCCTTGGACGCCGCGCCGCAAAACCCCGGCAGGGTCGTTTGGTGGAGGTGGGCGTGGATGACAGATCATTTTTCTCTCCCTTCCCACTCCTGAGACTTAAGAAAATACTCCATCAGTGAACTGAAGGCTGGGGGTGTTTGGTCTCCAGTCTGGCCTGTGTTAACCTTTAATAAAAAATAAATAAAGAGGAGAAAAGGGCTGTTTTCTAGAGGCAATTAACTGAATGCTGGCTCACATTCTATGTTATTTTACACAACAAAAAGGGGAAATTTGGAATTATCCGCAACTCTCGCGCAGCAATGTCCTCATTCAAGATGCTGATGACCTTTGTGACCTTGGCTGGTGGCAAGAAAAAGTGCAGGGCGACAGCGTTTTTCAGTTAGAAGCTTTATTTAATACAAATATGACCACGAGTCACGGCCTTAGCTCCAGCGGACCCATAGCATTCCTTTTTTATTCTTGTATTTTGTTCTTTAAACATATTTTAAAACACATTTCTATACAAATCAAACACAACGCACACTCAAAGTGTTTCTGTTGATCAGACAGAAAGAAAAACGAGTCTCGCAAACAATAATCCGCTTCACGGGGGAGGAAAAAAAGGCATCAGAGACAGAAAAAAGGTATGATCAGCGAAATTTTTCAACAGTAATCATGCGGGAATAAACGATATTGCAGAGCATCAGAGGATGAGGTGTGATTTTTACACACAAGATGCTTCACTTTCATAGAAAGAATGGAATTATTCTGTTAATCGGAAGAAACATCAAAACAAACGAGTCGAAGCAGATTGGGACATCATCATCATCATCATCATCATCACAAAAAAAACGGACTGAAAACGGCAAAAACAAATAATCGGCTTCGTTTGCGTCGACAGATCTGGGCACGGATACGGTACGAGCGCCGACTGTGCTTTCCTTCTGCTCTCGTCGCGACGAGCGCGATAGCATGCTAGCTGTACGGAGAGGCCAACTCGTGCACAGAGAGCCAGTCTGTACTGTCAAGTATTTTCCGTTTCTACAAATAAAGACTCTGCCACGTCCCTCACACGCACGCACAAACACACACACACTCAGGATAATGGGTGGCTCTTTTTCTGTCCCCAAAATAAGGATTTTTGGAGAATTTTTTAACGCCAGAAAACTTGAGAAACTCTCGGAGGTGAGACTAGAACTCTTGCTCTCCTCTGGCGCTTCTCTGAGGGCCTTGAGGTTAAGTGCTAGGCGGGCGCGATGTTCCGCACAGGCGCAGCTGGGGCCAAAGTGCATTCGGATAAGTCTCGTTAAAGCTGCTGAGGGATTGTGAGCGAGGGATGAACGATCACCAGCAGCAGCAGCAGCGATTCGTCTCACACACACACACACACACACACACACACACAGACGCACGCACAATTACATCACCGCATCGGACTCCACAAACAGAAAGCCTTCCTCAGGTTCAAGCACCGTTTTCAACATGGTTTTAATACTAAAGCTGTACATTCTAAGGTTTGATGCGGAGTGACCGCGTGTGTATTCCCAGCTCGCAAGTGCGACCGCCAAACAAAAAAGTACGTGTGGAATGACTCGAATCAGAGCGCGCGACGCGTGGCGGGTACCCTTTTGGTGCGTCACGTAAGCAACCTTTCAAAATATCAATGTGCACTTTCAATCCATATTCAACGCCGCCTTTTTACTTCTGCAAAGGCATCATAAGAGAAATCAATAACTTAAAAAGATCAACTATTATAAATAATAAACATATTAATTAAACACGTCTGATTCGCGCAAAATGTAGAAAACGGAAAGAACAGCGAGGCTATATAGCATGAAGCCGCTTCATATATCGCCTTCACAAGCGCAACGGCGCAGCTATGTCCCTGGCGTGTCCATCAGCAAACAGAACCAGGCCAGAGGAACCTGAAAAGCTCATCAGAGGAAAGAAAAAAAAAGAAAGTGTTTTAACAACTGGGGGGTAAACAGGTAGCTGAAGGTTGCCTGGTGACAGGCGTCAGTCTCGCTGATGGGAAAAAGCAGGTCGTCCCGTTTGCTAAAAGTTAGCTACAAAACAGGAAGTTGTAGTTTGTTTTTTTGTTGTTTTTTTTTTAAATCCCTGTACAATAGTGGGAGATAAAGACTGCTTGCTGCGTTAGGGGCATGCAGGGAGACGATAGAGGTCAGATCTAGATTCAGTCTCGTCTCTCTAAGGGGTTTCCAGCGGTTCCTCGCAAGGATTTACTGTTCCAGCCAAACCTTCCCTTCATCTATAGTTATAGCCTTCAAACTTTTTTCCCCCCAGTCCATATTTCTCAGTGTTCCAGGGTTGTGCAGTAAGTGAGCAGGTTGGATACGGAGAGGGTTTCGGTCTGAGTGGGTGTGTTTCCTGGAGATGCGCTGGCGAGCGCCGGATCAGAGCAGCTCATCCAGGTCGATGGCTGGTATGGGCTGCCTCCAGTAGCAGAAAGAGCTGAACTCGGGCATGACGAAGGCTTGGTTCTGCTCTTTGCTCAGCAGAGGGAACACGTGCTCCACCAGCTCGCTCAGCCTGCCGTAACTGTGCAGAGATTTTTGGGGGGGGGGGGGGGGGGGGGG
>BJFM01000416.1:92137-113430 GCA_016586285.1 Arothron firmamentum
GGGGGGGGATAAAGGAAGTTGTGTAATGTCAGTCGCTTTTTTGACAAAAGTGGGCAAGAAGCAAAATCTAAAGCTGCTTTCTTGCTTTATTTTGGTCACTTGAGGACAAGAAAACGTGGCGGGACGAGGGCCGACGTGGATCTGCAGCTGCGATGTGCTCCAGCTCCTCCGGAGGTGGAGCGCAACGATGCGCGACGCGGACGCATATGCAATTCACAAACACTGAGGGGCGAACAGAATATCCAGGCTACTTACGAGGACTTGTTCCCCTTGGTCTGTTCCTGGATCAGCTCTCCCTTGGGGTTGACGGTGAATATCCTGCAGAGTGGAACGCCCACCTCCTTATAGGCGAACACATCCTGCACGGCGAGAAAAAAGCTTAAACAAGAACCAAAAACCACGAAACGTGAGATTCTGAAGCGTGACGTGAAGTAAAGCAGCTGAGAAATTTAAAAAAAGGTCCATTTGTTGTTTTCATAGCAGCTCTCCTGCATAAATCTGAATGGACGATAAAAGGGGACTGTAAAAGATGGCTGGAGTCTTGTTTGCGTTTCATCAATTACACATAATGGCACTCTTTCCAGAGAGAGAGAGAGTGTGTGTGTGTGTGTGTGTGTGTGTGTGTGTGTGTGATTGTGTTGGCGGCTGATGTGACAGTTTTTCTGCTGTTTTTTGGGTTTTTTTGGCGAGGCTCAGAGACAGACGGATGCAGCGGCGGGCCGTTTTCGAGGGCTTTCATGGGGTTTCGGCTGTTTGCGCAGCTGACGATGGGACGCTGTGCCCCGCTTGAGCTCCCTTCCAAAGGCAAATCTGCATGCGCACCGAGCACAGATTCACCCCCCCCCCCCCACCACCACCACTGATGACTGCATCAGGTTGTGAGAGGAAACACAAGTGTCTGACGGGAAGAAAATGAGACATTTAATGTTTGACATCTTCAAACAGCCATTAACTCACATTAGTTCTATTCCCGAAGGCTGCGTAGAATGTCTGCTTGTTATGCTGGAACAGGTTCTTGATGTCAGTGAGGCATTCGATCTTGAAGATCTCTGGTTTTTTCTCGATGACTTCCCTGAAACAGAAAACCGGATTATAGCAATACAGTGTGCGTATCCTCGGGTGGCCCTTATGAACCTCATCTCTGACAGACGCGTCTGATTATTTACATCAACACCTTTTACTGTTAACTTGTTAAAAACGGGGGGAAAAGCAAAGACTAGGTATAGGGTACTGTGAAGGGGCGGGGGCTGAGTCCCACTTATTATGGGATGGATTTTTCCGATACACGAAGCAGTGAGGACATTCGATGCGCAGATCTTGCCGGAGACTCCCTGACATGACGTACAAGTTAAAGGTCACGGCTCGCGACCTTTGAAGGAGGGTAGCTGCCACTGAAAACACCACCGCATGAGGCGCACGAAGCCGACGCCGGCGTGCCAACATCCTCATTTCGCTGTTTGCATTGTGCGCGTAGAGTAATTAAAAAAAAACAAAAACCTGACATTTACACATTCAACTCATCGCTACGGCAACAAGACATTTAATTGTACAGGCTGCTGTCATCCTCAACTAACGCTGGATGCAGGTAATAATGATTAAACAACTTTGTAATAATCAGCACTGGATAAGAAAAAAACTTTTTTCTCATCCAAAGTTAACATTCGTTTGGACATTTAGGAGTTTGAGTTTGCCGTAACCTCGACGACGGGAAAGCCGATGATAATTAAAAAGGCTTTGGAGAGGATTCAGAGGCACATAAATCTGGTAGATATGTAATCTGAAATGAAGTTTTGCAGATAAAAAGGATTAAAGCTTGAGGGGTTTGATGAGGAGGCTGGATATTTGACAAACGAGGAGTTGGTGCCTGCGATTTTAGTACCTGTGGAAGGCGGAGAAGAGGCTGCTGGGAGACAGCATGAGAGGTCCGCGGGGTAGGATTGTCCCTCCGTCGTTGACCCACTGCAGGTATCCTCGTGTCATGTCAGCCATGCCTATAGCGCGCGCCGAGCAGTACAAGAACTTGTAGCCATTTCTGCCGGAGGGACAAAGAGGGGGGGCAGTTAACGGTTGCTAAGTGATGAGCTTGGTGACCTTCTCTGCTATCATAGAGTGCAGAAATCATTTCCCAGCACGTCTAAATGACTAAAGAGAGATACATATTTGTTTCATTTCTAGAAGAAGTTCATCCACTGTCCCCGACAAAAAAAAAAAAAAAATCATGGGATTATGTGGACGCTTACTCAGCGACTGAGTGATAGAGCTTTGCGATCCCCTGGTGGGTCCAGTCCTTCCCCAGCTGTGGCAGGATTTGTCCAAACACATCGGATCTAAAACATCAGAAGAACAAACAACATAAAGACGGAGATCAGTGAGAAAGCAGCGCAGCAGATTCGGGCGGAGCACACCCCATCAGCTGTTCAACTGTTCAAAGAAGGTCGCACAAAACTCCATCGCTACCTTTCATCATTAAAAAAAAGAATATTGTGGGATTGTCTCGGCTAATGAGGATTTTTTTTCTTTCTTTTTTTCTTTTTGCCCATCGGGGTGACACCATCTCTACCTCAGTTGACGGCTGCGTGAACAGAAGCAAATGTAAATCAGCTCATTATGGTGGCTGCACTCTTAACCCCGTTACTCCAACAAAGCCGCACGTCATGGGGACGATAAGATCGAGTCAGTTGTTCCTCTTTAATTTTGACCACCCTTAAAGAGGGCGGCTTGTGCCAGGAGTCTTGAGGCAGTTAGAAGCCTATAAAAGGTTATTACAGATCAACTTGGACTGCGGGGAAGAAGTTGGCTGACAATGTCTCCGTGTGGCTTAGAATGCTGTCAAGATGTCAAACACTGGAAATATTTCTCTTTTTAACATTATCTAACCTGCCAAATACTCTATAAAATCCCAGACACCTGCTGGGATGACTCATCAGACTCACAGTATGATATCACACACTCATCATAGGAAAAACAGATTACTTCATAAAAGAGGCAAATTTACTGTCTTCTTCATGTTAAAATGACTTTCTGTTGTCATTCAAAACTTAAATCTTCACGATATCTTTGAACAAAGTGAAACTGACATACAAAGATTTTTTTTGTAGCCAGAGCTTTTCAACTGTAAGAGGACAACCAAACACCTGAACACACACACACAGACACACACACACATACTTGGTGATGGTGCCGTCAATGTCAGAGATGATGACTTTGTCATCCCAGTTCCACAAGTAAATGGTTCCTTCGCAGCGGCATGTGCCCTGGTATTGGGTGGTGATGCTAAATGTCACATCATTAGGGCCCTCCTTCAGTTTCAGACTGGCCTGGTGACGCAAACAACAGTGAAGGCATCAGAAAGCACATGTGAGTACCGGACATGTATTCCTGATACGAAGACATCAGACTTTAACTACGCCTTGATCCGAAATAAAAGCGTAGTTCTTTAGTGCCCCCTACTGGTGAATTTGATATAAAAGCGCTATAAAGTTCAAAAATCAACCTACAGAGGGCGCTTTAGTCAACAAAAAACCCCAAAACAAACCAAAAACACAGAAATCTCAACACGCAGTAGATATCCACAATCTCATCATTTACGTTTTCTCTGAAAATTAAATGTAAAACTGTTTAAAAGTACTGAAGTTGTTGAATGGAAAACAACAAAGAAAATGCTTAGTAATGCCCTTACAATCTGATCAGAGGAGAGGCGAAGTGACTTCCTGTAAGTGCATGGGCTAGGGTGTTGCTGACTGTCAACTGGCTGCAGTCTCTCCTGACACGATGCAGCGCTCACCTCCTTGGCCTCTTCATCGCTGGAAGAGTCTCCCGTTTTTGGCCTACATTAAAAAAAAAAAGAGAGAGAGAGAAAAAACACAACCACTAGACCTGTTTTCTAAAAACCATCACATGAATAATGCAAAGTTTAAAGACTAGTAGTTCTATGTTATACAACTGCAACTGATTACAATTATTTTGTGCAACTGTTTTGGATTGAGCCTACAATCCATCTGTGTGTGGCCTATCTTATCACATTGAGTGAGTTCACTTCTATCAAGTCAGTGAGCTGACATTTGTCTTGTCAATAAACCTTTAGGACTCTTACTGTAAGGACAGCTTGTCTTGCGATATAGAGGCGCCTTCTTCTTCCAGCTGAGACTCTTCCTTAGCCTCATGCTTGGTCTCTGACTGGGAGATTTGAGAGGACAAATATACTGAAATGTTTGCATTTGAGACTGAAAGAGGGCTTTTCCAGCTTCTTTTTTTCATATTTGCATACCTGCTTGACTGTACTGTCGGCCCTCTTTCGCCAGAACCACCAGCGGCCTGATTTCCTTTGCATTTTCTCCTTCACCCAAGCTTCCTCTGTAGCCTTGGGGGTGAGAAACAGGGTTAATATTTTTGCTACATGTAAAAAAAAAAAAAAAAAAAAACAACAAAAGAAAACACAGGTGCTAGAGAAGCTGTTAGTGTGCATCGCACATATGCGAAAGCTTTACCTTTGGTAAATTCTTCTGAAATGCTTGCAGACTCAGAATCAACGGGGCAGCGAGTGTCCAGTTATAATACCTGAAAGCGGACGGACATTCAAACAACCGACGCGTTTGCTGTCGATGTTAAACTGTGAAATAAACGCGCTTACGTACCGATTTCCGATCTTGACCACCAGGTTGGGGTTGTCTATTATTGCTGGATTTTCAGCAAATTCATGATAGGTGATCATGTGCTCCATGAACCTTTCTGTAAGCAGAAGAGAGAGAGAGAGAGAGAGATACAGAGAGAGAGAGAGAGAGAGAGAGAGAGAGATACATAGAGAGAAAGAGAGAGAGAGAGAGAGAGACATTATTTTTATGATGGTTACTGAAAAGGTCAATGCTGAGCCTAACATCACTATCAATGTTTAACCGGTGTGACAGGTAGTGACGGGTGAGACGCCGTGGCCGTGGCTCTAACAGCGCGCACGTGCAAACATGTGCAAACACACACACACACACACACACTCTTTCTCTCTTCTGGCCGGGGCATCTCTCATCCTGCATGAAAGCGGCTGTATCTCGGCCTCCGCCGTACCTTTGGATATCTCTGCATTGTCGGTGAGGCCTCCGCACAGGGACAGGGTGACGTCCGGGAGGTCCCCGGCCGAGTCGGAGAGACACTCTGTGCCGCTGTCGGCGGCGGCGCTGCCCACCGACTGTGGAGACTGAGAGCCGGAGCGCATCCCCGAGTCCATCCAGTGCTTGGCGGCTGCCTCGGATTCACTGGAGGAAACAGACGCTAAAGGTTATTGCGCTCTTCATTAAGAGGGGCCCTTGTTTCCCCCGTCTTTAACACAGATTACATTTAGCCAGCCACAGATAACGTTAATGACGTCTTTCATGATCTGACCTCTTGGGGAAGTATCGCGCAGCGACGTCGGGCTCCAGTACATTCAGGTCATCAAGGTAGATATCTTCAGGGCCCTGATGCTGGCTCCTCTTTGGGACACCTTTTTTTTTTTTAAATAGAACAGAATACTTTCTCAGTCGAGGCACCTCAGAGCAGAGGGAAAAGTGGTGGAGGAGGACGGCTCAACCCACCTTTCTTCTTTGAGGGTGAATCGCTGAGTTGGCTGCTGGAGGGGGTGGAGGTCGCCACGTTGGGCGGCATGATGTCCACGCTTTCCGTGGGCGAGACGGGACTCAGAGAGCACGCGGCGCTGACGGACGCGAGGGAATCCACGGGCGCCACGGCGGCGCGGGGCTCGGGCTTGACGACGGTACGCTCCGGCAGGGGGCCGCCGCCGCCGCCGTGGTCCTCCGTCCCGAGGCAGTTCTCGCTCTGCATGGCCTCGGAGCTGAGAATGACGCGGAAGTGGGTGCTCTCTGACGGGGTGATGGTCACCGTTCTCAGCGCTTCTGGCTTCTCCTTTTTGCTGACCTGAACAACAGCAGTTGGAGGGTCAGCGCACGGCAAAAGCGTGCTCTTCAAAATAAAGGAGAGAAGTTCTTACTCTGGTGGTTTCTGGAAACTCTCCCCAGGTCCACTGCATGTGCGACTCGGCTCGAAGCAAACTCTCAGAGGGCCGGACCACCAGCTCCGAGTCGCTCTTTGGGGAGAAGGCCTCAGACAAGCCATGGCTAACAGGAAACAACAAAGAAACATCAAAGCTAAACGGAGGCTCTTGAAGGGAGGCAGCTTCATCTCGGGACATACCCGTCATCTGTCGGCCAGTCCCCATCAGACAGGGGATAACCGTCCATGCTGTTTCTGGCTGTGGGTAATTTGGGGTCAATATCTCGAACGGTGGACACAGAGGGGGATCTAAACAGTTGGAAGAGAGGCGTCAGTCACCAAAAAAAAAAAAAAAAATCGCCTGGGCGATTGAAGGCCTGCGCACCCACCTGGAGACGTGCGCTACAGGCTCCTCGTCCGAGCTCAGGTCCATCTCAAAGATCTCTTCGCTTTGCCCGGTGCTGGCAGAGCAGGTGTTAGCAGCAGCCGCGTTAGCGGAGGGGAGCAAAACGGGAGGAGTCAACTCCTCTCTCCGAGGGTCTCCTTTGTGCTTCTTCCTCCGTCTCTTCTTCTTCTTCGTAGCCAGCGTGCTGGGAGGCTCGGGGGGCTCGTCCGGGTCGGCTGCGTCGTCCTCCGCGTTTGCCGTCCTCTGCTCCACTTCCGAGATCCAGAACAGGTGGCTTTCCGTGGGGATCGGGGAGGTGGCCAGGTGGGCGGGGACGAGCTGCTGCGGCGCCAAACGAGAGAACACACGGAAGGAGCGTCACCCACGCGCCCGAAGGCAGCACGAAGTGATCAAACGCAACAGGACCTTTCAAAGCATCTGCTACGAGAGGGAAAAAAGGACGAGATGAGAGGACAGGTGTGCTTACGTGCTGCTGCTCAGACTCCTGGACGAAAAAGGCCTCTCCGTTGTCGCCCAGCTTCATGTGCAGGTCGACTGGCTCTCCGTTCACTTCAATGTCAATCTGGAAGAAGTCCATCACAGCACACAAACCAAGCTGCGTCACTGGAAGAGCTCCATTTACTCATGGATGACCGATTGTGTATGCTGATTAAGAGAATGGAAACAGTTCAGTTGAAACCGAAGCAACATTTGCCAGCAGACGTCCCAATTAAGAGGGGGACGCCTGACGGACGCAAAGAGGCGCATCAGTTCTTCTGGGCGGAGAGGCTGAGTGGGCTTTACAAACTTTATTCCACCGTTTCACGTCCAGCTCGAACCAGTAGCGGCCGGAGAATACTTGGAGACAGCCAAAATCTAATTAGTATTCCATCTGCTCCCATCCCTCCTTCCCAGCCGTGCATTCTTTAAGAATGCACGCGTCAGAGCAGGAAACCTAAAGAATAAATGCTTTCATCAGCCGCACTCTTCGACTCGGGGACAGATGCATGACTGTTACCCAACACCCCTGTTGTCATTGCTTTTTTTTTTTTTTTAATTCATCTCTCTCTCCCTCCCCCCCCTCCCCTCCCCTCCCCTCCCCTCCCCTCGCTGCCTCCCACACGTTCAAGTTGTGCAGCCGTTGCCGTAGCAACCGGCCATTCAGGCATTTCTCCGGGCCCATCAGCATTCTGGGTGGGCGACGCGATGCAGTTATTTCCCTGAATGGATCGTCCCGTTCCAAGAAGAAGAAGTGCCCGAGCTTCCGCGCTAAAAATAGAGACGGCGTCGTTGGCAAAACGACAGGAAAGATCTCACCTGTCTAATTCTGGCGAGATTCTTCCGTGAATGAAAAAGAGAATGGTGCGATTCTCCGTAGCACCTTAGGGGCGCCCACTGACTCCCGCCATAGGGGCGGCAGTGCAATCTGACTTTCTTGGGCCGGTGTGGGCGAACTGGCCCTGGCGTGAGCGCGCCCTTGGGAAACGCTCGCTAACCACGGCGTTACAGCGGCAGCAAAAACAGGCCCGACTCGCTTTCGCCGCGTCAGCCACGGGAAAAGGAAGCAGCCACAAACATGCTTCCTTCAAAGGAGCTAAAAAAAACAGAAGCGACAGCAGCAGCGCTGTTCAGACAAAACAAATTCAAGACACGCCCCCCCACCCACCCCCACCCCAGCTTACCACTTTCTCCTTGGAGCGCAGCACGCCCAGCTTCCCGAAGCGCACGTGGAAAGGCGAGCACTGGTAGGTGCCGTCCCTCTGGCGCACCACCACCACGTCGATGCAGCCCGACAGCGTGGCCTGGTTGATGCCTTTGTACAGCTCCTTGACGGTTACCAGCACCTGGCCAGCCAGCTGGCCCACGTAGTTCATGGTGTCGGCCTGGTCGGGGGACGGGACAGAGCCAATCAGAGAGGGACTCAATCAGGAGCCTGGAAACCTTGGACAGCGATGGCAGTTGGTCGAGCGGGTGATTGCACTAGGGATCGTTACAAATTCTTGTCCTTTACAAACACTATGTATGACAGACGCACGTTGTTTTCAAACAGAGCAACATAGACATGGTTGCACTCGGTTCAAAACATTCAGCAGCCTAAATTAGGAATTAAATAAAAAATATTTACTTTTTGAGGGGTTTTTTTTTACAGACAAAAAAGAGGCAGCGCATCAAAGCGATATTAATAAAGGGGCTTTGTCTTTTATGCCTCCCTTGGCGAACAGACTAAAAATAATCTGTGCAGAATCTACTGGAGGCGCAAATAAAACCACGTCCTGCCAGGTTTTTTCCTAAACAAATAGCAATGGTTCTCTGATGTGACACAAGGAGCAAGAGAGACTGATACCCACACCCAGTTTCTATGGTGAGGAGGATTATTTACAACTGGAAACAAATCTAAAAAAAAAAAAAAACTGCTTCTTCTGCTTCCCAAGAAGCTATATGTTCAGTTTTTCATTAAGGGTTGCCATGAGAACATCTTTTCCCCTTCCTACCAAGAGCCGGATGTGGTGTTTGTGGCAAAAGAAGTCAACAGTCCCTCAATCAGCCGTGAACTCTGCGGGGGAAAAAAAATGCTACTGATTCCACGGCAAAAAGTCCAGAGTTCATGTGATTTCGAATGTGTCAGGAGAGGTTTGTGCAAGCAAACGCCCGGAAATCTGGGAAACAAAGTCACTTTTTGCACTCAAAATGCCTGTGCGGCGCTGCTGCAGGTGGTCCCGCCTTTCCTTCATTTCTGTAAATAAACAACAGCAGGGTCTAATCAATCATTCCAGATTGTGTCACGCTCTCATGTGTACAAAACCGTGGAATTAAAGGGATCTGTGTGTGTCGCTCACGGAACAGACACGAGTTCGTTCCAATCTTTTAAACGCATATAACTGCAAAACTGCAGTGTTTTGTTGCTAGGTGCTAAGATACCGTAAGTTAGCATTAAAGTGAACTCCAGTTCTAGCCGTATTACTGGTACCAGTATACCAGGTTTAATACTTTCCAGGTAATGGAGGATTCGTGCGTCTCACCATAAACAGACTGAATCAGCATTTTTTTCAGCAACATTCCTTCATGGCAGCTAATCGGACTGCCTCTTGCATAAAGGCGCTAGGCTAAGCTGCGGTAAATACAGAGTCCGAGCGGGCAAGATGACTCACAGCGGACGTGGCCCCTACACACTGGTGAACTACGACTCACCAGGGACCAGGAGGACCTCAGGGAGGACAGCCCACTATGCTCGCTCTGGTCTGTGATGTCCTCCACATCGCTTGCATGAAGCTGCCCGTCTCCCTGGGGCCTCTGTCTTTCCATCACCGCCAGTGGGCCCAACTTAGGTACCAGTTCCCAGCTCCCTCATGTTATCATGGGATCTAACGCCTTGGAATCCTGCATCCCATTTCAAACACATGCATCCTAAACATACCTGAACCACCACCTAACCTGGAGATAAACACCAGTACAGTGTTAGCAATTGAGCAACCTAAACATTAACATTATAGGACACGTACGCGTGCTTATCCAGCCAGCTGAGAGGACACGGGGGTCAGCCAATGGGATGGCCTCTGTTAGGACCGCGTCACGTGGTTGATAGGAAACTGCTAATTTCTGTGAACTGCTACGGAATGTTTTTCTCTGATAAGGGTCCGAGCCCACAGGCGCTTTGGCAACATTTGGACGGTCAGATGTGGGACAGGATAGCCGCTGTGAGGACACAGGCTAGTTAGAAAACGAATGAAGCACGTAGAATCACATGTTCTGATTTTAAATATGAATAAGGCACAGTACAATCACATGCATGTAAGCAATCAGTCGTCAGGAGGTTCTCCAGGTCCAAATTTACATTTGTCCCGCCTAGCTTCAATGCCCAAGATAAACAGGAAGGCATTTCCTCTTCCAAGAAGGCCTCGCTTCCACTGTCCCAGCTGCCAAACCTTCTGTAAACACTGTCACACATGGCGGAGAGGCCCACCGAGGGCAAAAACCGCTGCTTCAAAACACCGATCCAGAGTCATGAACACAGTAGTATCGTTTCTTTGAGAGATTCAGCGCTGAGATTAGGAGCTGTTCTTTGTACCAGAGTGCAGATAACACACACACACACACAGCGTGACAGAGAATAGACCTGACATCTGGAAGAAGGCTGGAAAAAACCGCGACAAAGAATCAGTGACCGAGCAGGCCGAGCAGACCACAGCGGCTCGAGTTACACCGATATTCAGTTACACCAAACGGCACAAAAAGGAGACCACTGGATATTTGCATAACGCAATAGCCCGTGACTACTACAGGTCTGCTTTCCATGACGCAGAAGAGATGGAGAGAAAGAGAAAGAGATGACTAATTCAGCCTCCCGGCTGCTCAGAATTGGTCTTATGGTGTAAGTAAAGATACACCAAATATATTATCCACTCTTCATCCAACTGCTGTAAGTATAAATAGGAGTCAGGACATGATTTTCCTGGTAGGGTTAACAACAACTCTTCTCTCAGATCTCGTCCAGGCTCCGGTGCTAGGTGTGAGCTGCTCGATTGGATCGCGGATTCAAGCCAATGCAAAAGCTGACCTTATCCAAGTCATAGATGGACGACGATGTCCCATCACATCACTCCAGGACGGAAGCTGCAGATATTTTTGGACCACGCATACTTTTAAAGTGTTGAACAATTGACCTTGCACAACAGTCCAGAAAGTTCTTCAGACTGCAGGCTGTCACATGACACTAGTAACAAAAGTTTCACACAAACACTGACACAAAGGCCTTAAAAACAAGATGGATTATATTGATGCAGTTTGGTTTTGTTTAGAGGCAAAACAGGTGTCAACATTTGGGCTGGTTATCAGTGGTAATCGCATACGTGTGCACAAAATGTCCACTAAAAGTTATGTAAGGAACTCACCAAAATCAATTCAATTCTAAGGCTTCTTGATTGTAAATGGTTATCATGTACAGGTAACGCCAGGTACTGTAATGAGGTAATAATGGAAATATGACTCAAATAATACCAGAAGAGAATTAGCCGCATATCGCAGGTCAAACATTTCTCAGGCCGAATGACACGTATCAATAATGAACAAATAAAGCCGCCAAAGAGGAAATGAGGTTTTGAGAAGAGACGTTTGGATCCATGAGTTTAAAGAAATGAACGAAGACGAAGGAGAAATGAAATTGAATTCGAGCTGGGTTGAGCTAGCGTTAGCCGAGGCTTGGCTAGCGCCAGCGCTGTCTGCGGTTACCGTTAGCTTAACAGCGACCGGAGAGCTCACCGGTTACAGAGAGAACCAGTCACCAAAACCTGCTGCCTGGCAAACTCATCTCACCTTTAAAATAAATAAATAAATCACATCTCGGGGAAATTCCTTCCGAGCAGATAAAACACAAGCCAGTTTCCAGCGTTGCTAGCGTTAGCGGAGCTATCGCAGTAACGCTGTTCCTCGTCACAGCCAAAACGAAACGAGATAAAATTTAAAAAAAAAAAATACAAAAAAACATCCTCGCTAATTACCTTTCGGTTTCTTCACCGGACCGGTGACGACGCCGCGGTCTCTTCAGAACGTCCCCATTCTGTTGACCGGCGGAGCTCCACGAAACGCCTCTTGACGTGTCGGTTGCCTGGACCACCGTGGCCGACTGGTGGAACTGGGAGCGGACGGACGGGGACTTGACGGGGCAGAGAGCCGCATAGCGGCGGCGCGCTTGCACAACCGCTGCGACGCCTCCGTCACAGGTTCCACTTTTCGGATCATTGCACAACTGAGCACCTGTTTCTAACCGCAGACCATATTTATTGACACATATCGACACAGAGCAGGAAATATAATAAAACCAGATTTTTCTTATTGGATTGATGACCGCATAACATGACAAAGCCCTTCAAAAACACAAATGCACCCTGTCTACAAACTTTCCTTAAGGTAGATTATGTTTACCTTGTGTATTAGACATCCCAGGCTTAAGCCATAGGGCCAAAAGCTGCAGGGCAGATTACCGTGATCCTTCCATGGTACCTGAAACACAACATTCCCAGCAACATGTTGACCTGACAGCAAAAGCTGGGGCCAAGGGGTCACACCTGTGGGTTGCAAGAGATGTGTGTGTACGTGTGTGTTGACATGTTGCACTTCACACGCAAACTACCAGATGCACTTTACAGACGCGTCAGACATGCAGCAGTTCAGAAATGAAGACTAACACCTCTAATCTGTGGACGTTCCGCCTTAGACGGGTAAGAACGCACCGTTTTCCACAGCTCTTTAGTCCGTATGAAAACAAGCAGGAGGAGGCAGCTGAAATGATCCTTTATTTAAACTGCTTTTCAGCACCCGGATTTAAAAAAAACCCCAAAAAAACAAAACCGCTCTGAGCCGGTTCTTCTCCTCCGGGGTCATCCTGTTGCATGTCATTGTCCCTTCTTCTCCTCCTTGATCTCCTCCTCCTCCTCGGGGTTGTACACGCTGACGGTGAACGCGCCGGCCTCCGTCCCGTACTTGTTCTTGACCAGGAGGGCGTACTTGCCGGAGTCGGCCTCGGTGACGGCGGCGATGGTGATGCTGGCGAACTTGCCGTGCTCGTACGTGAGCTTGTAGCGCTCGTCGCTCAGCAGCTCCTTCTCGTTCTTCGTCCAGCTGACCTCGGGCACGGGGTCACCCCACACGTTTCCAGTCAGGTTCAGGGACTGAAGACAGGAAAGGGGGAAAAAAAAGGATCACATGATGATGATGGCTGAGGTGATGATGATGATGATGATGATGGTGATGATGATGATGATGGCAGTACCTTCCCCTCTTGGATGGCGACCACATCCGGTAGTCCTCCTATGACACGAGCGCGGTCTAAACAAAACAAGAGTGAGCTCACATGAAAATGTCAACCATCAGTCGACATGTGGATGACATCACCGCTCAAACCAGTATCTTATTTCCAGCCTCTTCGAAGAAAGAAGGAAAAAACACGTTTATTAATCTGCCTGTGATTGAACTTACTTCTCTCTGCGATGGCCGCAGCTCTGTGGAAGGAAGGAAACAGTCACAGTGAGAAAAATGTCAGGGAATGTATTCTTCAATCCCTGAAAAGGACCCAGAAAGCGCAGTGGGGCCTATTTTCTTTAGCAATGACCGCAAACATCCTGTACAGAATTAGGCAAAGATGGATAGATTGGGGCTGTTTACGTACTTGAGCCTCTGGAATTCCTCAAACGCGTCTTCCCATGCTGCAGCAGGGAAATAAACACATCATTATTATTAATGTGAGGATGTTGCATGTTAGTCAGGACTTATGGAGCCTAAAATCCCAAGAGTTTTCATAGTTTGGCTTCACTCACCCTGACCGCTCAGATCGAACACTCTTCTGACGCCATCCTTGCCATCAAAGATATCAATGGTGTATTTGCCCTTGTCCTTCTCGGTGGGCTCGTTGATCTGAAGCCAGAGCTGTTCTTCTGTCACCCCTGACTTAACCCTTTCGGAAGCAGCGATCTTGGCGTCTCTAATGGAGGAGGGGGGTGGTGAAAATCAAGAAAAACTTATTTTTTAACCCTGTTCTATTTGTTGAAATAACAAAATAAAGCTTTTAGGCTGTTTCCAGGGAGTGTCATATCCCCCCCTAAAGCAAGATGGTCGATAAAGATTGAGTTTTATCTTATTTTCCTAAACCAAATGTGACAGTCGCCAGGATGGAGATTTCGAATATCAGCCATGTGGCTGCAGCGACCTCTGGTGGTCATATACTGAACACCACAGAATTTCTTGTTGACAAAATCTTCATTTTCAAGCTGGACTTTTTCATGCAAAGCTTCAGGCAGATCTTGTCACAGTCTCCCAAGGCTACTGGAAAATCTCTCATTTAGGTGTCTGAGGCGGATGACGCGGCTGAAAACTGCACTACCACGCCTTAAACGATGTACTATCCACCCAGTTTGGACATAAGGGTAACAGTTTCATTTGGCATGGTGATCTCAACAGTGTCAAAAGTGTGTATAATTATGGCCAACTTTACACACTTGTGGAGCCAACTGACGCGCTGGTCTTCGTGGTAATATGTGACGTTAGAGTGGAGGATGATGCCATGTTCAGTGCTGAGGACCTGGATTTCTGAGGAGGAGTTAGCTGTAGGGGAGAGAATTAAAACAATTTAACCCCACTAAAAAGAGACCACGTTACTATTAGTTTGTGCTCGTTTGGTGTGTAGCTCACCGATGACCCTGAACAGCTCATTCAGCACGGCCTGGTATCCTGGGAAACATGTTAACAACTGTTGTAATCTTCACCTTTCATATCAGCGTGCTGCATTTTCTGACTTTACCGTCGCCTGTCAGGTTGAAGCTGCTCTTGTCTTTGCCCCTCTCGTCCTTCAGGAAGACATC
This sequence comes from Arothron firmamentum, assembly GCA_016586285.1. Classification (NCBI taxonomy): domain Eukaryota; kingdom Metazoa; phylum Chordata; class Actinopteri; order Tetraodontiformes; family Tetraodontidae; genus Arothron; species Arothron firmamentum. Next base: position 106,853 of record BJFM01000416.1, read on the forward strand.
GTAAATGCCTGTATCATTCTTGGAGATCTAGAGTTTGGAACAAAAGGACAAGCTTACTGTCATGGAGACGAGAGCGCATCGCCGGGACAGAACAGACAGTGAAACGGCCGCGCTACAGGAAAAAAAGCAAGCTTCTGCTGCACGTGTGCAATGGAAAACATGGAAAACAGTGAAATAAAAAGGACAAACAGAGAAGTTAAAGGCGTGAACTTATGGCAGCAAAGGTTATGTCCAGACTTTGGGTCGTGGCGGAGGTGGCACGTCCTCTGTGGGTTGCTTTTTCCCCTCTTTTTCTGTGCTTTCTGTTTCTTTCTGTTGCTTAACAACCCACTGCGGATTAGACAGATATGCAAGTTAATGCAAGTGCGGATGATGGGATTGGCAGTGAACAGACCCACAGAGCCTCATGCGGCGACGCCCAGCCATCTCTGAGGAACACGTGAACCATGTTGCTGGAAGCGACAGCGAGCAACGCGCCACAATTTCCTCCTCACGACAGGCGTAAAAACCGATAGCGCTGTCGTAAGATCATATCGCTTTTGAATATTTGAAAATCTCTGCAAGCCAAACGGACCCTCTCCTTCCCATCATTCTTTCATGGGAGTTTGGATTCCCTTATTTGACATGCTGACTCCAGCATCTCCTCAGCCTGACTCGGGAAGGAAGAGTGTGCAAAAAGCATCTCATCGTTCATGCTTCATGTGTCAGAGAGGGCTGGTACTGAAGGCAGTGTAGCATCCAGCCTGGGTCTGCAATGAAAGCGCGGCTGCAGCGGGAGAATAGCTTTTAGCGCTTTACTCATGAGCTCACGACTCCTTCCGAAATACAGCCTCTGTCTAATGGCCTGACCTTTCCGATATTAAAGGTCAGTCCGCCGTCTTCCCTCCCGATTTTCTTGGCATCCTCATCATCCTCTGCAATCTCGATGTTGTCCTTAGACCAGATGATCTCAGTGTCTTGTCTGACATTTCCAATCTGTGTGTGGGGGGGGACAGGACAATTTGTTTGCCACCGATCCGTCTTTAAAAATTTGGCAGTGGTTTTGTTTTGTTTCACTTTTTTTTTTTTTTTTTTGACCTTGCATTTCAACAGCACATCACACTCTTCAGTAACAGCAAAGCCCAGGTACTCCACAAAGTGAGGACCTGCAAATGAGGCAATAACAACAATATTGTAACTTATGTCTGGATGGAGCAAGTGTATGCAAATAAATTACAGCTGCAACATGTTACCTTGTTTCCTGACCCATTCAGCCCTCTCAAATTCTGACTTCTTCTGAAGCTCCCTGAATTCTAAGAAATGAGACAGAATATGAAAATATTTGACATCTAATTCCTTGATATAATAATATTACTATACTTAATTCCAAATTTAACTTGGGTACTGAGCAGAAATTAAACAGCAGAGACAATTTAGCATCTGCTGCCATCTAGTGGAGACTTATAGAATTAAAACAAATGCCACCAAAAGGAAGCTTTTTTTCCCCCTTTTATCTGCATTCAACATTACCAAACCACAGTTATACATAACCATGCACAACAAATCTGTTATTTCTAGCTTACCATCACCAATGAGCACCAGGCTGGTTGTACCCGTGGCCTTGCCATCCACCAGGTTAAAGGTGAAGGTCCCCTCGTCGGTGATCTCCAGACTATCCATGAACATTTCAATGATGCCGGTCGACTGATCGAAGTTCATGGAGTATTTCTGAATGCAGAAGGTTCAGACGTGTGAGTTTTGTTTTGTCGTTGTTGGCGTGGACAACACAAAATCCTTCATTTTGTAGGCAATTCCGACCTTTCCGTGAGTCAGGATGCTGTCATTAAAGACATAATCCACGTGGCAGGCAGGTGTGCACTTCTCCACTTGAGTCCACAGATGCACGCGGCCTTTCTCAAGGAGCTCAATGCCCATTTCTTGCTTGAAGGGAATAACTGGAGAAACGAGTGTATATCAGCTGATTCAAAGCTACTATATTCCCTGTGCACAGATAGAATAGGGTTATTTTGGAGGCGGTATTATTGTATAAAACCTCTATAAACGACATAGGATGATGGGTAAAAGGACTCTGGGGATATTAAATATGACTTCATAATGTCAGTAATGCAGTTTGCCTTAAATGTATGGGGTCAATAGGCTGCAATCATCCGTATATTTGTGATGTACTGCCTCTAAAGTTAAGCTAAAATGTTTCTGATGAAAAGACGATCTATACCGTCCTGCATTTCCACAGCTCTTATCTGCATACACAAGCATATACACATCAACTTAACTCAGCGGTGGAATACTGACTGGGGAATTTCTTGTCATGGCTGATGTCCAGGAGACGGTTGAGACCTATGACGACAGAAGCCAAAGTGAACATCCTGCCCCTGGGCCCGCCGGAGTCCTCCAGCACCAGCTTTAGATTAGCCGAATGCACGAGGCTGAGGTTTGACTCACCCTCTTCGGTCAGCGTGTAGCTGGAGGACATGCCGTCAGTGTTGGTGGCCACACAGGAGAAGGTGCCCAGATCCTCCAGGGAGGGGTTGTTGAAGATGGCCCTGGACCTGCACACCCGCGCACAGGATTCCGATTGAGCGGATGTATTTAGCAAAGACGGGTGAGTGCGCGTACGTGTACGTGTAGGGGACGCTCACCTGCCGCGCTCGTTGACGATGGACACACGGGAGGTGTCGGTGATAGCCTGGTAATTCTTGGACCAAATGAACTCGGAGCCCTCGGTCATCTCGGAGCACTCAAAGACCATTGAGATCACGCCGTCGTCGTCCACGTCCACGTAGATCTCTTTGGTGCCTGAGGAAGGGAGCAACCGGTGGCGCCATGGTTACAGAGCGTCTGCGCGTCACACCCCGCATCATCAAACACGCCTCCAAGGCTTCGGTTCGGCTTGCGTTTTCGGACCGCGTATTAAAATGGCACTCACCGGTGCGTGTCTGGGCCAGGACTGGACCCAAGGTCGCTGAGGGCCTCCCCACGCCACTGAGATTTTGGGCACGAACACGGAAGACGTAGGAGGTGTCAGGTTTCAGCCCCTTCACCTGTCAGCAGATCCACGTGAGCGATCATCAACATTTCAGCAGGACGGCTCCATAAAGACATAAACAACGGAACCAAGAGCGCCGACCTTCAAGTATTTCACCCTGTTGACCTTTTCGTGAACGGCCTTCCAGCCCTCCTCCCCGGCGGAGGCTTCCTTCAAATCTACGTAGTATCCGTTAACAGGAGTCCGACCGCTGAACACCGGCGGCTCCCACAGGAGGACGACGGAGGTGTCGCGGACCTCCAGCACGTGAAGGCCGACAGGAGCGCCTAGCAGGACGGAGCAGACTACCTTAATAACGTGGGGAGCCAAACGAGGACCTTTAGCAGTGCTTAGATCCATGACAACACCGATCGTTTAAACCAGGGGTGCCCACACTTTTTCAGCTTGCGAGCTACTTATAAGATGCCCAAGTCAAAATGATCTACCTAGAATAAAAATGCAATAAACACATACTTATCTATTATTACTATTATTATTATTATTATTATTATTATTACATATTTTCTCTTGTTTTTCTCTTATAGGATAAAGTATGTTTTAATTTAATTTCAATTTCATTTATAACATTTTGGTGTATCTTAACTGAATTAACCAACATTGCAAAATATAACTGTGTACGTTCTTCTGACCCAGCTGCAGAAACGTGTGCGTTTTTCCAGAAGCGTGCAGCTAACGTTTAGCAGTCTCTGCTTCATGGCCTCCTTCTTTTCGAAGGTGCTGAAGCACTCCTGCGTACCTGGCAGCGTAATGGTCCACTCCTTGCACTCCAGCACCGCGCTCGGCACAGACGCTTTACTCAGGCCTGCCATGTTCATAGCACGCACCTGGAACTCGTAGAAGACGTTCTCCTTCAGGTTTTCGGCCTGGAAATGCAGACAGATGCGGTCAACGCCTTCCAAAACCTTATCCACACGTCGTCCAAGGCGAACATCTTACTTTATAAGAGGTGGTCGTCAGCGCTTGGTGGTTCATTTCGTGCCATTTTCCGACAACGTCTCCCTTCACGGTCCTGTAATCCACAAAATACCCCCTCACGTCGGCTCCCCCGTCATCGGCGGGCGCCGTCCAACCCAGCACCATGTAGTCCTTGACAGCCTCGAGCAGGGTCACACCGGTGGGCCTTCCAGGGACGGCTGTGAAGAAAAATCCCCCGTGTGAGCGCGCTGCCTTTGGCCAAGGATCTGACCCCCCAACCGCAGCAGTCAGGGCTCCAACATGCTCCGCACACACCAGCCTCGAGCTGATAGAAAACCTTAAGTATAATAGATGAGGTACTTACGGTGAGAAGCGGGGGGAATGCTCGCACTACAAACGTCTCCGACATCCAGTGGAGAGTCTGGTTAGGGTCATGCTCTTTCGAACGCAAAGTTTTAGCCTGTGTCTGGGCCATGCACCAAGAGGCAACCCTGAGGAGTTAGCAAAAAGCCTTTGTAAAAGTAAAAATCGAACATCAGAGGCGCCAAACGTCGTCTCATTTGGGTTAGTGATGATTATATCCACCACACACGTGCAAGGAGGTCAACATGAGGAATGGAAACGGGCTGGAGGAAGCAAGCTGTGGAGGACGGAGGAGGCCATGAGAGACGAGAAGGTTCACGAGCAAGGAGGAGTTTGGACACAGAGAGATCACGCTGTGTCCGAGTGAGAAGGTGGAGGATGGACGTGAAGGGAAGCTGAGCACGGACGGTCGGGACTCCATCCGTGGATGAACAGAATAACGAATCACGGTGATGGAGAGGCGGAGACGCTTACAGATGGCGGCTTTCACGAGCACCGCTTCGGAGTCAGGCGAACTGGGGCTGTATCCAGCAGCGTTTACGGCCTTGACGCGGAACACGTAGCTGGCCCCGCTAGTCAGGCCGTGACACACGAACCTGGGGACAACACGCAGCGGTTGCATTAGCCTGCTTTCTATTATATTTTTACATTTCTAAAGCGCAAACTCAAGTGAAACTTGCCTGGTCTCCTTGACGGGTTTGTTGTTGCAGGGCGTCCATATGTCGGTGCCCGCCTGGCTGCATTCGATGTAATATCCGACCAGGCGTTGGACGTCCTTCGAGGCCCCCCAGGTGACCACCACTGATGTGTCCGTGTTCCTAATGGCCACAGGGTTGCCTGGCGCAGCCGGCAGATCTAAGGAGGCACCCAACAACAGAACATCAGGTGAGGCTGAGCGCTGAAAGCGAAATAAAGCGGACCTTAGCGGACCTCACCCAGTATGTCCCCAACAGTGATTTCCCCTGTGGACACGGAGGCCTCGCCCACGCCGGCGGAGTTACAGCAGCGCACGCGGAAGCTGTACATTTTACCCTCGGCCAGGTCGAACATGGCAAAGCGGGGAGACTTCACCGGCATGCCCGTGTTCACCCTCCGCCAGCTGTCCGTCCCTGAAACGCACTGACGTCCACGGCGGCACGGTTCAGTCAGGTATCAAGCGAGGACTTGCGAAAAAAAAACAAAAAACGAAAATAATAACCACCTTCTCGATATAATACATGACTCCTTCGTGGCCTCTCTGGACTGGAGGCTTCCAGGCGAGGACCACGTAGCTTTTGGTAGCCTCCGTCACCACAACGTCAGTGGGTTCTCCGGGGATAACGCCCACTGCGGGAGCAGGAAAAAAGGTTGACCACCACGTTTCCACCAACAAGCTAGCACAATAGAGCTAACGTTTAGAATGAGCAGTCGTACCAGTAGGATCCTCCTCGGTGAATTTGATAATCCCAGTCCAAGGAGCTGATGGACCAGCTGTGGGGAAGAATGGAATAATAATATCGGATGCTGGTGCGGTTTCAGTGTACTTAGCGGGACTGGGGCGTCTTCCTGACCTCGGAGGCGGGCCCTGTCCGAGGGGTCCATGGCGACCACGGCCTCGGAGACGCGCGACGGATGGCTAACGCCCGCCTTGTTGACGGCCCGCACCCTGAAGACGTAAGAGCGCCCCTCCACCAGGCCTGTGACGGGGAAGCGTGCGTACTTCACGGGGGCGTCGTTGCACTGAGCCCAGTGCTGCGTGCCCACCTCACACCTGACGAAGACACAGCAACCGGATCATCGAGGATGGAACAGGTCGCCGTGGCGACGGTTCTTCGCACCCACCTGTCGATGTAGTACCCCAGGATGGAGCTGCTGCCCTCCACCGCCGGCTGCTTCCAGGTCACCACCACATAGTCTTTGTTGGCGTCGTGGCAGCACACATCGAGCGGGGCCACGGGCACCCCCTCCACCTCAACATCCGCATCTGGTATGACAACACACACCAAGAAGCTCCACAAATCTGTTTACGTCAGGAATCACAGGAATATTTGAAGTTTTCCCCGGGGGAATTACCTCTGACAAAAACATAAGCGGAGTAGCTGTCAAATCCGGACTTGGTGTTGACGCGGAGCGTGTACATGCCCTCGTCTTCCTTGTTCAGGTGGACCAGCGTGAGGATGGCGCGTTCTCCAGACCACTGGGTCTGAACCCACTTGGAGGGCTTCAAGGGGACGGCTAATGAAGGACAGCCGGGAAGAAAAGACACGTGGTTGGG
>BJFM01000416.1:116885-133852 GCA_016586285.1 Arothron firmamentum
TAGGCAACCGGTGGGGGGGGGGGGGGTTAAGATGCAGCAATGATTTATGCATTCTGTAAGCAGCTAAGCCATCATTAGTGGTGATTAAGTTCTGCTGGGTGCCCCAGTAGTAATCTACGCTGTCAGCATGATTAAGCGCAATTTAAATGACTCAGACTTCGACAGAAAGAAATGTGTTTGGAGGTAAATGGTTTATGACTTTACTAAAGCAAATATTATATAAGCAGAGTGCATGTTTCTCAAAGAATCCAGCTATGTGAATGTGAATTTCTGCAGTTAAAAATGAAAATAAACTTTTGTTGAGTTCATTACTAAAGTTGTTTTAGAATAAATTTTGCTGTTGAGTCTCCAGTAGCTCAAGTGATATGTCATAGTCTCCATGTTCCTTAACTGGAAAGTACATTTGAAAATCTGCACTTGACTTTTACATTTGCACACAGACACGTCCTTGATCACCATGACTGTCTGTCTGTCTGTCTGTCTGTCTGTCTGTCTGTCTGTCTGTCTGTCTGTCTGTCTGTCTGTCTGTCTTTGCAACCTGGAAATGGACCGTAAATCAGGACAGCAGCATGTGAATTTAGAGAGAATTGGTTTCTTTTAGTTGAATCAAATGTTACACGTATGAATGAGAATAATGTTTACAAAAATGCCTCAATGACACATGTAGCTTAAATCAGCAAGGACACACGATAGTGAACGAAGAACCTCGTTAGTATAAAGAACAATGAAATTATTTGAATGAACAAAATATCAGTTTAGTGTTGACAAAAGGCTTTTGAGCTTCTGACAGGGATTATAAAAAACAGTTAAATAATATTTACGAAGGTGTCACTCACCACAAAAATCCACCAATCCAGTTAAGGTGAGAGTAGGAGAAAAGTGCTATTCCAAAAGCAGTTCAGGCAAGTCCAGATTGGGGAAAGCAGAAGGGTGAAGGGGCAGTGGACAGGACGGCAGTCCTCAGAACAAAAATAATGCTGCCACTCGGCAGAATGCACAAGACACCGTCACGACCTTTTAAGGCTGGAACACATTTAAATTTAGACCATGAGCAGGGGGCTCGGAAGCTATAAGGAGCCTCAAGTAGACCCTGCCTTCAGAATGGGTGGATGTGAAGATAGAGGCTTGGTTTATTTACACAAGTGCGCGCGGGGGGGCTACACTTTAAAATACAATTTTGATACATAACTATGATGAGAACTAAATTTAGAGGTTGTTGTACACCTCCCGTACGAAGTGAAGCAAACAAAATTATAAATATTAAAAATACTTTCTTTTTCTATACTTATTTATTAAACATTTACTGTGTAATTGTGCCGTCTGCTGGTAAATAATGAGAACTACAGCTTTACAAAAAGAAAACAAAAAGAAGCGGTTTTTAGAAATGCTTTTGTTGGTAATATCGTTACAGACGTTAGAAAACTCACACTTTCCCCCCCACACTCGTATTAAGCCTGAGGTTTTTAAATATTTACCATAGAGGCGGAGAGGCGCCCGCAGCATGGAACATTCCAGGTGGTTAGTTCATTCCAGAGCGGCTGTGATTGGCCCGTTTGGGAAACAGGAACTAAAACATTAATGGTTCTCCCACATCATCCTGTGGATGCGGTGGTACCTGCGTGCGCTCCTGTCTGGCAATAACGCTTGTATTTTCACAGGTAGGTGAATTAGGTTACGAAATTATCCCGTTGATTCTGCATTTATCATGACCTCATGAAGCTGTTATGCTTACAGTGGATTAATTCGTACTCTGGCTGCGCTGGTTGCTTATTTGGGTCGTCACTGTGCTAACGTCAGCTACACAACGCTACTTAATATTGAAAATATTTCTTAAGCATTAAATTGCACTTCTGAAATAACTATTTCCATATATGTAATTTATGAAAATGTCAGTAATATCCCTGAAAATATTCCACTAATATCTTAAAATTAGATATAATTTTAATTAGTATATTAAAAAGGCAGCACTTTGATGTTATTGTAGGATGTAATTGCTAGCGTAACAATAGCAAGATAAAGACAAGTTAATGCCGATTTTTCAAGGTTGTTTTTTTTTTTTAAGTGACCTAAGCTGGTTCAGTTCTGCATCCTGGTTGTGGAAACACAATTGAAGAGGTTGATTTTGATTTCGATTATTTTTTTAAATCCAATTTATTAATTGTAATCAGACTGTTCAAAACATGTTGAATCACACGTTAATCCATTTTAATACATATCCGTCAGCAGTATGCACAAATGAAACAATGTGAAAGCAGTGGAATTGTAGATGGCAATCTTCATAGTGTGTGTGTGTGTGTGTGTGTGTGTGTGTGTGTGTGTGTGTGTGTGCTCCAGAAAAGGGAGGACCCACCACCTGGCAAAATGTCAAGCAAAAGAGCCAAGGGAAAGAACACCAAGAAGCGTCCTCAGCGTGCCACCTCCAATGTGTTCGCCATGTTTGACCAGTCTCAAATTCAGGAGTTCAAGGAGGCCTTCAACATGATCGACCAAAACAGGGACGGTTTCATTGACAAAGAAGACCTTCACGATATGCTTGCCTCACTAGGTAAAAATAATCGCGTATTTTACACACATTAAGACCTTTTAAGTGTGGTCATAAATCCTCACTATTAATGTCGACTTTCCAGGTAAGAACCCCACAGATGAGTACCTGGAGGCTATGATGAATGAAGCACCAGGCCCAATCAACTTTACCATGTTTCTCACCATGTTTGGAGAGAAGCTGAATGGAACCGACCCTGAGGATGTGATCCGCAATGCTTTTGCCTGCTTTGACGAAGAGGGAACTGGTGAGTCCACCTTTGCTGGAGGTAAAATGGTGCTATAAAAAATGACACATAAAACTGTGGCTACATATGTAAATGCACCATTCATGATCTATTCCTAGTTACCAAAAACCTGCTAAAAACAGTATAGCGATCAGAATTGTTGTTTACTTTTGTCGTGTTGGAATGAAAACAGTTTTGTTCCACAGGGGTGATCCAGGAGGAGTACCTGCGGGAGCTGCTCACCACGATGGGCGACAGGTTTACAGACGAAGAAGTGGACGAGCTCTTTAGAGAAGCACCCATCGACAAGAAAGGGAACTTTAATTACGTAGCATTCACACGCATATTAAAGCATGGGGCAAAGGACAAAGACGATTAGTGGCAGAGGCGGCTCGGGACAGTCGAGACTGTCCGCCGTGAGTCCCTGTAAAGGATCGTCACTTTGTAGAGCTGCCGTACATCCTGTCATATGGCTCCTGGCGCCTTGGCTAAAGGTCGTTTGTTTAAGCTGCTTATTGAACCAAACCCGGACCGCCTCCAGCTTCTCTGACCCAACTTTCAAAGCTCATTTGCAAATGTGAAATCACAACCGAGTCTGTATAAGCTATAGGTAAAATGGCTCTGGTGAGTTAAACTGGAAATAAAACAATACATCTCTGATCGTGGCTTTTGAGGGGAAATTGCTGATGTCCTTTTTTTTAAAAAAACCCTTTATTTTCAAACCATCTATTTCTTACACAAAAGTGAAGTCTCCACAATGGCAAGGGATCAGTCATTTGTCGTACAGTACATCGATGCTTTACGGCTTTAGCAGGGAATTCCTCAGATGAGAGAACAGGTGTGTTTATAGCCAGAGACCGTTGGTAATTTGTGTACATAAGTAGCACAAGTCGCTACAATAAAAGATAACTTGATTTTGATTTTTTTCTTTTTTAACATCGACTGAGAACCACCTGAGTGTAGTTGCTTAACTCGCTTATTTTCTTACACACCCAACATCTAAAATAAATAGACAGAGCTGTCCACTAGTGATTTTCTGTACATTTTACAGTTGCTCATAGAGCAATACATACAGTAGGGCATGGCAAAGACTTAGTTTTAGTCTGCAAGGGCAAGGTTTTTCGACTGAATCTTGGAGAGATGGTCCGATATACACGCCTCAATCTTGTCGCACTCTGCCAGAAAACCCTGAAAAATAAATAGTTTACAATCAAAGCTTTACCCATACTGGAATGAAATGGTAGCAATGGGTATACCTGGACTGTCTTTACAAGTCCCTTTTTCTTCATTCTGCAGTCACTAAAATTTTCTGGAACACACTAAGAAAGCAATTCAGTTTAAGCAACATTTTAAAAAAGGGGGAAAAAACAACAAAATGTACACAAACAACTCCTGTAGGAAAATTCATTACCAGTGCATCGATCTGCTCCAGTATCTTCATCAACTGTTCAGCTGCTGTTTTAACTCTGTGGTCCAGTTTACCCAGCGCCTCCACCTGGAGGTCCTTGGCCAGAAACCCCTGTGTATCAAGTGCAAGGCGGTTAGAGACATGTACAGATAAGGGAACATAATGAACTGATGAATCATTTCTTACATTCTTAAGTCCAGTCAACTCCCCGTCAACTTTCTCCAACTTTTTTGCCGTTTGTTCAACAGATTTCTCGATGTCTTTCAGCTTCTTTAGCTCGGCTTCTTCTTCTGGACTGTTCTGTTGGATTGGTGGGTCACAACAAGTGAGTCACACCACCTATTCATATCTAGAAAGATCACCCTTGTTAGGGCCTTACCCTCTTTCCAATCATCATCAGTTTACAGCCTTCTTCTACTCCATAGCTAGACAGACGTTCCTCCATGTCCTTCAGTGATTTTCCTAAAGTGTTAAGATACAAAGTTTGAGATGGCTACATAACATTTATGTGTTCGAAATTAAACTGTAACAAATAAAAAAGTGGGAGCTACCTTTAAAGATGATTTTCTGCGAAGTTTGTGGAACCCCTGTCACCTCTGTGAGAGCATCTGAGAGGTCCTTTACAAAGGGGCCCGTTTCATCCTGGGCACTTAATGTAATGTTGTGCTTTATAGATCCTAACACAAGATTAAATTAAATGTAAGCATAACAACGTAATTCTTCATCATGTCTGAACATGACATAAAAATCTATCCCCTGGGGAAATGCAGAATCGACGGTCATTCAAAGTAAACATCAGAGAGCTTTCACAAATATCTAGCATTTATGAAACTAGACAGGCATCTATAGAATTATGAATTCCCCTTGATAAACGTTAACGTGTCATTCAAAAGCCAATGTTTTTCACCCCGAACAGATTAGAGGGATTCCACCGTTTCTATAAGACATTGTAACGGTATCCACCAGAAAATGCTAACAGTTAACTTAACAGTACTAGCTAAAATTTCTGTACTGAACGGGCCCCTAGTTACCAAACTTACTAAACTTATTAAAGATAAAGTTTATAGCATCAAAAAAGAGTCTTATTACCGTATGCAACTGTCACCGTGAACAACTGTTCAGACATGGTGCTTTATGGTCCTTGACACAACATAGCACACTGCTAACTGTGGGGGATAGCTAACTACTTCCGGTACTTTCCAGAAACAATTCCTGTCTGTGGATTCCAGCTTTTCCGACGAAAATAAAACGTATAAAAACTCCTTACTTATGGTGAAGCTGGAATGACTTTGTTAAAAGCTACTCTAATGCCACATTATAGTGATTTCCCCACCACATTTTTAATTTTGGCACAAAAGGTAGCGCCTTCTTCAGTCCCAGACAATGGCTTTTAACAGAAAGTAGACGTAAACATGCGCGCGCGCGCACACACACACACACACACACACACACACGCACACACACACACACACACACGCACACACTCTCTCTCGCGCGCGCGCACACACACACTGACAGACTAATGTTTAAAGTACTTTATCTTCTAAGTCACTGCAATAAACTTTATATGTGACAGGTCATAAACAGCAATCATAAACTTTACGAAAGTTCGAACCAGAGTTGTGTTATCTGCCGAACTCTAGTGGCGGCTTTGACATGTGGCTCTGTGGCGCAATGGATAGCGCATTGGACTTCTAGTCAAAAGCGTGAAGAGCAATTCAAAGGTTGTGGGTTCGAGTCCCACCAGAGTCGACTTTTCTTCTTGAAAAATTCACGGGCAGACTTCAATAACTTCTTGGTAATTGTTGGTAATAACCAATTGCTTTCCCGTGCGCAATAAAGAATTATCCAAGAATCGACTTTTCTGTAGGCAATCAACACCCAACAGTAACTAACAATTGACCAATGGGTGAGCCTGGAATTTTCACATTATTTACAGAAAATTGCTGGTTTGAGAATGGGGCTATCCTTTCTCCTTTCTTATCACGATATTCTTTATTCTGCTTTGTATGTAACCTACTTCAACTTTTATGTACAGTATTATTGCAGTTGGTGCAGTACATATTGTATCATATTCATGTTGACAAGAAAGGAATGTAGTGTTTTTGCATAACTGATGGACTAATTCTTTCACAGAACATCATTAGTTCACCTCTGTAAATGGTTTACTTTCCATTTTGTGGCCTTGTGGCTGATATTATTCTAATATTAGAATGAAAGGGAGAAAGGGACCAACAGGGCTCTAACCATCTTAAGTCTCTTTATGTAGCCAGTTCAACTTCCAATCTATATTATAAACACAAAGTGTGTAATGCTAGCATCTGTTATATTGTGCTAATGGGTATTTCTTTATTAAAGTCAATATATCCTGTCTTTAATCCCTTTGCAAATCATAATTCAAGGGAAAGTTAATTTCATTAGTAAAATTTATAGACATTCATCTTAGCTCACTAGGAATATGAAGGTAAATTAAAAATTATAACGATAATAAAGTGAAAACATTTATTTTGCCCGCTTCAAATTTATCAAGGAAATAAAACTTCAGGACTCAGACAAAATAGTGTGGACAACACACAAAAATAGAATAAAACAATATACATTAAATAATTTATAAGTTGCTAATACTGCAAAACAAGACTGATAAGTGTAACAGGAAGATGAAGAAAAGGGAAATCTTCAGTACACTAAATAGCTACATGCTAGCATGTAATTTGTAACAATAAACACACACAACCCAGCACTGCTTCATTGGTGTAGTGTTTTCACTTCAAATGCTCTTATATGTATAAATGTTCTTCTACATATAAAAGTGTTTTTCAGCCAAGGTGCAGCAATTTTTATCCATCTGTTGTTTATGATGCAGGAATCTGTGGCAGGCCAAATTCATCCACCAAAACACCATCCTGGAAAACACACACAAGCGCAGATTAAACAAGATGTAATCAAACAAAGGAGATCATTAAGATAAATATGGCAGAAAAAATGATTCTTAAAATTAACCTTTGCCAGGAACAGTGGGGTTTTCCCGAAAGTTCTTAAACAGTTCCATTGCGGTAATAATTACTCCTATCCGCAATGTTTATTCCCACTAACGGGATTTTTTTTAAAAACAGCAGATTTAAAAATAAAATCTTGGGGGATACTGTAATAAGAATTCTGAGGATACTGTACTTTGTTTGTCTTGCTGTCACTGGGGATTCCCTCTGGAATAGACGGCGCTGCAGAGGCCTCGTCAAGGTAAGAGCTGTCGTCATCGAGCAGCAGCTCATCGCCCAGCGCATCCAGTTCTGCAAACAGTGGCCATTATGACATGCTTTTGCACTTAGCAGCCGTGCTGTACTTATTCTACAAGCATAACACAACAGTAATATACCATGCATTTGTTTGACGGCTCTGCTTTATTTGAACACCAGTCTTTTAAAGCTGCCAACATCTTGCATTTGAAAGCTGAGGCGTGATAAATATAGCTCCAGTGCAGCTGAAACACACCCACACACAACTGGTGTGTGTCATTCCTAAGAGATCTTTTATTAAACAGAGATTTAGCACTGCTGTTTGATTGATTAGTATTAAATTTGCTGACTTTAATGACCGAACTATAGAATTTGAATAGGGTATTACACATTTACAAAACATTTATATGGATGGGTAAGATAATTCACATTTAAAAGGTCAGTGCTTTGTGATTCTTTATGAATTTAAGCCATCCATTAAAGGAATGGGTGTACCTGCTTCCAGGTCATCCTCATCTATGTCCGGGGTGCCGTAGCTGCGGCTCAGGGCCTCCTGAACCTCGTTAGCTTCTTCCATCATGTCCTCCAGCTGGTCCTGTAAATCCTGAAAGTTGACAGTGAAACATATTAATATACATGCGATATAAATGCTGGGGGAAAATAGGAAAATAACCATACATCAATCTGATCCAGTTTGACATCTTTGTATGCTTTTTTCATTTCCTTTGCACCAATCTTCATGGCTTCCACCTGAAAACCAAAAAAAGAGCACAGAACAGACATTCAGACATTATTAACAGCACTGTCAGAATAAGAGATTCGATTACGTTACTAAGTTCACCCTGCCGCCACCTGGGAGGAGACTGCAGAGTCTCCGGGCCAAAACCAGCAGGCTCAAAGACAGTTTCTTCCACCAGGCAGTCAGGATGCTCACCTCCCTCCCTGTTCTGCTCCATGCCCCCCCTCTGGCCCCCAGCACTGACTCTGGCCCCCAGCACTGACTCTGGCCCCCACCACTGACCCTGGGCTACAGACCCTGCCCATGCACAAATTAATTTACTCCTGCTCATCTACTCATTTTCATCATTTCTATGTACCTCATGGCACTATCATGTTTACATACCTCACGACTGTCATATACTACTGTTTATATTGTAGTTTTTAAGTTGTAGTTTTTAAGTTAGTCATTTTTTTAAATTTAGTTTTTATTTTAATATATTTATTACTTTGTTGCACTGTGGGTCTGAGAGGACTGAAATTTCATTTATGCTGTATGTCGAGCATGTGTAACATATTTGACATTAAAGTTGACTTTGAAGTCCTGTCGGAGTGAGTACATTTGCTGGAAAAATCACTTACTGTTGTTTTAGTGTCCTTCAGTGTCTGGATCGTGTAGTTTGCCTGCTCCATGTTAAATGACTGCTGAGCCAGCTGTTCTCTTTGCCCTTCATACCTGCATAATTACACAACCATCATTATTTAAACTACGTGCTTAATTTGAAGATTGATGAATAGAATCCACAGATTCTGTGACAAATCAAACTGCCAACGTCAAATCATTGCAAAAACTCACATTCTCTTCTGCTTCAGGACTCTCATCGCCTTCTGTTTCACCATGTTCTGCATTCAGATGAATATATGGATGCATAAAAAGAATGTGATATTTTACTGACAATATTATAACCACCCAGAATTGACACGTTACCTTCGAGGGCCCATCTCTCATCTTTTTCATCTGATCTTTGTACTTGATAAGCTCAGCATCTAGTCTGGCTATCTTCTTTTCTATGGATTCCGACCGTGCGTCGACCTGTGTGTGGACATCAGGAATGTCTTTATGCATCCAGGCAGATAATACAGCATTAAAATGTCGTCTGTGTGCGTCTGTGTGTGGTGTGTTTATGCGCGGTACAAAACAAGGTAGCCCACAAAGATACTATGGGCTTTGGTTTATAAACACTCTTCGCATATTATATATCTAACTTGGTCGTATATAATAACGGTGATAATGTTATGGAAAGGTTAAAATGTAGCTTGATGCTAAATACTTGGTTAATGGACCTTTTGTGAACGCGTTAGCTCGGCCATAGCACCGTTATATCAGGCATTAACACAGGCACAGACACAGGCATTAACAGCACTTCTCGGCCGGAAAATACTCACATTTCCGATACAGTCCGATAAATTCGGAGGAGGCGTTTTTGGCTTTGAGCGTCCGAATATTCTGTTCATTTTTAAACGTTTCTGCCCACCAAAACTTTCCCTTGAAAACAGAAAAAATGCATAGAGACGGGAAAGGTTTTAACAATCACAGAGACCCGGAAGTACCGTTCCGACGCAAACGGATTTGATTGGTTGCCGTAAACAGCTGCCACCAATCAACGTTTTAGTACTCATGGTGACACACACCTGCCCCCTTGTGGTGTTCAAGGCAATTGCGTAAACCTTTTGTCCCCAAAGCTACTGCTTGAATCGCCTCTTTGTTACGCCTCCAAACTGGAGGAAAAGAAAACACCTTCCTTTGTTTTACTTAGAAACCTATTAATGAATAGATCAGCATTCATTTGTCAGTTGGTTTCGAGAAAACGTTTTAAATTTGACATTATTGTTTATTCAATAATAGTATAATAGATAGTTCAAAGGCCAAAAAAAAAAATAGGGCTATTGTTTCATGTTTTCTTGTAAAAACATTCATTTATGCATAATATTACACATGTATTATAGATAACTAAGGTTAATATAAAGTAACTTTAATATCAGTGCTCAATGGTCTTAACCTTGATGTTTCTCTCTACATGGACTTTTCCTTCCATATAGAGTGACAGTGAATCTTATTATAGACCCATTAAGCAAAATAACCTTTTCCTGTAACTGTCTGTGCATAATTTAAGGGGAAATGATTTTGCTCATTACAGCTGACAGCTTCCCAGTGGAAATCTTCTCAGCTAAGCCCTTTTTCTTTTCTTTTTCTTCAATATCTGATAATATGTGGTTAACATTTAGCCGTGTCAGGTGCTGTGTGATAGACTGTTCAGTCATCCTATTAGAACTTCAACTCAAATCAAACTACGTATAAAATAACTATTTTGCAACAATACTGACATTAGTGTTTCAGCTTTTATTTAGAACGTGCAGCTCATATGAAGACAGGACAAATGTTTACATTACCCTCTACAACAAGCTTTGGAGATAGATTCTGTAAGATTAAATGTGTGCTTGAAAAAGCCTACAATGACCCACGGTTGAGTTTTTCTTTTATCATATTTCACATTTTATCCACCAGTGTCTAAAAGAGAACAGAGGCAAAATCTTTCATCTTGTATGCACTTTTTTCTTTTTTAAGTCAAGCCATATTTTAAAGCTAAATCATGTCTTCAGCTGTGCACATGAAGCAAATGTTTCTCAAATATTTCCAACAGAAAAAAAGAGAAATACTGTATATTAAACACATTTAGCACATTTGACTGGGACTGAATACATGTAATTTACTTCAATAGAATATAGCACAATCAGAACTGTTAATTTGACCTTAACTATAATCAATAGCTAATTAAATGATGACAGGGGATGAATCTGGATCAAGCAAGACGAGTAAATATAAGCTGCAAAGCACGTTTTTTGCTCTAACAGCCACATTATTATTATTATGTGGGGAAAAAAAGTCACAAACAGCAACTTGATTGATAATTGTTTTGTTTTCTCTCTTTTTTTTTCTTTTTTCTTTTGCATGTTAAACTGATGAAGCTAAACAGATGCCACAAGGAGCAGATATTCACAGCATCAACATGAAAAGGCATTAATCACGAACTTGCCTAATGTCAGGCTGTACCTGTGACGGCGGCCGTTGCCTCGTAGCAGTCTGCCCACTTTTCTCATTTAATTCCAACAACAGCGCGCACGGTATCTGTGCAGAGTGTGCGCGGGCGTGGAGGAGTTTTTGAAGGGCTTTCATGAAGTCGCATCTTCGGAGAGGAGGAACGCAAATGAACCTTTTGTGATCCCTGAGAAGTTGTTGCGCGTTTACATCGAAGCAAAGCAGAGTTACACGAAACATTTCTGTCTCAGAGTTTGGTCAGTAAGGACAGGCAGGTGTGTGTGCGCGCTGGCTTCATACAAAACACAATTTACCATGTGAAAACGAACCATCTTCAAATTATGTACAGAGCTTTAAACCAAAGAATTCAGAGTTTTCAAACACTTTTGAAAAATGCACTCACATCATATATTCTTATAGAACTAAAATACATTACATTTTAATTACAGTGCTGAATTTAAATACATATTATGTCATTTTTCCATTTAGCGCTGTTAGATTTTGGCACTTCTATTCTCACATAGAGGTAATTTAAAGGCAAAGCACGTCTGTTTAGACTATTATAAACATTCTTTTATATGCAGACTAATGAATGATGACATAATAGATCCACGCTCTGATTTTACAGTGTACTTTCTAGTCAGAAAGTACAATATCTATACATCAACGGGGGGCATGGCCACTGACTGACTGATGAATAAATGACCCTTCCTCAGATGGAGGTGGTGAGCTGGGTCACCCCCAGCTCGCCGGAGTCCTCACAGGCCCGACCGGTCAAAGAGGACCCCTCCATGACTAGTCATACAGGCCTGGCCTCAGGGGCGTCCCCCTGACCTCCGGCGGGACACTTGTGGTCCCGAAGAGTGCTCCGGACCCGGCTGACACCCTGGCACTCCCTTTGTCCTTGGCCGCTGAGGCAGCAGAAGTCCTTGAAGCACCTCTTGAAGTTCTCGTCCAGGAAGGCGTAGAGGATGGGGTTGAGGCTGCTGTTGGTGTAACCCAGAGCCACGCAGAAGAAGTAAGCGGCCATGACGGCGGTGGTTTCGGGCACGTCGCTGGACAGCGCCTTGACCAGGATGAAGATGTGGATGGGCGTCCAGCACACCACGAAGACGGCCACCACCACCAGCACCAGGCGCGTGATCCGCCGGAGGTTGCGGTCCTTCTCGCGCGAGCCGGACAGCAGGCGCACGCTCTTCAGCCGCAGGACCATCAGCGTGTAGCAGACGCTGATGATGATGACGGGCGCCACGAAGGCGAAGATGAAGACGCAGATCTTCATCAGGGTGTCCCAGTAGATGTAGGGTTCAGGAAACTGCAGGGCGCACTCCGTTGTCCCTGGTGAAGACAGCGGATCAGTGACAACGCAGCAAAAATGCAACGCGCGGATGTGCACGCGCGCAGGCGGAGGTACCGTTATTCGTCTTGGTGCTGCCCAGGATCATGGCGGGGATCCCGGCGGCGGACGACAGCACCCAGATGAGCACGTTGATCACCTTGGCTTTGAAAGGCGTGCGGAAATCCAGGGCCTTAACGGGGTGGCACACGGCCACGTAGCGGTCCACGCTCATCATGGTCAGCGTGAAGATGCTGGTGAACATGTTGTAGTAGTCGATGGAGATGAAGACCTTGCACGCCACCTCGCCGAAGGGCCAGGAGCTCAGCAGGTAGTCGGTGCTCTGGAAGGGCATGGTGGTGGTCACCAGGGCGTCGGCCACGGCCAGGTTAAAGATGTAGATGTTGGTGGCCGTTTTCATTTTGGTGTAGCTGCAACCAGTTGGAGAGAGAGAGAGAGAGAGAGAGAGAGAGAGAGAGAGAGAGAGAGAGAGAGAGAGAGAGAGAGAGAGAGAGACATACACTTGGTTGCCATGGTGATTCTATTGATAATCAAGCAGCCAAATTACTGAACACGGAGGAAAGAAAATGTACATGGAAGGTAATCTCTGATTCGGCCCACGTCCAATAGAATGAAGTGCACACATGTAACTTATAAAGCTTATAATAATATTAATTTCTAGACTTGATTTTGAAACTTGAGATATTTTGGAAGAATCCATTGAAATTCAAACAAAGAGTAATATTTATCCATTAAAAAGGGCAATATTGAAAAAATTGCCATCACATTAGAATCATTTCAGGGACTCAGTAAATACATAAACACAATAGTGGAAGAATGCATATTGTTTTTTGCTTTTTTCCCCCTTAACGTATATTTTTTTTAAAATCACATGAAGTTTGCAACATGGCTGATGTCATAAACACAATCTCTTCTGCAATAGTCGAAAGAGAATATTGGATGCGTCTGTGCGCTTTCACTCAGTCGGTCAGTCTCATAAATCTAACGGACTGGGGCTGAAAAAGTCTGTTTTCCAAGTCAAACCTATGTACAGATTCATAAATGCGCAAGAAAAACGCACAAAATGCATCATGACGAGCAGGAGTCGGAAATAATTCAATCTGCCGGGTTCCGATCGCAGAAAAACTCACCGAACGATGACGTACATGACCAGACAGTTGCCCGCTAATCCCACCACGAACACCACCGAGTAGACGGCCACGATGATGGGGATGATGGGCGACATGGGCTCGGGCTCCGCGTCCCAGCTGCTGTTCTGCGTGTAATTGAAGGCGTCCGACAGGGAGAGCTGCCAGCTGAAGTTGGGGAGGCACTGCTCCGACTGTCCCGGAGGACACTTGTCCTCTTTGTAGATGTGCACCACGCCGTCCTCCATGGCGCACCCAGGAGAATATCAGCCTCGTTAGATCGTTTCAGGCAGCCGAACGAGCTCACTTGTTCAAAAAAAAAGAGAGGAGTGAAGTCTCTGACAGCTGGATGGAGGGAAGAAAAAGGAAAGGCGCGCAACAGTCTGCGCTCAAGAACGCCAGGTGCCAAACTGCGTCTCACCTGTTTCCTTCACAAAAAACAAAAAAAAAAACAAAACAAAAGAAAACAAACAAACAAACAAACAAACAAAAAAGTTCATTTAAATGCAGAAACACAGAGTTGAGAGATCCGAGAATCCCGTCAAGAAAGGCGGCCAAGCCGACGATCCCCGCGAGTTTGTGGGCTGCGTCCCCGCTGCGTCCCTGAAGGTGCGCACTGGAAAAGCCGCCCTGCTCGGTCTGTGACATCAGAGGCAGAAGAGCTGCTCAGCCCCAGACTATCCATTCACCACGTCCCGCTCAGGCTTTTCTTTTTCCTTTTCAGAACCATTTGCAACCATCAGAGCTCGCGTTTGTGCGCACAGGATGCATCTGAAAGGCTTTTTCTTTCCCCAAACCGGTGCAGCTGCGAATGAAGTGTGAGACGGGACGCTGAAATGCAACCTGGAGAGGACTGCAGCTGCACAGCAAAATGGAAACTTGCATGAAGTGAGCACTGGAATTTGTGCTTTTACGACAAATTCCAGGTTTGTGTGCTTTCATTAACACTGGTGCTCCAGCAGCACACTGAGCTGAAAAGGAAAAGAGATTTGAACTGAGGCATTTATCAGAAAAATGCATCTTTCCTCCTTTATTTGTTTATTTTGTTTTTGTTTTTGTTTGTTAAATCCCTCCAATTTCCAAGCTGCACCTATAACCAAACCATCTCCTTCCCCATCTGGTTACGCACGGAAGCGCGTTGCATAGAGACCCATCACGGTCAGGTGTTGAGGTGACAAAAGCCGTTTGTGGGTGGTGTTGCTATTGCCCAGGGCCCACGGACGGTGTTTACAGGGCCAACATTCCGACCCTGAACTCCAAGACGGTTCGGAGCCTCGTCTTTGAGGCTGCGCTTCCACGGCTCGCCCGGCAACAGCAGCCGCAGCAGCAGCAGCACTTTGTTTGCCCACAGAAATAATGTGCTCTCCTCCCTCTGGGAGTCCACGCAGCCTGTTTTATTTGTCTTGCTGAGAGGAAATGCTCATGTAACCACGTCCATTTGATGAATGTGAGTGTTCATGTGTGCAGCCCCCACTTCCACCTCCACTGACCTCAGAGGAGTCGTCCACGTATTTAATGAAATGTGCCCGAAGAACATTGCCACAAATTGTGGAATTAAAAACCAAACCAAAACAACTCTTTTGCATTATCACGCAGTCATTGTGGAGAAAAAGAGACCGGCCACACACACACACACACACAGACACACACACACACACACACACACACACACACACACACACACACACACACACGTACGCACACACACGCACTTGGTGTTTCAGCACCTCTTGACAACAAAAGAACCTGTAGAGTAGCTGCCAAACGTGCAGCTCAGCTACCGTTTGAACCCACTGAACAATGGTGGATCAAACTCAGCCCCCACGCTCAGCCTGGACGCACCTTTCCAATTATGTCAGAGCAAACAGTTTAGAGATTTCTATGATGTTATCTTTCGTGTATTAATACTAAATTAAGCAGATCTTTCAGCTGAAGATTTGATTCTATGAAACCAGATCCTAACAGAGCTCATTCGGACGAATTCGACAGTTTTAGACACTATATATGTATAAACTTATCCAGCAGTAGTTGCACCACACATCATTTTTGATTTTCCGGTCTATAAACAAGATGCTTTTTCATATTGAGTTTTGAATTTCTCTATACTATTTAAAAGATTAAACAGAAATTCAGTGCAAATCGCAGCAAAATGCGTCACTGGCTGATGACCTGAAGTCTCTCAAGACAGAGAAATCAGAGATAAGCTGCCCTCTAATGAACAGGTTAAAAAAAACCTCAGGAGCTAGTTCCCTCCCAGCGGCTGATGATCTCCGCACCTTTGTCTCCATCCACCTCATTAAGGATCTCGCCCCCTCACAGCAGATTGTTCTGCGCGTTAAACGATCCTCCGTTTAGCCCATCACCTCTATTTGACCTCTGTGGTGTCTTATCTCTTGCAGCAGGTCATTCAAACGTCAGAAAGCTTTAGTTGGCCTAGGAGTTAGCCGCGGTACATTCGCTTCCGCTGTCTGACATTCAACGCACCCAAGTGTAATTCATAATTGTGTGTTTGCAATAGCCCGAAGCTCCATCTCAGATATAAAAGACATAAATCCCAGTTTCAGAAAGCCTTTGGTAATGGAATAAATCCAGTCTCCGTTCATGATGTCGCTTCGCAGCCAGAGGTATCCACGACAACAGGAGCCTGAAACCAGGCCATAAATACTCCGCCGCTTGACAGTTTCCTTGGAAGCGGCTTGAAATTGAGCTTCAATCCTGTTTGGATTTGAAACAGAGCAACAGCCGATCAGTCGGCAGCAGCAGCGAAACGGGTCTGATCGCTTTCTATCAACTTTCAGAGCATGTCAAGTTGTCAAATATTAGGAAGCGGGAGGCGGGATGTTGTCTTAGAGGAAGGGTCCACATAAACCCGGAGCCGGACACGGACCGCGCATGCAAACACGGTTCTGTTCGCTCGCCTTGACCCTGAACAGCAAGTGGGAGTAGCACCCTCGCGAAAGGAAGAAAAACCATCTGTTTCAGGGTCCAGAGTCCAGCCAGCCAGCGTGTTCGGCCACCATAAACAGGCCGGCGCAGCAAGGCACAGCAGACATGTTGACTCTGTGCACCTCGGAGGTTTTTTATGGCACAAAAAAAAGGAGAATGCTTGAAATGCTAAAGTCAGCCATTGTTTTTTTTTGCAATGGCGCCTCAGTTTGGACTCTAGGCCCGAGTTTAAAAAGGCAGGTCCTGGTTTCACCCCCCCCGCGGAAGTTTAGAGTCTGATATATGATTGTTGGAGTTGAAAATTCTGCACTGGG
>BJFM01000417.1:0-27040 GCA_016586285.1 Arothron firmamentum
TATATATATATATATACTGTATCTTCGAGTAGGGCTATTTGTATTGGGCGGATCTGATGAAATTAAGGTGGCACGTATGACTATTAAAAATCAATAATAGTGCTTGACAGACGTTCCCGGTAATTGACTGGGAATTCTGTATCAAAGAGGTGTTACAATCTCTATTCACTTTTTCACATTTTCATCTTTTTTTTGCTCTCATGTAGTAGCTGAATTGCAGGTCTAGTATGTTTTTAGCATAGCAAAGTGGTTATATTCATGTGTTGTAATTAGACGAGCTGGGTTTATCTTTATATTTTCTTTTGGTTAGTTCCCAAGCCAGAGCTTGCCCTTAAATTCTAACTGTAAATTGGAATTATTGTGATGCTCTATTGTGATAAAAGTAATAGTTATCACTATGTTGTAGAACCCGCCAACAGTGCACGCGCGCGCACACATACACACGCACACACACACACACACACACACACACACACACACACACACACACACACACACACACCTTTAGGTCAGTGTGGTAAAATTTCAGTTTTAATTTCTTTCTTCCACATTCAGCACACATTATTCAGTTGAATAATGTCCAGTAAGGATGAGGAGTTCAGACCAAAGGTAGAGGAATCAAACAGCTTTTATTGATTGAATTATCATTTTAAAGTCATACTAAAGAAGTGCAAATGGAATAAATAAGTTTGCTCACCTCCAGCCTTGCTCTTTATACAATATAGAAATTAGATGTTACATAAAAAATAATTGCAGCCCTGAAGCATTCATATAACCCTCATAATTGTTGTAAGTACAAAAGAATTAAGGTACGTTCAGCTTTCATCTGCTCACTAACCCTCTGTGCTCACTGGTCTCTCCTGTTTGTGATGCCTTTTCTTCACTTTCAGCTTACTCTCAGGTCATCCAGCCAGTGATCTGAAACATTTGTTGGTCCATTTGGAGTGGTACTTCTAGAGGTGGTGAACATAGAAAATTTTGTGCAGTTAACACCTCAGTGGTGCACGATGGACAGCGAATTACACCCGTTTCACCAAAGACATCTGACAAAGAGATCTACAGATGACTCCTTCGGAGACTAGACTAAAAACAGACTGCTCCTTTTCACCTTCGAAGGGTTGAACACGGCAATAGGAAGTCTCTGATCTCTTGTGCCATTGCTCAAATGCCAGTACACATTCCATAAGCACACATTATCTGGGAGTTGAGAATATGGCCCTTCCTTATTGCTTTTTGTCCAGAAAACAAAACCCGTGAGGAAGCTGTTGGTGCACTCCAGCCACAGGACGTTGACAGTGATGTAGGACGGCACGCCCAAGCCGAAGAGCACGAAGCCTGCAGATATTGTGAGATATGGTATCCAGAAGGTGCCGAAGCCCAAGGCTAGGCTGATCCACAGAGGAGGCCGCTCCGAAAACGTTCTCACCAGATGCTGGTCCTTCTGCTTCTCGCAGTCGGTCGCGATGAACAGGTCACTGCTGTGGCTCTTCTGTTCTTCCCTCACCTGAAACAACCTGTCGGCCTCTTTAACCCATCGGGGAACACGTGGCAGAATGGGCAACATCACACAAACGACGGCTGTGAAGACAGTCAAACCAAAGAGGGAAATGGGCACGGACTCGTTTACCTCGCAAACGAGAGCCTTCAGCTGCGGATGGATCAGTTCCCAGGCCTCCGCTTTGACAGAACTTTGGGAGTAGATTGAAGCCAGCAGCCACCCCAGTGAGACCAGGGCAGCGTTTCTCAGATATTTGCAGGAGGTGCTGTGGTTGCAGAGGTAAGAGTTGTGCAGATAGTAGTCCAGTAAACCCAGGAACATGACGGGCAGCGGCAGCGCTCCGTACGTGGCCGAGGCGGTAGCCAGGAGGAAGCAGAGCGACACCGGAGAGCGATCAGCTCCGACAAACCAAACACCCGCCAGAGAACATGTCAGGACCACGTCGGCCACGACGATGGACAGGCTGGACACGGTGAAGATGTGCACGTACGACTTCTGGGAGCACAAGTAGAAGGCTCCAGCATCCAGCAGCAACTTGAAAAGCATAAGCTGCAGATATTTGTCAGTGTTGTCTGTGTGGAAACCTGAGGCCACCTCCACTTGACCTAGTACCGCCAGCATTTTACTCTTCTTTGTGTTTCCCCACTGGCAGCATGGGATTTATGAGATCGGTTGTCGTGTCATCAAAACAGGCCTGGAAACGCTGTGAGAGACAATCGGAAGGCAATATCAGTGTTCGGCCGTTTACCTTTAAGAGCTCGATTAACGGACGACACAAGCACCCATTTTCCTACTTTGCAGAAATGTCCTCGTATCTGTATTGCGCATGAAATCATAAACTTCCTTATCAGAGTGAACAAGGGTTAAACATTAACCTGTCAGGAGCATGTCGCAGTTTTTGCTTTGCGATATTCTGGCTTCTTTGGGTGTCTGCACACGGATCCTCTCCCCAAGGAGCGAGGACAGGTAAAAGGTAGCAATTCAACCAAACAAATGCACGGAGCTGAAACAGAATAACCCTCCATACCTCTCTGTTCTGGGTCCCGGTCCTGTGGCTCCAGCAGCACTTCTGACATTACACTTGCAGAAACCAAAGTGGACGCTTTCTGCACGCTCACACATTGACTATTGTGTGATTGTTGCGATTCCTGTTTTAGGCAGCTGGCTGTGGCCCCACCTTCCTCCGTTGCGAAAGCAAACCACCGATGGGACACGCCTGCGCTGTGTTACGCATGACAAGGAGGCTTGTTTTCTCTTCTGCACTCCCAGAGGAGGTTTTTTATTTCCATGTCTGATCACAGGTGATGGCAGTGCAAAGGCAGGTTCTCCCAACAGTTCTTGTTAGTGGACACACCCCCCCGTTGCTCCACATCCTTATTTAGTTATTCTGCTGTAAATAGAAATGCCGGTGTTTAATTCTCTTGGCAAATGACTGGTGCATTGTTTTTCAGCAGATTATATCAGCAAAATCTCAGTCACAAAAATGTACATCCACCTTTTAAACATAGGAACTAGGCTAAGCAAGATGCTCCCTACCAAGTTCCATTTTGCATTTCGACAGGATGTGGCGTCTTTGGCAACGTGACACTCATCTCTAGTTTTACATTTTACAGCATGTTCCATGATTCGCTGAGATGACACCCTTTCAAAGTGTGTATCAGCAATCATAAACTGAACTTTGTGTGGAACTTCCTGTCGGCAGATGGAGTTTTTTACTCTCCTTTGTTGACAGTTCTGTTTGCTTTGTAGGATTCTTTCTACTGAGGTCCGTGCGTGTGAGGCACAGTTAGGCACTGATGTCATGGCGGAGACAAAACCCTCTTTTCACAGCAGAATGCTTTGGCACACACAGATGAAGACACATGAACTTTGTTGCAAGAAGCCTCTGTTGGAGGAGACCTGGGTGACGCCCACCCTGCTGCATACGCACTCAGCTCAGAGGAGTTTCTGTTCAGGGATGTCCTCTGTCAGTTTTGCTCTCCTCATTTCTTTCTGTTCTTCTGTGCATGAAGTGATGAGTGGGAAGTGCTACTGGAGCTACGGTGTTCTGTTATTGAGGCAAACAGCTGAAATTTCCAGTAAAAGAAAAATTTTTAAAAAAAGCAATGGGCACGAAGAAGTGTGAAGTAAAAGCCCAAAGAGAAATCCAACACTAGTTCAGCCACTGAACGCTTTAGCCATTTTGAGTGTAACCAGTCAGTCCAGCTTGGCCTATTTAGGAGCCGCATCCATGGGGTTTTTTTTTGTTTTTTTTTAAATACTTGAGTGTATGAAGCAGAGCTGCCCGACCGGTTTGTCTGGCTTACGGTATATTTGCAAATCAGTCATCATTGTGGATCCCTGTTCTGGTGCCTCAGACATTTACACAGTCTGTTTTTTTTTCCAGAACGTGGGGCGGATGAAGATAGAGCTGTTCGCTGACGTGGTTCCAAAGACGGCGGAAAATTTTCGGTAAGACCTTGCACCTCTACAGGCCACGACATGAAAAACTATTATTGTACATTGTTATGCTGCTTAATTCTGCTTGCAGGGAAGCACTGCATCATGATTGTTTCTGACTTTTCAAAAAAAGTGAACTAAAAGGTTTCATCATCTCTCAACAGGCAGTTCTGCACAGGGGAGTTCAGGTAACTTAAGGCCTACTTCCTACTTCCACACTAAAAGAACCACATGCTGAAGGAGGCTTATTGTGCATCATCTTGATTTTAACAGCACTTAATTGGGCTGTAATGTTAAAGCAAGTCAGCAACTCTCCAGGGTTTGGAATCATTCCCTCAAAGTTTGATCTCAAATTTATGGTGGTGGCAGATGAAGTTTAAGGGAGAAGGGTGCCTGACAGAAACACAATACATTGTTACACTGACTCCAATTAAACAGAATGAAACATTTCCTGAAACCTCAGCCACCCACTGTAGAACAGGATCCTCTTCTGGCCAAATATTTATTTTAGTTCAAACTGCATTGGGTTCCTATTAAATGCGTTATTGTGTCACTTGCTATCACATAGAAGCATAGCTTTGGAACGAGGCGTTAACGCAGCACTTTCTTTTTTATGTGACTTGTGACGGATGTTTATTCTACAGAAAGGATGGAGTCCCCATTGGATATAAAGGTTGCACCTTTCACAGGTAAACAAAGCAGAGGACCTTATTTGACATTGTGTTGAAATCTGAACAGAAAGACTGATTAAATTAGCATAATTGGATGTGTGACAGTGTTAAAAGTTCTCAGAGGCTTCATGTATAATCACTTGACTTGTTTTTTCTTCTAAATGTCAGGGTGATCAAAGACTTTATGATCCAAGGAGGGGACTTTGTAAATGTGAGTTCTGGTCTTCCTAAAATTGAATGAAATGACCGGAATATGTGGTCCTTCTGCCCCCCGGTGGACATGTTGTGAATTGCAGCACATCTAAATTGATAACGGGCTCTTCTTTTTCATCCTGTCAATTTCTTTCATGAAGGGTGACGGAACTGGAGTCTGCAGCATCTACCGGGGTCCATTTGCAGATGAAAACTTCAGTCTCATACATGAAACATCTGGTCTCCTGTCCATGGTATGTTACCATGTTTGTATTGTTTGTAGAAGCCCGGTCAACATCTTAATTGCTTTAGTACGTTATTTTTCAATAGATTTTTGCTATCTAATATTGTTTCTGTTGGTTTAATTATATACTATGCCAGTGTGGCGGCATTATTGGAGTATGGGAATGATCAGTTTGCCCTAACATCATTCATTCATGAATCTATTCAAGGTGAAATGATGCCTCAGCCTCTAGAGACAGAGTGATTGGGACTGATCGTTGAAAATGTGATTAACTCTAGCTAGTCAGCACAAACTTTTTAAAGCGATCTTTTGTGGTTGTTTGTGTCTTTACTTAGGCAAACAGTGGTCCAGGGACAAATGGGTGTCAGTTCTTCATCACCTGCGCCAATTGTCACTGGTTGGATGGGAAGCATGTTGTTTTTGGTAACAACGCCTAAATTACAAAATAATTGAATTAGTTTGTTTTTTTTAATGCACTGCATCAGCTTTTTTTTTTCACTTTTTTCAGGAAAAGTGATTGATGGCTTGCTGATTGTGAGAAAAATTGAGGTAAAGTCATTGATTATTTTCTATAGATTACTTCATTAAGTCATTTGTGGAAAAAAAAACCCATCAGATATGAAAAGTTTTATCAGGATTGTTTAAGTCATATTTATCAAATAATTGTTACTAAATGTATTGACTTTGTTTGGACCCCTTCTCTCTGACAGAATGTTCCAGTAGGACCCAACAACAAACCCAAACTCCCCATCATCATCGCGCAGTGTGGAGAGATGTGACCCAGTGTGGATTCGTATGACTACGCACCACACAGACGAAGAATGGCTCAGCAAACATAAAACTTAACATGATTCCTTTGAGCGCTTGACAGAATCTGGCTGATGTTCAATAAATGTTTTTTTAAAGTAATGGCGTGTTTTTTTTTTTTAGTTGTTTTTAAATACTGTCTGTATTTGGAGACTTTGTTCATTTCTTAACCTCAGTTAAACATTTTAATATTTATTTAATATTGATAAGGAACCAAAATGTAGCAGCACAGAAAGTCTGTGCATATCTTTTGCTTGGCTCAAAACGTTTGCTGTTATCAGAAATGGCGTTCCGTCAGGTCATCAGTGAGGATTAACTGCATAGTTCTGACCATCTTCAAGCGGTGAAGGTAGATTTTCTGGTGCCAAACAGTCCTCTGCTGAACTTATGGCCAGTGCTTCTCCCAGCCGTCATTACAAATGCAAACCGCTCACCCCCTCCCCAGTCCATGCTGTCGCTCTTGGAACTTGTCCTTTAACACAAAAGAATCCATTCAAGTCTGTTCTTATGGATGCAGGAAGAGGCTTTTTTTCATTATCTTTTTTTTCTGAAGGGGGGGTCTCTTCATGGGGAGGCTTTCTGAGGTCAGTGGTAAAGCCTGGTTTTGTGTGGGAAAACTGGAGCTCAGGGAGCCCTTCACACATTAGCCAGTGCTCATAAACAGTGCCAGTGGAGCATTATCATCACAATGAAGAGGGTTTGGGGTGGAGGGGCTGTGCGGGGGTTGTCTCATGTTCAGTCTGTGTTGTGCACTTCCAGACTTCAGGTCTCATCAAGCAATTTACAAAAAAAAAGATCAAATAATGACTTTTATTAAGATTCTTTGTGATATAATTTTTTAAAACTTTTGCAAACTTACAACTTTTTGTATCGTGCCAACAAAGACTATGACTTAAAGCAATATTATGTTTTGTTTTTTTTTAAGTTCAGAGGAGATATCTTTTCCAATCAGTTTTACAATGACTTTATTTCCTTAGCGGTGGAATCATCATTTTAATAGTCATGTGAAACAGAAGCACAGCATGGAGAAAATACTATAAACTCCGCTACTAAACTAAAACAGGGGAAAGTGAACAGAAGCGGAGCAGCGGCGGTCGGTGCTCCATCAGGGTGGAAATGAACCGTCTGGCTTTGACATCACTTAGGGGCGGAGTCAAGAGACAGGTACGCGCTCCTTCAGCCATCGGGTTACAGACCGAGATCTTAGCCAATACGACTCCGAAGTGCCTTTTTAGCCACAAGTTACCGCCAATTGGATGCGAGGAGGGCGGGTCCTAGACAGGAACCTTAACTGGCTCGGCTCCGCGTTCTGCCCAGTTCGATCGGCAACGGGAGCGGAAAGAGGAAAGCAGAGAGCCCGAAGGCAGTAGCCCCCACCACCGCCGGCCCAGGTTACCATCTAGCACCGGGAAATATAGCAGAGAGCCGCCGCCGGCAGAAGCCATTAACAACCAGGAGTAACTATGAGCAGCGAGGCCGAGACACAACAAGCGCCGCAGCCTGCTGCCGATGAGGAGGGACCATCCAGCCCGGCAGCCGCAGCTTCTGCGGGGGATAAGAAGGTCATCGGTAAGGAACTGGAAACTAGCTTGTTAGCTCGAATAGCTAATGGGCTTTGGGGTCCAGAAGATCGGATCGGTGGAATGCTTGTGAACATTGCAGTATTGAGCCCATTTTTAGTTTTCTTTACGCTTATAATCTAGCTAGATTTATCATTTGAGCAAAAGATGTCCCCTCGATGGTGTTTTTTTTTTAATACATTTTATGGAAAACTGTTGTAGAATTTAATCAAACTGCCAAGTATTTCAAAATGAATTATGCGGAAGATAATTACAGAATTTTGCGTTGTTGCTGTTCATTGCTGAACGCAAATTAAGCGTTTTCGTTGTAACGTAATTCCAATAAGCGCTACTAAAGTGCAGTGTTACCGGTAGTCGGTACACAACGGCCGTGAAGTTGTTCCAGACTGTCGCTCCGTAATTTACCCAAATATGAGGAATACGCGAATTTGTAGGCAAAGGGATAAATGCTAGACAAGACACATATTTAAACTTAGCCATTTTCGGGTTGTAATAAAATTTCTTCTGGCGAGTAGCACTCAACGGAGGTACACGATGTCCCCACTGGCCGATTATTTCGACTGTTAAAGCCAAGCTAATGCTGGCCGTCGGTCGTCTCTTTGTTCACATGACCGAGGCTGGTTTTCCATGTTACCAATTTTCTCTGTAAATCGCCATATCTCTTGTCAACCACGGATGTTAAAATACTCGCACATAAACATAATTTGGATCACATAAAATAGCATATTTTAACTCTTCGAAATTTATTCGACTTTTAAGGCTAATGCTAACTCTATGGCCTAACCATTTTAAGGAGGTTAGCTTGGCACTAGCCTGGCGAGCTAAAGGTTGCTATTTACGTGGCTAAACAGGCCGTCCAAAATGTCCGCCGAACGATTCGACTGATTTCTTTCGCACACTATCTATTTATTCTCTGAAAACGAGGCAGCAACCATCAGCATTACGGCATCAGCTGTCCACGTATTTGTCGCAATATATAATTTTGCCCGCTAACGGCTCCAGGTTACTGGCATTATTCCAACCACATGGTTGAGACTCGGTTAGCTGCTATGCTAACACGTCACTTGGCTCCTTGCTAACTTCTCCTGGCGCGACTCCACCACGTGTAAATACTGGTTATTTAGCCGTCTGACTCAAGATGGGGCAGAAGATTAATGATGGATGAATTGGACAAGTATGTCAGTGACTCACTCGGTTATCTTTGTGTATTCGTTACAGTACCGCCCCCCCTTGAATGAAGCACTAGCAGCATGTATTATCAATTGCGGAATCGGGTTGATCAGACTCTGAGATCGGCATGTGATCCATATCTCTGCATGTCTCACATGTGCAGCTGGTGCATGGCACTCCGCACCAAGATCTAAAAATGGGTGACAGTTGGAGGTTAAAAATAACTTTTGCATTACACAGAGGTCATGTTCTTTTCGTCGTGTGCTGTGTGATCGCACTGAACTTTTGAATGAATTTAGTGTTAAATCAGTCACTGGGTGGATCACTCTTGGCACAGTTATCCTTGTAAAGAATCACTCAACAGAAGCATAAACTCAGTTAAATTTTGTGTACTTTGTCTCATTGCAGCAACAAAAGTCTTGGGTACAGTCAAGTGGTTCAACGTCAGGAATGGATATGGTTTTATCAACAGGTATGTGAAACTCCCCCTCCTTAAGATTTTAATCGCCATCTGTGTCTGGTCATTTATTTCTAATCCTATTATAGTTTTGGTTTGCTCACCATGTTCATAAGATGCTTTCCCTACTGCGCTCCATGTTTTCATTCTGCTGAGTGCCTAATGACATTGGTTGTAACTGATGACGTTTGTTTTAGGAATGACACAAAAGAAGATGTTTTTGTGCACCAGGTAAGTTGGATCTGTTTTGTTTTTTCTGGCTTCTGAGAGGATCTTAAATTTAAAATCTCCAACCCAATCCATTTGATTTTTAGACGGCAATCAAGAAGAACAACCCCAGGAAGTACCTCCGTAGTGTAGGCGATGGAGAAACCGTAGAATTCGATGTTGTCGAGGGGGAGAAGGTGAGCGCTCCAGCCGTCTGAAACATGCAAGTAGCAGCTGAACGTGATTGTGTTGAATTTATGTGGGCGATCATCTGTCTGCAGGGAGCAGAGGCAGCAAATGTCACTGGTCCAGGGGGAGTTGCAGTCCAGGGTAGCAAGTACGCCGCAGATAGGAACCGCTACAGACGCTTTCCACGGCGAAGGGGTCCTCCTCGTGGTGGCGACTACCCAGAGAACTACCAGAGTGATGGGGAGGGTGAGCCAGGCAGTGGAGGTCGTGACAAAAGCAGTGGGGGAGAGAACGCCCCTGAAGGAGACTCGCAGCAACAGCGCAGACCCACCTACCCTGGCAGACGGCGTTACCCTCCATATTTTGTACGTAGACGCTTCGGCCGCCGGCCCCCGTACACAAACGCACCACGCGGAGAGATGACTGAGGTACGCCGCCACACGGCTGCTAACAGGCACCCAGCACTCCCCAAATTAAAATTTGCACTCTTAATACCGTGATGTGGCGCTGACACCTCTCCTTCCTAACACTCCTGTGGATCTGATCAACCAATCTGTGTATCGGGGGTCTTTCCAACATCCTAGAATTGAGCTCACAGTGCCCGAGTGTTGAAGTGATGTGAATTAAGTTGCTCACTTCTTTACAACGTAGAAAGCTCCTTCACATCAAAGTTGGTAGTTGCTAAAATGTGGTTTAGACAAAGTTGTAAGTGTCAATTCTGTCCTTGACCTTCAGGGAGGCGAAGGTGACGACAACCAGGGAGGTCCAGAACAGGGCAACAGACCAGCAAGGCAGTACTACAGAGGCTTCCGACCCAGGTTCAGACCCAGGTGCGTGTGTCCAGAAGCTGTTTCCATGCCCACACATCCACATCAGTAATGAATCGCAATCTAAGCGACGCATGAATAAAGCCTGGCTCGATGCACCGCAGGGGTCCGCCTCGTCCCAGACCGGTGAGGGACGGTGAGGAGGACAAGGAGAACCAGGGCAGCGAAGGCGGTCAGAACCAACAGCCACGCCAGCGGCGTTCCCGTCAGAACTACCGCCGCAGACGTCCACAGACTGGCGGCAAACCCGGCCCGGAAAACAAGGAGGCCAAGACAGGAGGTGACCCATCCGCAGAGAAAACGTCCGCTCCCGAGGCCCAGCAGGGTGGGGCTGAGTAGGAAGGGACCTGCCCGCCGGCACCTACCATCATTTACCATCGTCCGGGTGAGTGCGGCTGCGCCGCTCGGCTCTTTGGGGGCTGCAGGCCGGCAGGTTGCTCACCTCTGTCCTTTCTCAACAGTTTTTTTTGTCAACAAGAAGAAACATCAAACAAGATCTGAGCAATAAAGATTTGACTTGACAACGTCACAAGCTTGCACCATGCATTTGACCAGATTGCCACCAATTGCCTGCAGAATCTATGCAGACTTGTTTCTTTTCCATTATTTTTACGTGACAGCTACAAAACATTTTGGGGAAACGGCAAATGTTTTTCTAAATCTGTCCTAAGTTTTTACACCAAATGGTTTTTAAGAAAATAAGAAATTTGATATCTGGTCAGTTTGACATTTTTAAATAACTTTTTATGTATTCAAACATTTTAACAAAATGCAAGCTAAAATAAAGTTCAGAAACCAGAACTGTTCTGAGTTTTTCCTTTGGGTTTATTAGATAATCTGGAAAGAATTCACCGCCTACATGAATTGAGGGTTGTGTTAAACCTGCAGCATCAGACTGACGTGGCTCCATCACTACCTTCTGTTGCTGGAGGAAACCCACTCCACCACCCTGCTCATTTGGCACAGTCTCATTAAAATAGTATAGTTACAAGTTGTTTTTACAAACAATGTTATTAGTTTTTTTTAAAGGTGGAAAAACACTAAAACTAGCAATAAATGTTGATTCATTTGAAAACTACATTTACATGATGGCTATAAAATTGTTCAAGTGAAGTAAAATTTCCAGAGACAGGAAGTCCTACTTTAAAAGCTACCTTCACATCACCTGCCATGAACACGTCCCGATCGGGCCGCTGCACGAGGTTGTCTTTGAAAGTAACTGTTTGGTACAGAGCGACAAACGAGATTCAAAGCCAAAGGCTGCTCCACAGCGGCGCTGACCATTTC
Source organism: Arothron firmamentum (assembly GCA_016586285.1). NCBI lineage: Eukaryota > Metazoa > Chordata > Actinopteri > Tetraodontiformes > Tetraodontidae > Arothron > Arothron firmamentum. Next base: position 11,569 of record BJFM01000417.1, read on the forward strand.
CTGTCCTGCTTCTTCTGGCCTGTGTGCTCATGGACCCCCCCAAAACCACCCACCAAGTGATGGGTCTCCTCACACCAGTCCCTCAGAGGTGGAGGAGGCGGGCTCAGACGTTGGTCTCCTTGCGCAGGCGCTTCATGCGCTGCACGTTGTTTTCGATGGCGGTGGGGTTGGTGATCTCTGTGGCACAGCTGGCAGGAAACCAGCCCCGCTCTCCATCTCTCATCCTCTCCCCATAGCACCAGTCTGGCAGAAGAACAGAACACCTTAGCTCCAGGGGAGGGAGGGGGGGTGCAATAGATGAAAGTACAGCAGTGTGCAGGTGCGGAGCTTCACCTTCCTCCTTCTGAAGGACAATGACCAGCTCCGCCTGCTGGAGGCTCAGCTCGTCCGGCTCCTTCGGCATGTAGGCCTTGGTGGCTTCATACTGCGGCAGACCTGACACACCACAACAGATCCAGATGTCATCCCGGACTCACGCCTCCACTTGGCGTACTCAAACTGATGCTGTTGGTAGCCATGGCTGTCGAGAGTGGGTGATCTTCACCAAAATGACTAAAGCACTACTAAGCTGAACTAGCTCCCATGTGACAGCCTCTCAACACCCACCACAGTTCTAAATGACGCAGGAGCACTGCTTGATATGGAGGGTCTTATCTTCTACAAGCTCACTCTTTGTCATCTCTATCATGAATGTTGGGGATTTTTTTTTTTTTTTATGCTTTGCAACTTGGAGCGGACCCACGTCATCTGGCTTTGAAGTAAACTTTTATATTTACAACCCACTCCCTTTGTAAACAAAGCACATGAACTTACCGGCTGTGGTGGTGGAGACATCTGTCTCCTTGTGTTCTCTGAGAGCAACAATCCAACGAGCCCGATCGGCCCTAAGTAAAGAGGGAAAACAGCATGAATGATTGGGACTTTTCACTTTATTTATCCACATAAAACCAAACTGTAGTAACGTGTTTAAGTACGAACTTTGGTCGCCAGAGGGCGCCCTTAACCATCAGTTTGGTGAGGTAAAAACCCCACAGGTCGTGCACGTACACTTTAATCCTTTAGAACTGGACTGATTTTCCCACAGGCCGAGCAGTGCCCATCTCAGGTCTCCTTAAAATGCTAAAATATTAAAATCTTATAATACTGGCTGAGAGGAGCTGAAAACGGCCATACCTGGACTCAGCAACCAGGCCCATCTGCTCCGTTCTCCCCTCGCTGTTCCTGCTCATCAGGAGTCTGAAACCCAGATGAGAGTTGGAGCTGTTCTTGCCAGGTGAAGACACCCGTCCTTCTGCATCCTCCCCGTACTCCACCCCCACGTTCTCCAGAGTGGCGTAGTCCATCACCACGAAGCTCTCCTCGCTGGACACAAAAACATTTTTCCTCAAATTACCTCTGGATTCGACATGGTCTGATTGTGCACTGACGTTTAGAAAAAAAATGATGACATTGTTTTCATGATCAGAAGAAATCTGCTATCAGTGTTTGTCAAACATCACTTATTGTAGCATCCTTAATGTCTCCTGCAGATTGGGGCATTTTAATCTAGAATTCTATTAAAACTAAGCATGTAAAGTAAAAGGAAAAGGCTGCATAACAGAACATGCAGACAGGCTGGTCTCCACTCCTGACTCTGGTGTTGTGAGCAGCTGATTCTGATGTGCTGACATTGTTTGGTTTCTCCCTAAGTTAAAACAGAAAACCGTCCTCTTGGGCTGACACACGGAATTCAAGATTGAAGAATCTCAAGTATGCACGCACCACATGCACAGTCCTTCCTTTCCCTGTCCCTGTCCCCTCCTCTTCTCTCCTGTTCTGTCTGCCAGCAGCTGGACCTTCTCAGTATTCACAACTCGGCAGGAAAAGCCCATTCACACATTCCTCTAAATTCCTCTGCAACAGCCCTACTTTGATCAGGTGCCCTCCCCCTCCGGCTCTTGTAACTCTGATTATGCCTTGCTGCTGAAGCATCGCTAGACCTGGTGATTCAGTTGTGCTGACCTTTTCCTCTTGGTGATGATCAGAACGTCATTGAAGAGAAAGAGGTAGTAGCTCTTGTGGCTGAAAGCCCTCCAGATGCTGAGCTCCTCGGGGGAGACTGCCAGCTCGCCGCGCTTCTTCAGCCACCGTGATGACGAGACCAGAGGGAATGGCTGCAGAGACACAGTCCAGGTTGGCCCTGCAGCAGCGCTCAGCTCAGCACCTCTGTCCTGGAGTCTGTCTGCCTCCTACCTTGATTTTGCCAAACTCCATCTGTTTCTGGATGGTGTACATCTGCTCCGTCCTCTCCATCCTCCTCGCCCCGTCATTACAACTGTTGACCAACTGTTGAAACAATCATCACAACAGTCACATCAGGACTCTGCTATTTCCTGACTCCAAAGCGCTTTTTTGCTGCAGGTGAGCAGCTGTCCACATCTCTACCTTGCTCATGGCGTTCAGCGCCCACACCGCAGCAAAGTACTCGGCTGTTTTGTCCTTTGTTTTCTGGCATATTGTCTGCGAGGGGACGGGGACAGGAAGTGTATTTAGTGAAAGCAGTTGAGAAGCTTGTGTTGTGATGGAGGCGGAGGAGAAAAGGCAAACCGACGTCCAGCAGCAGCGGCAGCCTGGTGACTCTCTGCATGGGGAGGATGAGGAAGGAGATCATGGGCAGGCCCCCACACTCACCGCTGCCTTCGATTAGCTTCAGGCTCTCCTTGAAGGCAGCGTTGCTGGTCCTGACAGAAGGACAGCTTCGCGTCACCCTCTGGTTTTCGCCAGAGCATTTTGGGCAGGAGCGCTGGGATACTCACAGCAGCTTCTGCAGCGTCCTCTGCTGGAACGTCTCGTTGGAGCAATAGACGATGTAGGGTTCAAAATGATTGGAAGCGTGGTTCTGAACGATGTCGCTGATGTCCCGTATGACTGGATTCTCATAGTGACGCCGTTCCAAGTCCTCAAAAAACCTTGAAACAAATGAGATTGGAGATTTGGTTATAACAAAACTTCATCGCACCGAAGAGCGTATCTGCAGCACTCCAGTAACGAGTGATAGGTATATGGACTCAACCCAAATCATAAATATTGTAATAAACACTGTTTTTTTTTCTTTTTTGCAAATGTTACATTTTATTAGAGTGAAATACATAATTTTAACTAAGTTATATGTCAATAAAACTCTATATATCTTATCTATAGATAAATGATGTATTGTTGTCACTGTTTCAATGCTTGTCAAGAACTTGTTTAATGACTTTCCGCTCCACCTTGTTTTTTTTTCTTTTTTAAACAAAGAGTAAAGGGACACCTGGGAGCAGCTAAAACACACTGTCCCACACACATACTGGCAGACACAGACACTCCTGAACCCCCTTCTGCCTTCTAGTTTCGCTGATCCCGTTATTCTGGCTTCTAGAAATTCAATTTCATTCCAAGAGATGAAACCAGCCTCGCGCTGCAGACTGAAATGCAGGCTTCTCACTAAAACCCCTGAATGCCTTTTAGAGCAGAGGCAGCAGAACCAGTTTGGCGAGCATGTTTTGACACGCTGCTGCAGTATATGAGCTCCTAAAGAGGAATGCCAGGGGCAATCCTGCTTCTGACACACTTAAAAAGTGAGCTGATTCCAGAGGGAACACGTCACAAACTATAAGCATTAAAAGAATAACAACCATCAACAGTCTGCAAGTTCAGAAAGTCACAACGCTGTTTCACACATCAGTTACACCATCAGCCTTCTCACAGTGACTCGCTGCAACTCCCTTCTGAGTTAGATTCCTATCATCAGCCTTTCTACACACACACACACACACACACACACACACAAAACCAGTGTTGTCTGCACCTTCGGCTGATCTGGTGGATGACGGCGATGTTGGAGAAGAGATGATGGTGCTCTGTGGTGGTCATGGTTTTCCTCAGAGCTTCGTTATTCTTGAAGTGGCGCACCAGAATGCCCAGGCTGTGCAGGTACGAATGCTCGGACGTGATGATCTCAAAGATGGCCTGTCAGACAGCACAAAGGAGGAGGAATCCGCATTTGTCACAGGTGCTTTTTTAGTTCTTTTTCCAAGAAACCAACTGAAATTTGTTGCATCAAAAGATGCAACAAATTGTGAAAAACAGGGTGGAAGGAGTCTGCCATACTGGTGACTCACATTCTGCTGAACTAGTCAAACTTCTCCTGTTTCATGACAGACCTCTGGCCACATTGTTCAGCACAGGAGCAAAAAGGTCAATTCATGCTTTCACACTAAAAACTCTGAATTTTGCTTGGAAGAATTTACAGAAAGACCAGATTTTTATGTGGTTTTTACACACTGAAAGGTCATAGTTGATCCAAAAGGAACTTCCGATAATAGCAGATAAATAAGTTCAGAGCAGGACATGCTGGCAGGAGCTGATTTAAGAATGTCAGCTTGTTTTTATTATGTGAAATGAGGCGGTGGCTTCAGCTCAGCTCTATGTTTGTGACGATGACTCATATTTCAAAGTACAGAGGACCAAAGGGCAATGGATGAGTTGCACCAAGGACAGTACTTCCTGGAAATCTGAGACTAATGCTGATGTTAGTCAGGAAAGAGCAGGAACGATCTGTCTGACAGACCTGCTCAAGGCCTGCTCAGTCTCTTTCACATCCTGGTGTCTCTGCAGACCCTCTAGGAAGCAAGCTTCAGAGCGATCAGATATTTAACGCCAACATAAACTCAGTAAGGTGAACAAGTGTGCAAAACAGGGAGAAAAGCGCTTGAACCAAGCCTGAACACCGTCAGGGTGTGGCTTTATTCAGTCTGCGGTGAACATAAGGTGGACCTTTGGTGTTGACACAGGCCTTGTTGTTAAACTGGAAAAGAAACGTTACACAAGTGCCAGCATGTTCCACGATGGCATCTTTTATTTCCTACAAACATGGCTGACAAAACTTAAGGGGAGGCGTGACGTGAGATGAGCTGTGTGGGAAATGTGTGATGATGACATCACTTCCTTGTGTGGGCTGGAGACTGAAGCATGAAAGGTTAAAATGTAATCACTGGTAATTAAACGTATACTCACCTCTTGCCTCTTTCTCTCCTGCGGTGAGATCATTGTCAGGATGCCTGTGTCCTTCACCTTTGGAGAGATAAACAATAACCACTGTTACACCTGACTGCCATATACAGACTCCTCCTATTCTTAATACTCTGCACTGACGGCCAATAGGGAGCCTGAACGCACCACGCCATCACAATCAAGTGCAGCTCGACAGCAGTAGCACAATGAGCTTGTTGTGGCTGTTGTGTGTAGGTTTATTGAGAGAAACAATTCAGTTATTCTAAGTGTTTTTCACATGCCTCTAAGCCAGCAGCACAGAGGTTCCACTCCAGCATTCAAAATCTCACATATGGTCCCAATTTCCTATTTTGCTCTGGAGCTACAGTGTTGAAAAACATCCAGACAAATCTTCTGCACTATATTGTGGTGTGAAATATTTGGATATATGAGATTATTTTACTCAGTCAGACATCTGTGTGTTTTCTGTCAGCGTATAAATAATTGAAATATCGCTAAAAATGAAAGTATGGTCAGTGGAAGCAGATGGCAGCAGGGGCGTGCTAGACTGGAGGGCCTGACCCGCTCATCTCCGGAGGAAGTCTACCTGCGGCAGCTGGCTCCAGGTGAGCTGTACCGGCCGGTAGCTCTTCACCACGATGGCCTGGTCCTCCACGGGAGCCTCCACCACCACAAAGTCATCCAGCAGCTCATCCCGGACGGTGGAGTTCAGCCCTCGCTCGCGAATCTCCTGGTAAAGACGCGGCGTAGCTGGGGATCAGGTCAAAAACGAAAATGAACGTCAGTAGCATCTACAGTAACAACGACCTTATCTATAGAAAAATAAGAAATTATTTTACTGTCCTTTCTGTCAATAGTAACATTCTGTAAATGTGGGGAAGAGATAATTACAGCCCTCCACTCTTTTATAATGCAAAGTCACATATAAGGGGAGACTGGGGATAATTATAGCTGTTCATTTTTTTGCATGCCAGAGTAGCACACACTCCAATAGCAGAACATGTCTGTGCTTGAAATATCTGACAGATGGGGGTGAGGGAAAAGTCTGTGGTGCTGGGACAAGTGGACGTTTCTGGCTGCAGAAACTTCTAAATGTAGATATCCAGACTTGTGAACTGAGTAATTTAATATCCAGCTGGAAGTGAAGCCGTGGTTCCTCGATATGGACAGAGAGGAGCAGGCACATCAACACGTCATAACCAGGAACACCAGCACCGTCCTTTTCCCGATCTATGTGCAAGGCTTACAGAAGTAGACAGGCTGACACATCAGCAAACATACCATCCTTGAAGGACCCACGCTGGTTCTGGTTCCTCTTCCTCCCAAAGGTTCTCTGCAGAAGAAAAGAAAATCCTTAAATGCAACATTTAGAAAACAGTCAAACTTGGTCATACTATCAGAGAGGGTTGAGGACAGAAGGCTAACATGCAGGTCAGATGCTGCTACCTTGCGTAGGGGGCTGCGACCTGGATTAGGACTCGGGGCTCTTCTTTCTTTGAGAGGTTTCAGCGTGGATGCAGATCCTTTTCCTTCTGCCATGGCCTCGATGTCCAGGCTGGTCACAGCTGCTCTGTAAGACTTGTTTCTCCGGTTCCTTCTTAAAGCCAAGCCGTCTCCGTCGCTGTCGTAGTCCTCCCAGGACACGTCCGAGCCCTGCGCCGAGTGACGCGTCCAAGTGCTGGAGTGCTCTAGTCCAATGGGGAAGGTCACCACAGTTGTGTGGTGGCGGTGTTTAGGCCGGCTGGTCGTGGCTAAGTTCTTCGGAATAAGCTGGTGGGTGCCAGTTTTAAGCGCCGCAGGACTCTGGGTGCTCAGAACCGCCGTCTGAGGCACCACAATCCTGTCTACTACATCTTGCTGCTGGGGCTCCTGCTGGGGCTCCTGCTGGAGCTCCTGCTGGGGCGGACTTTGGTAGCAGTCGTCACCTGGCTCGGATATATGGAGAACCGTGTTGAAATGGCTCTCGGGAATGAGAGGGGACTCGTCACCCGCCCGGCTGTCTGACTGGCCTTGGGACATGACGTCCTCCCCTCCCTGACAGCTCAGTCCTGTGTGGCGACCGCTTCAGTACCTACACAGTCATCTGAAAGACTGCAAGCAGAAAACACAACCAATAAGCACCTAAAACATGAGCATCCCCCTCAGATCAGTTCCTTTATTCAACCAGTTGAATGAGAGAACAGAGAACCAAAGCACCTTAAAATGGAAATGCAAGGCAATTTTTATTCCACACACGTATACTCAGACATCAAAGAAACAGCACAAGAATATATTTCTCCTCGCTGTACTTGAGCAACATGAAAACTTTACACAGAAGGTTCCAGGGTGGGATTTGAACCCACAACTCTCTTCTCGTGAGGCAGAATTTGGTGGTATTAGTCTAGAAGTAACAAAAGGTACAGTAGCCAAAAAGCAGGGTCCTAAAGAGAAGCCAGGCATAAGTTACAAACTGGATACAAACTTATCAGCATTTCCCTGCATGTGAAATGTCCCCTTTAGTCAATCTACACGACCCTTAAATACCTCCACTGACCTACACTGGGGCTCCCATGTCTCAGAACCTCAACTCCTTCCAGATTGTGTGTGTATGTGTGTGTGTGTGTGTGTGTGTGTGTGTGTGTGTGTGTGAGTGTGAGAGAGTGTGTGTGTGAGAGAGAGAGAGAGAGAGAGAGAGAGAGAGAGAGACTACAACCAAACATTTTTTGTGATAAATACTCTAACCTTTACCTACACTAAATGTCAAGTCAGTTCAAGTAACGCGTTATCGCAGTTAAATCTGTAGCACTTAAGTTAGATGCATAGAACGCCTGGTAAAAATAATGCACTTTAACAGGAAAACACTGTCGCCCTCAGAAAGACGGATTAGCCTGGGAGCTAACATGTCTGCCTCACATTCCCATGGTGGAAAAGAGCGAGGTGACGCACTCAGGAGAACGGCTGCGAACAGCGGTCTTACCTGGGAGCGGTGAGCCCGCACACGCCAGCCTCCGTCCTCAACGGCAACCGGGCAAGGCTGAGAGCTGCCGTCCGGCGGAGCAGTCTGGTGGCCGCTGGCGTCCTCCGGACCTCAGCTCCGTCGCATATTACTCTCCCTCGTGCTCTCGCTTCCTCCTCGTCTCGCGGCCGCCCATTAGGCGTTACGTCACCACAGGTGAGCGTCCGCCAGGCATCTGCCAGTGGCACCGGAACTATATCAGGCGGAGATGAGGGGACCAAACTTTTGCCAAACAACAGTAGAAAAATGCAGCTAATTGCAATATAGTTTCTGTGACGCCGGACGCCATCCCAATTAAACCAGTACAGGTTAACTTTTAGTGGGGTTGGTGTTCATCTTTGGATCTGAACGTAAAATGCATTTATTTATTCATTCATATATTGTCGTGAATGATCGATTTCTCTCTGATACAGTGATAGCGTTAAAACCTGACGTGAAACAGGCTGGTGATTTACGCCACCTGGTGACCACATAACACATTTGCGTTTGTCAATCTACTTTAACTCTATTTATCCAGCTAGCGTTTAGAAATTATGTTAATTTAGGTGTGCCATCTCCGCCCTCTGATTGGTGCCCTGGCTTCTGCTTTAGCCTCTGATTGGTGCGGCGTGATTCGGCTCTTTCGCACGTGTCCCGTCCACCTCCAGCCCAGAGCCGTCTGATTCTGTCGCCACCGGCGCGGCTGATTGGCTCGACAGTGCGCCGCGCATGTTGTCCAACCACGTCTCTCCAATTCTCTGCCAACTCTTCGACTAGGCACTAGTTAGAACTCAAGAATCAATTTCACTCAGAATTACCTTTGTTAGAAACACTAGGCTTCAGAGGTGTTCTCCATAACTCTGTTTTAAACCTGTTAGTTAGTGGGGCTTTCTTTTCCTGTTCGTCATTTTTATTTTAAATAGATTGCTGTCATTTTTAATCAGAAGGCCTATATGATTAATCAGTTTTTTTACGTGTAAAACCTTGAAAGTGGCAGACTTGAAACATGTCAGCTAAACAGCAAATTAGACGTTATCTAATTAAAAGATCTTTTTTTTTAGGTGAACATTTTTTCTTCTTTAGTTTATTATAATTAGACAACATTCACAAGCAGTTTTAACAGTATTTGGTGATTCAAGATTTATTGTTTTCAGTTTAATTAATCTTAAAATGCAACTGTCCAAGAATTAGCCAAGATTCTATTTGAGCAAGGCTGAAATAATTAATACAATGCAATACAGAAACAATAATCAGAGAGGGCCACTATGTACAGAGACAGACAAATATACATAGAATATGGATATATAGAAAATCTAATGGCAATGGCATTTATATCAGTTTTTAATTTCAATATATGGCATCTGATGACTCTAATTTGAAATATTTGAAAATGATTCTCAAACAATTATAATGTCAGTGCTGATGAAATCATTTTTAAGCTTCAGGTCAATGCACATTTTCTACTGCTGGAATATTAATTCAACTTGAAGGTAGGCTGACAATTCTTGCTCTAGGACTAATAATAATAATAATAATAATAATAATAATAATAATAATAATAATAATAATAATAATAATAATAATAATAATAATAATAATAATAATGTGTCAGATCTGAGGAATTTTGTCTGTTTGCTGTTGTCAGAGAGCACTTTTCAGTCTGTAAGCAGATCAGGTCATCAAAGATTCATCTCCAGGTTAGTGGGACAAAGTCTGGAACATGACACGCGACCGGCTAAAGACTTTTCTCTGCTTTTGCAATATTCAGCACGCCGTTGAGATGTCCACGTTAAGATGCTGCTCATGCAAGAGAAACTGGGCAGGACTGTTCATGCGTGCCGTCGTCCGACTGTTAAATGTGCCTGTCGCTACCTCACATCGTTGCGCAGCAACACGGCACACATGCACTCCACAGTTCCAGATTCTTAAAATTTAGTCAATATAGAAAATGGAATGTTGCACCATCTACAAACAGCTATGCAATCTTTACATTTAAAACAGAATATACAGTATATGAATTTTCCAGTTTCTATTCCAGGCTGAGAGCGAGTGCAGAGTACCTAAAGACAGATTAGCTGGAGCAGAGTGATTATGATGATTATAACTCTGGTATTAAAAATAACAAAGTGCATCTAGTATTCACAACAATGCCATGTGTTTCTACTAAGATAAAGCCGTGAAACGGTCTACAGACAGATAGCTGCTTCAGATTTCAATACGCCTGTGTAGAGATATTGCCATTAAGTGTGTGATGGTCAAGTTCGGCTCCAGTAGGTCATTAGAACAGTGGTTCATACACGTTAGAGACAGGTGGAATTAAATTAAGGACGTGTGCACGTTTAAGCACGCATTTCAGCAATTGTTCGCACAAAAAGGTCATGGTGTGTTGTTCAAGGTTGTGTAAATTTGAGCAGGGTGTCAAAGCTTCAGCACAGCAGTGACAACTCTGTGGTTCTGGTGAGACCGTGTCTGGGACAGACGTGGACAGGAGCAGGGACTGGAGCAGGGACAATTTACTGTTTGGCCATATCCCCTTTCTTCAGAATAATCTGTCGCTGCCAGGGGGCCAGCTTGGTCTCATCGTAGCCCATGGTGCGTAGTCGCTCCAGCTCTGTCTTCTCCTCGATCTCTTTGGCCTCTTTGGCCTTCTGTTCCGCTTTTCTAGATGACAAAATTCAAGATTTTGATATGCTTAATGCAATATTGAAAGATCCAACTGTTATAGAACAGAAGATAGGTTGTTTCCACTACACCAGTATACTTAGTCAGGACATAAACTGGGCTGTATAAAGGAGGCAGGTTAAAGCTCCAGACATGTTGGACCGCTGCCTATTTTATCCATGCAGTTCTTTGTTTGGCCACAAGATGGCCCAAAGGGGTCACATTTCCAGTGATCCATGTTGTGAAACAGCTTTAAGATTTGTGTTTCACCGCGACAATGAGACAAGATGGAAGTTTGTCATACCACTGCATTCATTTCTGATTTACCACAGCAGGTTTGAGGCTAAAATAATCCAAACTGTGATAAATGTGTAGTTGTTTTCCTACCTTTTTTGTTCCCTTTCACATCTGGAGGACATAAGAACAAGAAAACAGTGTAAATACCTCACAGAGCAAGGCTTGCTGCAATGAAACACCCATGTTTTCTTTTCCAAAAAAATGCTAAACAGATACTACGATACACTCTAAAGCCTCAGGTGGAAAAGAAGCATGTGTTAAGAGTAAAAATGGCGAGCCAGCAGGACTAGTGTCAGTGCTGGAGCACAGCACAATTTCGTTATTCACCTCTCTTCATCCAGTTTCTTTTTCATCATGTCTCTCCTCCAGGCTGGCATCGATGCCAGACGAGTGGCCTCCTCCTCAGCCTGCAATGTGGACACAGGGGTGAAGGGAAACATGGGAGGAGAGGGCAGCCCATGCTCGTCAGTAAAAGACCTAAATTAACAGCCCCCACCCACCCACCCACCCCACCATTATGACCTCACCTACTTACTTGACAACATCTGCCTTCAAAACTTCACCTGTAAAACTTTTACTTGAATCTAATGGCATCTTGAGTTCCATCATGTGCATAAAGAGCAGTTCATGTATCAAAAAATCATTATGAGACTGTCATTAATCAGACAAATGGGTTAAGGACTGATAACACTGATAAACGTGTTAGATGCAACATATGGAGTTGGTCTAACTCTAGAAACACAGTTTCATAGATTTTTTCCTGTGTTTGTTGTAAAGGGTGCGGGATGCCCAGCGTGCTCTGCATAAGCCTCTGTTAGACGTACTCGAAACAGCTTCCGCCGCTCACACTAGTCCTCTCCTGTTTAATCTACTTGAAATGACATGCTTTGGCGTACAATCAGATGTGCACAAACAGAAACTGGATCCTTTTTTTTCTCTTTCAGGCTGTAATCAGAGGTGGAGCGGGGGCGGCCATCTTCGGTTTCCCAAGTCACATTACCCTTTTGCATTTCTCTCGCTGGGGCTTTTCACTTCCCCTGGCAAAAAGAGTCCAGGTAAGATTATCTGCAGGGTGAATTTTTAATGACTCCCCTGGGAATTACAGAAGAGAACACGCTACAGGTAGAAAAACTTAAGGCGCGAGTCACAGATTTATTCATGCTCCTGCCAAGTGCCCGCGAGCAGCGGGGATGGAACGCTGCAGCGACGCGCTGCAACGCTGATACACAGACAGGTGCAGTGAACAAACCCTGACTAACAGGCAGAACAATCACACAGTGTAGAACTCTTTTACTGGTTTTGGGCTTCCTCAGTGTTTCCAAAAACATCTTGAAACTCAGTTTGAACAAAAACAACAACTATCGAAAGAAGCTTTCTTTGTATGTTATGTTATTTCCATAATCTAAAGCCTGTGAAATCCATTGATGCCTTCTATTTACCCTGCAATCACATGACCTTTTGTCATGTGGGATGTAAAAAGCCTGACTGTAACCTCCTTATGGCACCTATAAGCCACAGAAAGCATCACAGCAGGTGGTGCTAAGAAGGTTAGTTGAAGGTGATCTTGATACACTGAGAATATTGTGATTCTTTGCCTACAGAGCCGGAGTCCGGCTGTGTCACTGTTGTAAACATCGATGTGATTATATTAATCCTGTCGACCTGACATGACCATTTAAGTAAGTGCAACGATAGCTAGTCCTTGAAGTTTAGCTCAGTGAAACTGAAAACTGATAGTTATATAATCACAAATATGCTGTCAAGCTTTATTTCTAGCAACAGTGTAACAGATAAATTATAGCTGAATGCAAAGTTTGAACAAATGTCTCAAAAACAGTCAAACAAAGTAACAAAATGACGGAACAGACTTCATGGAGCAATTTTAGGGCTTCATTCGATGCATCTTTTAGATGAGAATATGGTCACATCATTAATAAAAGGCTCACTTTTAGCTTCTTATACTTGATATTAGATAAATGACTTCATTCCTGGCTTTTCCTGGCACATCCAGACAGAGAATATACTAAGCTTCGTTAAGCTGCATGGTGTGAAATTTAGATGATTTTAGGCACAAAATGTTTTCTTAAGTTAGTGATTTAGTTTAAGGACATGCCTGGCGACACTTGATACGCATCAGTGCATCCTGCACGGTGGAATCTGTCAGTTTTCCACTGGACCTTAAATGTTCCACAAACGCTGGAGCTTAACAAATCCCATGTCTGAATGCGCCACAAGAGGGGATGAAAAAGCTTCCAACCATGGCAACCAAACATACTGGACTTTCAAACGTGAGTTCTCAGCACGTGTCCCCGACTGGTGCACTAGAGGTTCGGCACCAGAGTTTCATTTTAACTGATACGCAGTTGTTAGATATCAAATAGCTCAGCTTCCTTTTCTTTCCAAAAGGCGAAGCTCCGGTCGATGTATCTGATGATCTCCTCGTTGCTGAACTCTTTGAGCTCATAGATGGCTTTGACGGGGTCTTCGATATGTTCCTTGTTCTCTTTGAATTGAACGGTGGGACGGGCAGAACGTGCTGAGCTTTTCGCTCTGTCCCTCTGCATCTCTTGTCCTGCCCCATCGGTAAACTTCACACTTTTACTGTTACTGTTGCGCTCTGGCACGTTTCCGTCAGCGTCTAACCTTAATGATGCGTTCTGCTCAGATGTGCTCACGCGCGGCTCACAACTGTTCTCTTCCTGACAAGTTCCGCGCTGCACTCTCCCCCCGGGGTCGGACACATCCCGTTTGGATGCAGCGGGCGACGAAGGAGAGGAGTGCGAGGCTGTGGAAGGCTGGAGATTTGCAGGCGGCGCCGCAGGGCGAGTAGGTGGAGGCGGTGGAGGATGAGACGGCGGGGGAGGGAGCGAGTCCTCTGTCGACATAGGGGACATTTCAGGAGACACGGGACACAGGGAAGCAGTCAGCATCCCTCCACAGTCAGAGTCTCCAAAATAACGCACTTTGATGTCTTCAAAGCCGTCCGCCCAGTCTCGCTTCCCCCGCTCGATGTCCTCCATGACCTCCTTGTGAAACTGCCTGATGACCTCCCATTTATGGCTTCCCAGGCGGTCAAACATCTCGTAGCACAAGAGGTGGCGAAACTTGCGCTCGCTGCGAGACATGTTCATTTCCAACAGCTGGAAGTATCCGAGCATGAAGAGGTCAAGGCTCAGGCTCTGGTAGCTCACCGGAGAGCCCTTAAAATGAGGCAAGAAGTGTTCCGGCCAGTAGATCATCTGCGTGCGGCTCAGTCGGCGGATCTGTCTTGAGGGGACTTGGCTCACGATGGTTCTCCAGTGGCCAATCAGATTCCCCACAACCTGCTTTGACTTCATGAAAAGGAGAAGTTTGTCATCTTCGCTCGGCATCTCCCCGCCGATCTCTGCAGTCAACTGGCCGTAGTCCTCACAGCCTACGTCTAAAAAGTCCCCCCTCCTGCCGGCGTATTTAGTCCGGTACGACTCAGAGATGGTGTACTTGCGCCAGTGTTCTAGGAACAAAAAGACGATTCTCTCCTTCCTCATTTCAATGCATTCCTGGACGTAGCTTAGATCCGTCTGTACTTCTGAACTTCTTGTTAGCTGGTTGTTATTTAGGATGGGGTCTGCGGAAAGCACCCGGCTGAAGTGTTCCGCGTTAGCCGTTGACATCACTTCAGAGGGGCCGTACGTCACCGGAGCCTTGGAAGCCGTGATCAGTGGCTCTCCCACCAGAGGTATGGCCGATTCCTCTATGGAAGGTAGCTCTCCAGGTGTACGGGAGAGGAGGTCCTCAGCAGGAGAGCCGGGACGCTCTCCCTCATGAGTGGCCTTCGGATCGTAACTCCCTCCGCTCCCCACCGGGAGCGACCTCTGCCGCTTGTACACCCTGTTTGCCTTGTGATTTGCACACAGTGTCTGATTCTGGATTTCATAATTGGCCTTGAGGCTCTTCACTGACACTCCAAACTGCTTTATTTCTTTCTCCACATCCTCTCTTGTGGAGAAGGACTGAGAGCGTCCGATGAAGCCGCAGCCCGCTGATCCTTCTGGTTCGTTCTCACCCGCGCGATCTTTTCTTGCCTCTTCTTGGGGACTTTTAGGACATATAAGGTCTAAGATGTCAATCTCCTTCCCCCCTAGAGTGGCGAGCAGAATGGCCATACTCTTGAGTAAGGTGGAGATCTTACTGCACCAGGCTGGGAGGTCTTCGGCTTGGCCGTGCACCTGCTTTGGGTTGACTGAGAAGTGTCCCTGGGTGAGGGCCGCAGAGACGGGCAGGAGCTGGTGGAGCTCCTGCTCCAGTTCTTCCAGCTCCTTCTCCACCTCAGAGACCTTGTGCATGACCTGCAGGTTCTCTATTTGCTTCTCGATGCGGTTCAGGTCGTTCTCTGTCATCAGCTCCCCGAACGGGCCCAGAATGGCATTGTGGGTGTGGGAGTAGTGCCATTCCTGGGGCTGGTAGTGTCCGCTCGCCGCAAACTAAATCAGCGGCCGAAGGAGACCGAGAGACAACAAGAAAGGAGGG
>BJFM01000417.1:32712-45869 GCA_016586285.1 Arothron firmamentum
TCGGGTGCCTCCCAGACCGGGACGGGCCTAATTGGCTTAATATAGCTTGTACCCCATATCAGTGTGAGCCCTCCCCCCACCCCCCACCCCCCCAATCCCCTCCCTCTCCTGAGACCCTTGAGATTAGAAAGACACGTCCCCGGGGACAGCAATGACACGCTGGTTATTTCCTGCTGCCAGTGGAGGTATGTGGCTGTAAGCAGGCAGTGTTTTCCAGTAGTGCTGTCCTCTTATACTACAACACACACACGCCAGTAAAACCAGAGCAAGAGGGCAACTGGATTCCCTGGTTAGGGCCGCGGGGCCTCGACTGGAGGCTCCAGACGGTGGACAGAACAGAGTGGAGACGCAAGAAGCCATGGAAATGAGGAGGCAGTGTGCATGAGGTGGCAGCGGGAGCGTGCAACATCTGTGTGACATCACGCACGTACACACGGAACAATCGGTGACGGCAACGTGAACGCAACCGGCGGGAAAAGGGGTCCGATCTGTGAAGCAGATCAATCAGATGGCTGCACCGGTGTGAAAGCCAGCGGAGGGCCGGACGGGTTACCTCCTCGTTGGGCGCCATTGCTCTGCTCCCGTGGGGCTCGGCGCTGTCGCTGCTGAGGGTCTTGTAGTAGTCTCCAGTGCTGGGCTGCTTGCTGAAGCTCCTGGACTTCCTGTTGGAGTCCACGCGCCGGAGTCTGCCGTGGCCCTCTCCTGGAGTCAGCTGCGTAAAATAGCGAGAAAACGTCCCACTCAATTAAAAAAGAGAGAATCTCTCGTTATAAAATACAGCGGTATGCAAAATAGAAGGAGAACACAATGGAAAACAAACAGTTCTGCTAAATGGCCCTTTTCAAATGCCATTCACAGAACAACGTGTGCTGTAAAGTGTTCCTATTAGCTTTTGGTGGCAGATTTGCTCTGTCATGTGACCAAAGCAGCATTGTTTGAATAACAGAACAAAGCTTTTATTCATCTTTAGCAAACCCAACAATGCAGTTTAAAAGCAGTGCATTAGCATTCCTGCTGCGTTTGACCAACACAGAGAGGCTGCACGCTGCCACACACCCTCCCGTCGCTCTCACCTTCTGCCCCGGCGTCTGCGCCAGACCAGGAGAGCCTTCAAGTCAGAAACTCCTGATGCAGACAGTCAGATTATTTAAAAGGAGAGCAGGACAAATGTCAACACCTGGCTGCACATGGTCCCGCCTCTTGGGCCTTTCCTCATGCAACAGAAATACTGCCTCCAACAAAGTGCATCACAAACACTTTAAAGAAAGAAATAAAGAATTTAAAGTATAAGCATAAAAACAAACAAAAGAAATTCTGCTTTTCCTTCTCGTCGTTGGAAATGTCCTTCAATCCTCCAGCTGCAACAGAATCCTCACAGGAAAATGTACAGTTACTTTGCCTTTCAAATCCTGGGATGGGCTCCAGACGTTTGCAGACCTGCATTTACATCGTTGCCTCCGGACGTCAGGCAGATGTCTGAACGCATGGAAGAGCAAATAATGCACGGCTGACCCCTGACCTCTGCTCCTTTGTGGTGTCCTGTTCCTGCGCTCTGGTTGGCTGCTCCGGGTGTGTTTGCTCGTGTCTGCTGTCAAAGGAACGGTCCCTGAGCACTCATCAGGTGGGAGGGTAATGTGAGCAGGGGAGCGCTACAGATGGTTTGATTGTCATCCTCCAGGGAAAGGGGCTGACGATAGCGAGCGCACACGGCCTTTGTACACACACGCTTACATATACAGCTATTATCCCCAGCTCTGCCTGTCAGCATGGAGTCATTGTTTCCAGGCTGATATTTTCAGTTATAGAATCAGCTGCAGCTCAATGAGCATGTGTTTGGATGCTCGTGGTATGCAAAGAATATCAACCGCAAGCAAGCTGCTTGTGTTGTTGAAAAAAAAAGATACACGCGGTTATTAAAAACCGCTACAGAAAACACAAGAAAGTACTCAGTTCAATCGGGAAGGTATTATACAAAATATCCCATGAAAGAGCAGCTGAAAGAACTCAGCTTAGAGAAAGAAAGCATCTCTGAGAAAGCAAATCTTGCATTAGGCTGGATTGTCAAAAAAAAGCCGAGTCCCTCTTCAAGTCCTACCTGAGTTCAGAATCCTCTCTTTCGGGCTGAACAGTCGTGTCCACAAACCAAACCGTGTCACCAAATCCAGAGCAGCTGCTCCTCTCCGCTCAGCGCTACGCCTGTCACTCTACCTGCCCTCTCACTTTACCCACAGGCCTCATCAATAACCTATCAGGGCGGCCACAGCGGCGGTAATGATGTCACCGCCAGCCCACGGGCCAACCACTCCCCGGCCCTGTGCGGTACCTCCTATGCAAAACACAAAGACCCAGGCGCTGCCCTCAACATGGCCGACCGCGCTCAAATCCCCGAGGCTTTGGGTATTAGAACCTTCTGGTTTGGCAGCGACGCGTCAGAAAACAGCGCGGGGATCTAAAATCGCTGCGTGAAGATTTAAAGAAACTTTGAGCTGTGTTTGTGTGTGTGTGTGTGTGGGGGGGGGGCACTGACCAATGAGGAGCAGCCTCAGAAAAATCCCAGGATAAACAAACGAGTGAAACATTTACAACCCCATTCAACAGCTTTCCTCCACCAGGTCTGCCCTCCTGCAGGAGGGAGCTCACCCTTGTTGCTATGGCGCCCACGTTGTTTTCCTCCAAATGTATATGGAACACAGTTATCTTTACTCTGTGTGAGTGTGTGTTTGTGTGTGTGTGTGTGTGTGTGTGTGTGTGTTTTCAGCTCTGGCTTTTGTTCAATAGCTAATGAGAGCGCGCCTGGGTTGGTCACCTGGGTACCAGCTCGGGGTGAAGGGGGAGGAGAGAGAAGAAGATGGCACTAATTAAAAACTCTCCCGTCTGACTGATCATGCGTGCACACACACAAACAGCGCACGGCTCCTCCCAGACAGCAGACACTGTTGCCACGTATGGAATTTATAACATCTAACAGATCAGCTGGTGAATGTGTTCCCTTTAACCCCTTTGCAATATTGTGCAATATAACTGAAAAATATTTCTGAGACTTGAAAATATTTATCAAATATTGAGTCGGTGGGCTGAAATAGCACAACTTTTCGTATTTGCAGCACAAACCAACTTGAATCTCTCCACGTCAGCTCTCGATAACCCATCTGAGTGATCCAAAGCCAGATTAATTAGTGGAATTAAGATGGAACTCATCAAAAAGGGTTGTGCGTGCCAACCCAGAGGACCTGCCGCAGTAATGAGTGTCTTTGTTAGCCTCGTTAGCCATGCTAATACAATAACATCTTTGTGTGCTCAGACTGGGCTCCCAGTTACATAAGCCCATCTGATTAGTCCGAGGGGAAAATGGCGGATGAATGGCCAATTAATCCCAAACTCCCCAACCTTTCTCTTTGGCATTGCTCTTCATGATCTCACCTGTTCGATAAAGCGTTCATTTTCAAAACAAATTCCTCAAAATGTCCAAATTAACTATTTGCACTTTGCTCTAAAAGTGTTTGTAGCAACAGGCTGTTTTTTCCTGACCTTCTTCTTTTCGGCGTTGCTCTCCACGTGGCGTAGGTTGCTTTTGACCTTCAGGAACTCTGCCGACGACGGCTCCATGGGCGGCTGTGGGGCCGGGTAGCTGGGCGGCGGAGGGGGCGGCGGGAGAGACCCCGGGGGAGGCGGCGGCGGCGGCGGCGGGGGGTAGGTGGGTGGGGGCGGAGGATTGGAGACGGCATCGCAGGCCGATGGCGGGCTGCTCTTCTTGTGCACGTCTGAGCCGATGTCGGGGTTTAGCATGTCCATGTACGCCTGCATGTCTGAAATGGCCGAATCAGACGCACCTGCAGCAAAGACAGAGTCCATGTTTGAGGGCCGACGCAACTGCTACATTTTTTCCCGTCTTTAAAATTAGAATTAGAATTAGGAGGTTATGAAGTCGTCCTCTCCATATAAAACAATCTACACCTACACCACTAGGGTGCAGCACCAATTTACTGTGCACCTGAAGGCATCATCATCATCACGTTCATGTGAGAGCTTAATTTATTTCCTCTGGTTAATGAGTTCCTTAAAAAGTTCACATACGGGCATTAAACTGTCCTTCAATGTCAGAAGTATTCATGCAATCACAACAATGTACACACACGCACACACACACACACACCTGTGTGTGCCACCCTGCTCAGCTGAGTGGGCGGGCCCCTGGAGGTGGTCCCGCTGACCCTTTTCTCCCCCGTGCTGGACTGACTGGAGCTGGCTGAGTCGTAGTTGGACATGGAGCTGGACGGAGAGCTGATGTCGAAGTGGGCCGCCTGGCTGGCCGGTGGCATGGTGGTGTTCGGTGACGAGAGGCCCGAGTCGGGCTGCTTGTACTCCAGGTCCGTCGAGGGGTCCCGGGACAAAACGCGGTGCTCCACACTCTGCCGGAGGATTATTGACACGCTGATGGACATCGCTATTAAGCCTCGAACGAAAGCTGCAATTGTGACAGTCTACTTTCAATGCCCAATCCTCAAATCCCAACCCGTCGATCCCTGGTGACCCAAACGAGGAGAACACCTTTAGTTTAATTATCGCACGGTAATGAACCACCTCCCAGCTGATCAGAAAGGCCCCCGAGCCCTCCGCTTTTCCACTGCGATTAAGTCGATTGGCTTGAGAGTCCCTGAAAGGACGAGCCAGGAGGGAGAAAATATGATTCCCACAGGCTGAACACCCCTTCGTGTGCACGCTGGGATTTCAACGATCACAGAATTCCCAGTGTCAACAGCTCCTAATTACCTGTGTGATAAACTGCTGTCAAAGACCACCGCAGAGTCCTGGACAACCACGACACGTCTGTCCATCAGTGACCTTTCCACAGCTCAATCTACTCATCCAGCAGACGCTTTTGAGTGAGTCACACCAGAACCATTACTGCTTTCACCAGTTACTGTGCTGGAAAACTCTGACACGAGCTGAACGAGCAGGGTTGGAAATATTACGCAACTGTTTGACAAAGCAGTCAACGCCAGCAGCTAAGCCCTCTGATCTCCTTGGCTCGTGGCAACTGGGAGTGGAACAAAGTCTTCTAGTGGGCAACCAACACACACACACACACACACACACACACACACACACACACACAGACCCTGCCCGTCTCGAACAGGGCGAAAACTTGAGGCTGTGAAACGGTGAACGCTCCTCAGCGCTGCAGAAACAGACTGCTGACCCCTCGGGCCGGAGCAACGATACTGACCATGGTCTCCACGGTGCGCAGGTACTTGGCGCACTGGCTGTGGCCGTTATACTCTGCCAGGTCCGCCGCCGTGAAACCGTCCTGATCCTTGATGCCCAGGTCCACGCCGTTCACCACCAGGATCTGACAACACTGGAATGAAAATCTGGCCTGGTTAGGACATATTCTTATTCAAAACAGCAGGTCGGCGGAAAGCTAGGAGGTTAGCCATTCAAAACCGATGGTTAGCTGAACTTCACACAGCTAGCTGAGGTCCAACAAGCTCATTCTGCAGAGTTTTCCAAGGATTCCCCCCCCCCCGTGCCATCCCACGCACCTCCAGTTCACCGTTCTCTGCCGCGTCGTGAAGCGGGGTCCCGCCCCAGCTGTCGCTGACGATCTCCCCGCCGTGCAGCAGCAGCCAGCTCAGGACCTTGGCGTGGCCCCGGCTGGCCGCAAAGTGCATGGCCGTGGCGCCGTCGCCGTCGCGGTCCGTCAGGCTGATCTCCGTGCAGCTCATCTGAGGACAGAAGCGAGAGGCGTCAACCAAGCACGGCGGTGTGCAGAAATGAGCGGCACCCAGGAAGAGCGGCGTCCGTCCCACACACCAGCCACACGATGACCGTGTTGTGGCCCATCTGCGCAGCAGCGTGGAGAGACGTCATCCCGTCATTGGCCCTGATGCTGGAATCTGCCTGACAGTCCTTAACCAGGTACTGGACGATCTCCAGGTGGCCCTCCTGACAGGCCAGGTAGAGGGGCGTGGCACCATTCTTGGTTTGAGAGTTGATGAGGCTGCAGGAAGCAACGAAAGCCGGGTCATGAAATCAGACCACTCAGGGCTCAACCGGGTCTGATAAATGGAAGTCAGGAGCCTGGTCTTCACGTAACAGCGCCTTTGCATTCCATGCAAATGTATTCAACACAGCCTATCATTAAAAACAACAGCTTATTATTTTAAACCGCCAAATGTACACAATTGCAGGTGAAAAAGGTCTTTCACACATAACTCTTTAACAGAAAATCCTACTCAGGGGGACTAAGCAGCAACGGAATTTAGTGCTTTCGTCATCAGGACCCAGGCTGGAAAAAATTGTGGGTGATGCTGTAAAGAAAACGTACAGATCTGTGCATTAATTAAACGTGTAGATCTGTGCATTAATTAAACGTACAGATCTGTGCAGAGCTTAATGAAAACCAGCAGGAATGATCTCTGACTGGATTTCATCCCACCACCCATCATCTGCTGGGAACTTTTTATTTTTGTCTTTGCAAACTAAAAATAGGTGTTTGTTTGCAGTCTGTAAGCCGTCTGTGTGCATCTCAAAGCTGGATGGACAGCGTCCCTCAGCCAGTGTCAACACTGGGATATTCTGAGAGCAGACTGCAATAACACTGAGCCATATTCCGCTCCTCTTCCTTTCCAAAGGCAGCTCATCTCTCGCCTCCCTGGAAGCGGCTCACTCGCTGCCCGTGTCTAACCCCCCCTCCCAGATCTTCTCAATCGCAGCGGGACGTCAGGGGAATGGACAAACGCCTCCCCGCTAAATCCCATAAGGTTGTGCTTTATTTGGACACTGACAAATGAGCAATGTGTCTCCTAAGAGGATTAGCCGTCCACTGGCTTTGCCCAACTTACCGCTCGCCCGAGAGTTGCACCGGCGGGCAAGAGAGTAGGTGAGGAGGAAGATTTGCATGCCTGACGAAGACCCTTGTCATCACAGACATGAATGACGCGTCCTTGGATTATCTTGGTACATTCATCTGCTATTTTCAGTACTATTTCATTTAAAAACAAGCAATTGTTGATTTCAAATATTTCTAAAGTGTAATCAAAGTTGTTTACGGGTGTCAATAATCCCTTTAGCAGCGTTTAGCGCCATCTACAGACAGGGGCAGTTTCGTTAATAACAAGCAGAGGCGGCCTTTGTCACGTCTCTTCGGACTGAAGAGGCTCGCGTCCTCCATTAAAGAAGTGCTTCTGGAGGAGAGGTGTGCATTTCAAAGGCCGAGAAAGAGGTTAGCCTTGTGTGACAAGACAGAGATGCAGCGGGCAAGTGGCACAAAGAGCGCTGCCTCGCTGCTCGTACAAGCGGTGGTGGTGGTGGTGGTTGAGGTGGGGGGGGGAACGACACCATAGTGGTGGTCATTTGATATTCCGGCTAGCTAATTTACTTCAGCGACTGTCTGTCGACTGTTCCGTACGTGTAACAAAGGTTCGGGTATTCTTCATTACAAGCACTATCATTAATGTCGCCCTCATGGTCCTCCTGTCTGATAAAGGCTTGTTATCTTAATTAGCTGTTAGCTAAATAATGAAGTGTTCTGGGAGAACGTATATATGACATCATGGAAACGTACAGATAACACGAGACGCAACCAGTTTTTTTTCCGAGATTCTGCAGTTATGTTGTACACAAGCGACAAACATGTAGCGTGCACGAACAGTGTGGTTAGCATTAAAGTTGTGAATTAATGTCATGTTTAATCAAACTGATCAGTGCAGATTGATGCTGTTTCCGTTAGATACGGAGGTGTCCACGCTGTGAGGCTACTGAGGGTAGCACAACAGCAGATGAGCAGCTTTTCCACACGCTTGAACACCCGCATTATTTAATCTCTGTTAAAACTATACAACTAAAAGCTGTTTGTTTGCTGCCTTTTCGTGCAAAAGCGGCTGAAAATGTTTTCTCGGTTTAAGCCTTGCATAAAGGCCTTTCCAACCACCTCCCACTAAGAATCCTTTGAGTGGATTGCAGCTGAAAAAGTAGGCTCAAGGGTCAACCTCCCCTCGTCTGATGGAGACTCTGTGAGCTGCTTCATACATTAAAAAACAACACAGCTTGACCTCAAAGGCTTGAATTAAAAAAAAACTTTTGTATGATGAAAGCTCCCGCTGAGCTAAATTCCTGACGGTTTTTGAAGATTACATTTACTAAAAGTCTGCGGTGTGATGAGGAAATCCGCTTCGCTCTCATTTCATTTTCCGAATCAAACCCGATGCGACTGAGAGGTTGTGACTGAGCCCACCTCACACTGAACTTTGACCCCAGAATACTGCAGCTGAGTTTAGCCGGAGACCTTAATCTGAATCAATTGTTGACATAATCTGTCTATAATGTCTTTGTCACCTTGTCTCCTACCCTTTGTCTCTCCTCTATTCTCCTTGAGTAACAAGATTGTTGACAGGGACACGGCAGCACGCAAGCTAGCCGCTTCAGCTTCAGCTCCTCTGAAAGAAAAAACCAAGCCACTAATTTAAACACACCTCTGGGTATATTTTGCTGGCTGTTTTCTATTGTTTCGGTTTCTCCTGGGCCTTGCACCTCTTTATTAGTTTGTTTTAGTTCGGGAGTACTCATTTTTTCATTTGCATTTTAATGCTAAGCTATGCTAAGTTATAATGGTTTTCATTTTTCATTTTTTAAATTTCATGTGACTGTTTAAATAAATTATGAGACATTATATTAACTCAGTTAATCATGAGTCAGTCTTCTTAAAATCTGCCTTTTTCAGCATCATTGTAAATGTTTCAGAGAAATAGATCAGTGTCATGAAATAGACCTTCAATTTTATCAGGCTAATTTTTCCCTCCGCATTTAAAATTTTTCTGCACATTCAATTTGGAGATTTTTGTACTTTTTCAGCCCTCCAATCACATCTTCTTTCTCACAAAGACAGACCTGTAAAATAAAAACAATGTTATCATGGTTCTGCAAAGCATTACTGTAAACAAAGTCTGACAACAGCCAGAAAGGAGCCCGTCTACTCAGATGGATTTGTTCTCCTCATTAGCTTATCACTGGTTGGTGCGACGGTGCGTCACCATGGAGACGGTAGTAAACAACAATAGTGGGAGTAATGCTGGAGGAGAGTGAATGGGGCCCGGTTATCAGGGAGCCGCCGCATCCCTGAGGAGCATTAAATTTTCAGCAGCTAGGCTTCCATCTGGGGTGCAAGTGGGCGCCGTTTGAGGGAGAGGGCATTATTTCCTCTACATTCTGACATGAAAACAACAGAGAGAACAGCCTTTGATCATCAAAGCGGCTTTCTGTTGGTGTAGCTGCTTTAATTACTGAAACCCAGAGACGAGATTTCACTGAAGATGCGCTCAAAAGATGATGGAAATGACTGGGTGTATTACATACGCAAGCAAATGGGGGTTAGGGGCTGACTATATTTGGGGAAAGCTAATCTAGTGATTTTTTTAAAGTAGGATTGGATTGTTAAGTATTTGCTGCACGAACCTAGAAAAGCAAACCTGGGTGTATTTGTGTATATTTGCATAGACTGACTCATTAAACTAAAGCTTGATAGGGAGAGGAAGCCCTGAGTGCGGCAGAGGCGTCCCGCCCTGCAGAAACTCTTAAAGACCTGCAACAGGTCTCTTTAGAAAAACCACAAGTCCAGACTTTTACAGTCTTTTGAATGCAACACTTTTCTCTTTGCTGCTATTTTTCATGAGAAAAAAGATCTAAGACTTTTTCATCTATCTAAGACAGGTTATTGGTCAAAAATCTGTCTAAATCTGTTTTAGTGAGCACTTCTCCTTTGCCGAGTGACTCCATCCACCTCACAGGTGTGGCATATCACTGATTAGACTGTGATTATTGCACAGGCGCGCTTTCGGCTGCCCTCAGGAAAAGACCACTCTGAAACTCTGCAGTTTTATCGCACAAGACGTCTCCAACCAGCCTCACAACCAAAGACCACCTGTAACCACCCTGCAGAGGCCTGTTTTTACAGATAAAGTATATGTTGTAAATCAGACACAAAGGTTCTGTGTGAGGGAGGGTTTGAAGTGGAAGAAATCATGAACAAAAAACTGATGCTAGGTGAGCTACTAATGACATGCATGCAAATGAGCTTGTTAGCATAGTTCCTACAAATAGAGATTGAGGAACAAATACTAGAAATGTGTAACTGTTTGTGCCTGAGCAGGACAGCGTACGCGAACACGAGCAGCACATGAAAAACACACTTATAGTATCTCTCAGATCACTGACATGTAGAATGCGTATGCGTAAGCTAATGTCGATAGAAATCTGAATTTCATGGTTTGGGTGCATGGTTTTGGGTCCAAAATGGAAAAACCCTTGTTTTGAAGCCATCTTTCTCTTACTTTGGGCTGTGCTCCAGTAACAGTCGCAGAGAGCACAGGTCTCCCTTGGCAGCGGCGTAGTGAACAGGGAGGGCGCCCGTATCCGTGGAAGCCCCGGGGTCTCCCTCGCCGCTTTTCAGCAGCCAGTCGGTGATCTCGTGGTGACTGAAACGGGATGCGAGGTGAAGGACGGTGGCGCCGGAGCTGTCCCTGTGCTGGGGGTCAGACAAAACAGGCACGCCTTATTGTTCCAGAACACAGATCTAAAGCAGGAAGGTCACGAGGTTAAGCCCGTGTTAAACATATATAAGAGAGAGCAGATAAAGCGACACCGTTTCCCAGCTGGAGCTCCTTTGTGACGCGCTGCAGCGGAACAAATGAACTTCCACCACACCAGATAAAATCAGGAGCAGAGAGCAGCAGCACAAAGATAAAAAGTGAAAGCTGGTACCAGCCTGCAGGAGGAGCACGTGCTGCTGCTGGTAACATGTCAGCTGAGTGGGGGTGTGTGTGTGTGTGTGTGTGTGTGTCTGTCTGTCTGTCAGGCATCAGAGAGTATGGAAACAACACATCTCTCTGAGAGATGATGAGAGGAGGCGTTCTGACGCGGGCTTTTTGGTTTGTTTTTAATCAGGGGTCAGCACGCTGCTGCTGCTGCTCTGAATGATGTCACCCCGTCCAGAAGAGCTTGAGGTAAATGTGGAATCTGCACCAGATCCCTGAAGGCCAACGTGATCCAGCAAAGGTTCACTCTATCAACATCAAGCATTCACATTTGCAAATGCTGGTTTGCATCTTTCTTCAACCCTGGGGCATGGAGTGGTTGAGCCGGGCTCTCCACACCTCTGTTGTCTTATTTCCCCATGACGTAACCGTGCTGTGGCTCTGGAGAACATCTGATGAGGCTTTGTCTCATTCCAAAATCACCTTATAGTGATCTTACTGGACCACATCACTGTCTGTTTTGAAATGCTTGATAGTTACAATTTATTCCTTGGAGCAGAAGGTGTGGATGCTCAGCCCGGGTCACTCACCTGTGGCCGACATCCGCCCTGAGTCAGCAGCCACTGTAAACAGGCCAGGTTACCGGTGGCTGCGGCGTCGTGGGCCGCACTCGCACCGTTGTTGGCCACGCAGTTGCCCGAAAGTCCTGCCTCCTCCACCAGGAAACGCAGGCAGGTTAACTTGCCTGCCCGGGCTGCGTGGTGCACCGGCGTGGCCCCGAGCGCGTCCTTGACGTCGTCGGTGAGAGTTTTGGCCGTTAAAAGTTCTCTGAGGGTCTGCAGGTCCCCTTGACGCGCAGCGAGCAGCGTCCTGTCCGCCTCCAGCACCATGATGGCTGCTGCTGCTGCTGCTGCTGCTGCTGCTGCTGCTGCTGCTGGATGGATGGATGGAAGAAACCCTCCTTTGGTTGGGTTAAATGAGTACAACCGCTTCACTGGTCAGTCAGCATTGTGTCCACACAAAAAACAAAAAACAAAAACGCTCCCGGTTGGGGGCAGCTCCGCTCAGGTTGCTCTCCACATTCTCACATACCCAATCAGATAATATCAAAGATCATATCTGTCCTCCATGCACGAAAATGTGAACCTTGACATGCTGAAATAAACCCTTTATAGGATTTTTTTCTTTTCTTTTACCTGACCAACGAACAAACCTGCGTCCCGTCTCACTAACGACGCGTTGCGATTCTCGCCTATGCTCGGCACCTGGTCCAAAAAGATGAATAAACGCCTCCAAAAAAGTCTTTCAATTCCGTTATCTGTTGTTGTTGTTGTTATTTTTCAGTTTGGCTGAGGTAAATAATGCGCCTCGGAGAATATTCCAGTGTTTTTCTTCCTTTAACAGATGGCGACGTGGGACTGAGCGCCTGCTAAATAATCCATCAGGGGGAGGATCGCTGAGCCGGTTCCAGGTTGTAGCTCTCAGGAAATCGGCTCAGAAGTTAAAGGGGCCGTCAGAGCGCGGAGCGACACCTTCCTCCACCTCCTCCTCCTCCCAATACACTCAGAAAGAGAAGGTTACACGGCTGTGGTCGTGATGGGGGATCCAGTCAAGTCTTCTTTTATGGTCAAATGTAACTTTTTCATCTGCACCTTCATTTGCGTGAAGCCCGTGAAGAATGCGCGTCACAGGGAGAGTTCAGAGGTCCATCTGGTGGCGCCTTGTAAAACTGAACTCCTGCGCATATTCCACGAGTTCATGTTTGCTGTGTTATGACTCTAGTCTTCGAGATATTTGACTTCACTATTCAGTATCACTTAGTCTGAATTTAGATTTTATACTTGGAATTATATCCTTGGAATGGTTTTCACTGACTGGCGGCTTAAGCTGTAATGCTGTTTATTACCAAACGGTGGCAGGAAAGCATCACCAAGGTGACCTTCTCCCTGCGGAGAGGTTCAGGTGCCTTCCATATTATAGTGGTTTTCGTCTTTCCTGTTGGCCTCATATTCTTCAAGACACATCTCCGGTAAAGAAAAAGAAATAAAGCAATACATACAGAAGTAAATAGGCCACACAACCTGAAATCGGATGTGTTACTATTACTTTTAAGGACGTCAGCAGACGTGAAAATGGCGCCTAAAGAGCCCAATTCAAGCTTCGTTAAACTGACATGAAACGTGAATTACATTGCCAAAATGTAATAAACCTTATATTTCTGCATCCTCCAATGAAAAAAAAAACCCTCACATAGCCTCTGTCAGTTGAGGAGAGGTGGGGGGTCCTCGGGCTGCTGCGGTGTGGTGGATTCCCTGTGGCCGAGGCGTTGAGGTGGGAGTGAGGGTGGTGGTGGTGGTGAGTGGGGCTGCTTGGGGGTGGGGTGATTGGGGGCGGGGGGGGGGGGGG
>BJFM01000417.1:57665-77615 GCA_016586285.1 Arothron firmamentum
GGGGCGTAATTTGGGGAGTGGATGGGGGTAGATAGAGGTTGTGGGGGCGTGGCTGGCTCGGTAGTAGACAACCATCTGGCGCCCGTGGCGCGTGCTGCGCGCGTGGGTCCCCTTCTCCAGTGGCATGTGATGGGTGGCCGTTACCCTCCAGTCTTTAATTCAAAATCTCAACGCGTGAAAACGTATCAAAGTAAGTCAGATCTATACCAAACACCTTTCCTGAACCCAAATAAGCGGGTTTGTGTTAATAATTTGACTACCTTAATAACTTAATGTTGCTGCCATTTTGGTGCATTGAGACTCAAGCATAATGTTCCTTACTGCCAAGCCTCCATGCTGTTTGTGCGTTCTGCACCCCCTCCATGAAGCGTTAGCAGCCCTCAGGTACAGACCCCCCCCCCCGGCAGTGGAAAAAAAAGAGAAAAAAGTCATATGCAAAACTATTGTTGTCAAAATGCAAGAGCAGATGTTTTTTTTTTGAAAATAGCGTGGCTTGGGTATGAGATTGGAGTAACACTGTCTCCCTGTGGGTTTCTCCATACACGCAAGTGTGACCCCTATGCCAGGAATCCATGTATTACACTCTGATTTTAAGCGTGTATTTCATGAAAAAGAAAATAAACATATACATGCAAAATTGTTGAGAGGAAATGTGTGACAGAGTTTATTTTATAGTTATAACATTAATGAGGCAATTTACACTGCACAATTACGCACAAAACCATATTTATTAAAATTAAATCTAAAACCCTATACGATACAAGAAATTACTCATTTTATGTTGGACTCATTGTTTTCCAAATCTTAGATTTTAAAAAAAAGCAAACAAAACATTGAATTAGACACGGAAGCATTTGGTGCGTCAAAGCATAGCGTCTTTACGCACATACGTCTGAGCTTCACGCATATTTTTTTGAATTAGTGTAAATTTCAAAACGCAGACACGCACGATAGTTGTTACGCATGGATTAGAGAAGAAGACAGATGGTTATCTCTCAAAATTTGATAGTTTGGTGCTGTTTCTTATGCTTTAAGTGACCAATCCAAATGGTATCTTGGCTTGGGGGCGTACCCATGACGCACGGAGACCGACGCCACGGAGCAGGATATATACCGCATCCCTTAGCCGTTAGAGACACAACTTCACTTACCTCTCCTTGGAGCAAATCGGAAACAAACAATATAGTGAAAATGTCTCCAAATGTGGGTTTTGAAATGCTTCGATCCTTTTCACCAAGGCGCACTGTCGCCAAAAGAAAAGAGGCCCTTGAATTCAGAAAGGTAAGCAAAAATTTTGTTGTATTATAACAATTTTAATCTAATTTGAACCCTGGGTTTTGAATCAAGAATGAATCCTAAATTCTCTTTGTCTTCCTCCAGACTATGAAACCACTGATGGAGAAAAGAAGGCGCGCCCGTATCAACGACAGCCTGAACAAATTGAAAAATCTTATCATTCCCCTCACAGGCAGAGATGTAAGTTATTACGTTGTGGTTGATTCAGGAAACATTTTAAAATCGTACTTAAAGCCAGTAACGTATATTCTTATATAAATTACCTTTTTTCTTAATTCTTTCTTCAGAAGATTCGTTATTCCAAGCTTGAGAAAGCTGACATCCTTGAAATGGCTGTGAGATTCCTCAGTGGTATTTCTCCTGTTACCACTAAAAGTAAGTTATCAGTTTGCATCGTCGTTTACATTTTCCTTTTTTTTTCTTTTTTTTCTTTTTGGAACATCGAATCTAACGTCCTGTACCTTTCCAGATCCCGCAGACAGCTACAGAGAAGGCTACAAAGCCTGCCTCCAGCGCGTCTCCGCTCTGCTTCCCCAAACCAGCCTGGGCCAAGACGCGTGTCAGCGGGTGAACGACTTCGTGCACCAGTCCATGTCCTCCACCGTCACCCCTACCTGCCTGAACTGCTGCGCCCAGAGCTCCAGAAGCTTCCCGCAGATCCAACAGAGACTGCAGATCCTCAAATCCAGCCTCAGCTCCAGACTGGAGAACCAGTCCCGGAGCAGCGGCGCGCTGGCTCCAGGCGGAGCGCAACCAGGCCCGCAGGCAGTTAACGCTGTCATGTGGAGACCTTGGTAGGCCACCTGGACTCATGGAGAGACTTTACCACGTAGAGTAATCATGTTTGAAAGCGTCACTTGTAAATACGCGGTGATACGTTTGATGAAACGCTAGATTTCATCGTTTAATCGTAGTTGAGTATTGTATACTTCCGTTTTGCGTACGGTCTGTTGTCCTTTTTAAGCCGACAAATTTAGACAGTCGTATCTTTTTAAAATCTGCATGTATGTATACGTTGAGTATTTAGTCCACGTTCGGGACTAAGTAATTAAGGGCCGTTGAAACAGCCCTGTAAGACCCAAAGGGTCAGTAATGTATTGAATTTGCACCAGACATCACTCCACTGAGTCTGTGCAAATGATCTTTGTAGACATGTTATGTGTCAATACAAGTATCTCTGTTGGGATGTGTGTAATCTTTGATATTCACAGCAAATAATGTATATATTTTATATAAACATAAATAAAACTGCGATGCAGTGATTATCTTGTGTCTTATTTTTTTTTTCTTTTTCTTTTTTTTTTTCTCCAGCCCCATTCAGAATTTAAATTTTTATTTGGTATTTAGATGTCTGTTTTGTCTCTGTAGGGCATGGTTATATAAACGGCTTGTTTGCTGTAACACTGCAGAAAGACATACAAAAGCAGGACACGATGCATATTACACTCTCTACACATATAGAACCTACGCATGGCCTATTTAATTAACAAGGACGCGAAATGTACAATAGGTTGTAGCTTCAACGTCAATAAACGCTTTATATAAGGTATTGCAGGTATTCTTTGGTCAAGGGCGCCTCCAACAGGAAGTCTTTGGAACTGTCTCTGAGTTATCATTCATTAATAGTCTCTGCTGCCCCCCTCTGGCAGATGTGGGTAAAAACACCCAATGCAATTTGTCGGTACCTCTGGAAAAATACAGATAACCCGTTAAAAAGATGATACAACTCTTTTATTCACGTTGTGATAGACTTTTAGGCAGTTCTGCACCCATACAAATATTTTTCTCAAATAGCTCGATAACGTGTGATTAAAACATTTAATCTACTTCTCTGTGAGTCACTTCTTGCTCAACCTGGGTCGTTTCACGTAGACTGCGTGGTGACCGGAGCGGCCAGAGGCAACACAGAGCGGGTTTCCTCCTCGCCACACACACACACACACACACACACACACACACACACACACACACACACACACACACACACACACACACATCTCGCTGTAACAAGAGATCATCTTCACCGTCTTCATCATGTCAGCACCGCAGGCGCCAGAGTCGCCATCCTCCTTTCGGTTATGCAGGTAGGATGGTATCAACGCGAACTTAACAAAAGATGATGCGCCGTTAATGTCGTAAACGGAAGTGGACAGCAGCGTCGCCGCTGCCGGAACGACATTAATCCGATTTATGCTGTTCAAACATAACTGTCACGATTTATACACGCAGCCCCCCACTCTATCAAATGTTGTGACTCGTGTCGATCAACAAGACGACTGTTTTCACGGTGGACGTTATTTATTACATCGAGTCAGACATGCGTCACGGAAGCCTGTGATGTCGCGTGCAACCCCAATAGGACACGCGGTACCAGTACCAAGGGCGGATTAAGGTCGCGTGTTTAGACGAGACCGGCGTTGGAGTTTGTGTCCCGCAGCTCTGTTTCAGTGGTCCGTTTGTAATGCTGGTCTGTGCACGGAAAACCCCGTGTGGATAGTGTATATTTGTTTGGCCCCGAGTCTAACAATTACCAGAAGAACTCTGAAAGTAAATTCTGTGCGGTTTTAATGGATGTTAATGTGACTTTTCAAATTTATCTCAGCATTTAATGCATCCCCTTTGAACCTAGATAGTTGCGGTACCGGCCCTCGCCGGTCAGCGGCGCTATGGTGCAAATAAATGCAAGATTTGAATTGTTCAGTTGCTGACTAGAGGTCTCAGTAAGCAGGTAATCAGGTAGGCTGTTGCTAAAGTCGTACGTTAAAGAATAGGTTTATTTTATGAAGATTAATAATATACATTAAAAGCGCAGATATACATTTAAAGCTCAATTTTATGTTTATTATAAAAAAGGGTTGAATAGAATAAAACAGAGTCTTATGACAAAAATGGTAAGTGATGATGATAATGTTGATGAGAATTCAAACTATAGCCCACACTGCATAAGTGCACAAAAAAAAAAAAAGAATGAAAAAGAACTTTCTTTCTACCTGTGGTTGACATGTGGTTTGACTGCATCTGACTAAGGCGGGGCTGGCTGCATGACATCACTCCCCACATAGCCCCATCGTCCTCAAGAAAAGGTGATTAAGTAGACCGTACGGTAGGTCAGTCAGTCAGTCAAAGCCTCAAGATGCAGTGCTTTATGCCTCGGAGCAACAAGGTACCAGACCTTCATCTGGTGGCAGATAAACAGCCAACAAAGCACAGAAAAAAAGGAAATAAGGAGATAGAAGCTCTGCAGGGCATTGAATATCACCTCAGCAGGTAAACTAAGTCTCTCTTTCTCTCTCACACACACTGACACGGAGTTGTGTGACCTTTGACACACAAAATGTGTGCCTTTGTCTAAAGTCAGTGCAAAACTAAATATTTGGTCCTCCACTCTGTGTTACTGTGTCAGTGACTTGGACTAGAAATGGGCTAATTAACACCTAGCAACAACAACAACAACAACAACCACTACACAAACACTACAGATTAAAGAATACTGTTATTATGATAATGAGCTCAGACATCTGAGAGGAGCCCAGAGTAGAGCTGCTGCTCGTCTACCTCACGAGGAACCACTTGAGGTGGTTCAGGTTGGGATGCCTCCTGGATGTCTCCCCGAGGAGAGGTTTCTCAGACCCAGGAAACACCGGAGGCATAAATCTGACATCCAATCCTGGAACACCTAAGTGCTCATCTG
Organism: Arothron firmamentum; assembly: GCA_016586285.1. Classification (NCBI taxonomy): domain Eukaryota; kingdom Metazoa; phylum Chordata; class Actinopteri; order Tetraodontiformes; family Tetraodontidae; genus Arothron; species Arothron firmamentum. The sequence continues at coordinate 62,653 of BJFM01000417.1, forward strand.
GAGGGGAAGAGACATGTTTACAGATACTGTACTTTGCGTATGATGTGTAACTTTTTTATATGATGTGTAACTTTGAATAGCTCTCTGTCTCTGTCTCTGTCTCTGTCTCTGTCTCTGTCTCTGTCTCTGTCTCTGTCTCTCTCTCTGTCTCTGTCTCTGTCTCTCTCTCTCTCTCTCCTCTCTCATCTCTCTCATTATCGCTTGCATTGCATTTCTGGGATTATGCTGCTCTCAGCAGTGCTCAGGTCCTCTCTGTGAGCTAGATTACAGCTGGTTAGTCAAGTTTAACAGTGCACACACAGCTGATGGACCATGCATGTCAATAAAGCCAGGAAGTTCAACTTACGAAGCATTATCTGGAAACACATCGCATTTGTTCCAAGATTCCTGTTAACATTCCTCACACACACACACACACACACACACACACACACACACACACACACACACACACACACACACACACACACACACACACACACACACACACAAACAAACAAGCGATAATATTGTTTTATGGCACATACCTTTAACAAATTTAACAAACTCCATGGATTCTGCAGGATCATGCGCCCAGATGATGCCAACGTCGTGGGGAACGTTCACGGCGGCATCATCCTGAAGATGATTGAGGAGGCCGGATGCATTGTTTGCACCCGCCACTGCAACACGCAGAATGGGGTAGGTCAGGGTGAGATTTGTAACTGTATTTGAATGTTGTATATGTAACATAAATTATGGTTTTCCACAAGGTGTTGGCCATTGTTGGCCACGATTGATCACTTCATAAGGTCCAAGCACTGATTAAAATAACCAGCAGCTTCAATTTATGTTTATTTACCCTCAGCTTACTATAAAACTCATCTAAAGACATCTAAATTTAAATTAGTTAGTAAAATCCCTGAATTGTGTCCTCATAATCAAATTGCAACTCTGTCACCTTGATGTAGTTCAGTCATTTATTCCTATTAGTGATTCTTGCTGAGATGGTAATGAAGACCTTTTCCTCTCCTCATTCTTTTAATCTCTTCTCTGCTGGTTTGACTTCTCACCTGGTGACCTTTAGCACCTTTCAGATGTGAGCCTTTCCCTTGTCGTCTCATCTCGCCCTGTGCTGTGCTTCTAGATAATCCTGCATGTCACTGTCCGGATAAGACCCGACTCAGGCTACAATCCTTCCTTAGCATCATTCTGAACATACCTTCCAAATCTAATCGATTAAACAACAAAGAACAGTTGCAAAGAGATTTGAACGATTTGAAAGTCAGGATGGTCGCCCTCTTCTCTTCTTTCATCCGTCACAAGAATGAGCAGGTCACGCTGTCAATCATGCCAGTGTGCAAGTGATCGTGCACCGGTGTGCCGAGACTGGGTCCCATGCCTGAGGGTTCTGACCCCTGGTGTCGCTGGTGCCTTCATCAAGTTCTCCTTTGTCCTTTCAGGACCGCTGTGTTGCAGCTCTGGTCCGGGTGGAGAAGACCGAATTCCTGTCTCCCGTCTTTATCGGCGAGGTGGCTCACGTGAGCGCCGAGATCACGTACACCTCCGAGCATTCGCTGGAAGTGCAGGCCAAAGTCATGGCGGAGAACATCCTCACAGGTGACTCGTCCTTTTGACATAAAAGATAACATAAACCAGGCGATCCCAGGTAACAAATGGCAAGCTAGGGAGATATTTCAATCACGTGTTGACATTAGCTGCACCTGTAGTTTGAATGCGGTAAACAGCATTCTTCCTTTACGCGTCTGTGGCACGGTTCACCTTTGGCCTAATTGTCATTGTCATTACTGCAAAAATGTCAGAGAATGAGAAACATTCAGGTTCAGATGACACCAGACAAACACAGGGGGCAGGGGTTTCACGTAATCTGCCTCATATACACTTGACTCCAGAATTAATAACTTAATACCAATCATGTCCTTCATTCTAAAATCAGACCAAGCATGGAGGAAACACACACACACACACACACACACACACACACACACACACACAAAGTCAAAACACACTGTCGTGATGTCACAGTGATGTCATTCACTGACAAAAGAAAGCACGGACTATCAGACAAGCCATCAGCCAGGCGGCTGTTCAGATGTTTTAGCTGAACCTGTTTGCTGAGCTTTGCTTAAGTGAGAGGTGGGAATACAGCCTGGACGGGTCGTCATGATGCAGTTATGCTGAGCTGCGTTTTAGAGTCTTCAATCAGACTAATGTGAACGTACAATCACCAGATAAAAAAGGCCAGAGCTGCAATCAAACCTGCCACCTGCCACCTCATTACCTCTTAAACTGCAGCCAGACAGAGGACTGGGGTAGGCTAGACGGTTTATGCTCTTAAATGTCTTTGAATTGTCACTGATTAATTTAATGGTTGGCGAATCTCAGCAGTAAATGTCCTGCTGCTGTTTGACCACTAGAGGGCAGCACCTAATTAGAAGATGATGCTGATGCTCTGAAGGTGGAGCAGGCTGGCGGGTTGTTGCTTCATCTCAAGCTGTGATGGGGAAATGATCATCCAAAATGGCATGCTCGTTTGTCCCCAAGAGACGCACTCTGTAGTTGTTAGACGTGCTGCCCAGTGGCCTTTGAGTATTGATGCAGGTACATTGACAATGGCCCCATCCCGGTATTATCTTTGAACCTTTAAATGCATGCTAGATGAGTGGAGATGTGAGAAACATGGCAGCCTTGTGGACTGTCTCTGTCGGAGACAGTACAGGTGACAACGCGGGAGAGGTGATGTCACAGGGAGCACATCTAGTTGTGGTTTCTGGAGGAACTGGCTGAGTTGGAGGAGGTTAATGAACTTGTCCTGTTGCGTCAGAGTAAGCGGCTCATCTTCAGGAGTGTCAGAGAGTCATCCTGACTTCTGGAGCGAACGGTGGCGAGACGGGCGCGTTAATGAGGGAAGAACCTGAGCAAGGAAGAGAAAGAGAAACAGAGATGGACAAAGGAAAAGAGGTGTGGGAAACAAAAGAATTATCCCTTTAGACAACTGTTGCCCTAGCAACAGGCTAGTAATGGCTGGTTGGCTGGTTGCTGGGATGGAAGCGGGCTGGCAGAAATATGAAAAAAGAGGTGCAGAGCAACACCTTTGACAGGCACCAGCCCGGGCAGTCCTGCTCGTGCATACCCTGTCAGGAAGGACCCTCCCTTTATTTAGACCCACATTATCTACAATTCACCCATTTAGACTGTCAGCAACCTGAGTGACATATTTGGGGAAAAAAATACACTTTTCCAGACATTATTACTAATTGTATTGTCATATTAGCCTAAATTATTTTTTTAAAATCCTGTGTTTTAGCCTCAAACAGGGTTTTACTTTATCCTACAATGAAATAATAACTGTCTTCACCCTGATTCATACACAAAATGTACAACCTCTATTATATGTTCACAACAGTCCTCTCAGGCCATAAATAATTTACTGAGTGCGTGTTTTGGTTTGTGCAACTCAGGGTTTTAAATGACGGATTTGTGCAGGAAAAGGTGACTCTGGAGTTCTTTTTCTTCTCGTCCCTTGCATGCAGATGCCTAATTTGTCTGTTTGCCTATGCAGATGTGTAACACAGCATGCGGCCTGTGTGTCCATACCAATACGTGCATAACATTAGCATAGCTTTGTGGGTGAGATTTCATCAGTGTTTGGCCCTTTAAAAGGTTCCTGCAAGGCCGAGGGGGAAGAGAAGATAACGGGAGCAGACATTATTTGCTTCTGTCATGTCGACTTAACATCAGGCCTCACACACTGTGGCCCAGTGCTATACCCATGCCAAGCGGATGTACCTGCACACATGCTCCGACACGATGTGAGCACCTCCCCGACGCGTACTGACACGCACGTGCAGTGGCGCGGCGGCAAAATACGGGCATGCAGGGCCAGAGGAGCACAAGTCACACACCTATGCAGTCTTGTGCCCAGACAGATGCATGCTGGGCATTCGTGTTTTTCATCATTTTCACATCATTCCCAGAGAGCCATTGCAGGGATTTACGCAGCTTGATCTCATTCTCTGCACAAAAGCACTGCTTACCATATACACAGCACAGCTTAAAGAGCCACATGTGTGCACGTGTAGAAACAACTATTAAGCCATGTAGAAATGCACCCGCTCATCCACAGTAAAGGGTCCATTTGTGGTTTTTTTTAAATAATATTTCTACATGTGCACATGCATGCTCCTTTTTCATTGTGATACTGTAATATAGATGTGATGTGCTGTGCACATGCATCATAATGTTGCACGTTTGTGTGAGTGTGTGAGGGCGGAGGCAGCGCAGATCCAGGTTCCACAGTCAGTCAGGCAGCATCTCGTCAGGCAGGCCTCAGTCACGGCCCCCCAGGGGAAAGCTGCCTACTGTGTGCACGAGCCGTGATGATTGTCCCTGCTGGGGGGGGGATTGCACATGCGCTCTCATCGTCAGCCCCACATACAGAACCGCACACTTTTGCATACACCCATGTCGTGTGCGCGCACATGCATGTACATTTATGTACAACACTGCATACAGCTGCATAAACACACACGCAGTTGCAGCAAGAAAAGTCGCAGTGGCAAGGCTTGTATTGCATGTATTTGCAGCACGCACGCATTGTGTCCGTTCAAAACACACATGCATGCAATCGCGCGCACACATGCACAGACACACACATTTAAAATCACTGATTTTTGGGTGAACTGTCCCTTTAAGACCTTTAGCGTTGACTTTAAAGGCACAGAATACTCTCCTGAGGCCATGACTGAGGTTTGCACCCGGACAGGGACGTTACAACGAAGCAAAGGTCATTTGAGTGCAAAATATGTGTTTATGTGAATCCCTGTAAAACACTCCTTTTATCCATCAGCAGAAAGAAATAACGCAACAGCTTTTTATGTTTTCGATGGCCGTATCTCAGTTTTGCACGCAAATGCGCAGCTCGCAGTAACAATATTCAATGTGTGATTTAAACATGTAATTATGCTGAGATTTAGTATTAGATTAGCTCCATGTTACAGGTCTGCTTTAGTTTCATTCCTACCAGCATAGCGTTGTTAAACATAACAACGTCTTGGCAAAGTGCAGTGGAAAATCTGTGGTTTTATCACGAGGATCAAGCAAAGGGAACAGTCCTGCCTGTGCCTTTGCAAGCTGTCTGAGGGAAAAAAAACAAAAAAAGCACAAGACTTTCCCTGAAGATTATTGCGGCATTGTGGGTATCGGTTAAATGAAAGAGAGGAGTGGTGAAGAAGTAAAATCTAGCAGTCAATCCTGTGAAAGAGACCCGGGTGGAAAGAATCCCCAGAGGAGAGGAAGTTGCAGAAGCAGGAGGGCAGGAAGTGATTATCCCTTCAAGATGTGCAGGAAATTTAAAGTGCAGTGTTTAATTATGTTGTCTAAAACTGTGATTTAAAAGCCTGGCTGAAGCGTACCTACTGCAGGAGGGATGAGTCCCATCTGAAGGACCGGCTGTAGTCATATCAGCAAATCTGCTTCCTGTCATGTTGGTAAAATGTGTCTGGGCCTGCTCCACAGGAGGTGTTAGGTTCAAATTTAGATTTTGGGATTGAAGCACGCGACTATAATTTGTATTTGATTTGATTGTCTCACTTTGAATCTGCCGTTTGTGCCGGGTTGGCCCGCTTTAAACTGCATTACAAATGTGTTGTTTGCTTCTAATAAATTTAGCCAAACAAAGCGAGCGTGTTTCCTAACCCCGGCTGTATTAAAATGGCATCAATATTTAAAAGGAGCTGTCGTGTCCCGGTGATGGTCCTCCCAGTTTAGAACGAGTCTGATACTTTATTGAGCGGGTTTGCAGAGATCATGTTCACGACGGAACAAAAGCTTCCGCATAACTCACTCATTAATACCATCAAATCCACCTGTCCTGATGTTCCTCCATTGTGCTAATCACATGTGAGCCAACCAGAACAAAGAAATGTTTCGCTCTCGGAAAATACGGCACGAGGTAGAGTGTTTTTGAGCAGCCAGCTCCAACTTATTACCATGTTCTGTCTCGTGTGTCTAATGTCTCTCATGAGGACTAATATGTGCTCTCTGTGAAGGTTAGCAGGGTGCAGGCTTGAGGCCAGACTGGATGACATCGTCAGGCGTTAACACTTTTTTCACGTGATGCAGAGGGATTTGATATTCTGAGCCATCCCCCTGTGTTGCATCCTGGGCATAAAGGTCACCAGTCAGTCTGGGAATAGTCGCCACTGCTCCAGCCCTCCACTGCCTCCCTTCCGCTTGCTCCTTTTCAACCCCATCCTCAAACGCAGTTCACTCCAAAGGTCCAGCAGGAGCTAATAATAGACTGGCGTCACCCGGTCTTGGTAGAGTCAAGGATATGTAAATACGCCTTTCTTCCTCCTCTCGGCAACTTCCTGGTTGCCAGAGAGGGAGGGTGTCAATGAAAGGAAGAGGAGAGGAGAAGCAGTGTCGGCATGGCAACACAACACAACTCTGCCGTGCGTGTATAAAATGCAAATGCGATTTCCCTAAAACAAACAGCTGCTGCTGCTCTTTAACTCAATTCTGTTCTACAAAAGTCCCAATTTTGATACACTCTAAGTTTTTTTATCCAGTGTCTTTCCTTAAAAAAATAAACAAATGGAGAGAATATAAGGAGGTACACATTACGGCTCAGAAAGATGCAGCCATGTGCATTTGCATTGGGATTAGCGTTAGCGTAGGACGGTGGTTTCGTCATGTCCGCCCCACTCGGTCTTTAATCTGTGAGCCACCCCACTTGTGCTGTAACATGGCCTCCAAATACTTCCCCCCTCCACCAGCAGCACTGTAAGTGAATTAAGTGAAAAAAGTGTGGGCAGAGTGGAACAGATGTCACTATGGCAACCCATCCGTCTGATTGAGGTTAGATTTCCATGCGTTGTGTGTTCTAAACTACGGTGTCTTAAGGTTCTGGAGGAAGGCAGAGCTAATGCTAAAGCCACCCGCCCACGAAGATGTTTGTAAGTCCATCACGATGAGGATGATTTTAGAGAGGCGAGAAGCCTGACGATGGCCGTGACAGTGATTACTTAAGGATATTCACACACTCACATGAGCTTCTATCTTTGCGAGGACCTTCATTGATGCCCTTACCTCCTCTGCCCTGGCACAGCCACGTCTGCATACTTTTACTTAAACAAACCCAACTTTAAAACTTATACAGACCACAGCATCAAGTTCAAGACCAAGTTTGTGTTTTTGATAAAGGGGAATAATAAAGAAACTGTATGAATCTGTCCTGTTCCTGCTTTCAACAGTTCAATCTTTTATCTTTGGATGCAGGAGCCAGGAAGCTGGCCAACAAAGCGGCGCTGTGGTACGTCCCCTGCTCCCTGCAGAATGTTGAGAAGATCATGGAGGTGCCACCCATTAAGGTAGAGTGTGTGGGAAATTTTGCAGGCTTTAGTTTCAGTTTGCTTTCCTACTTAGTTTTGCTGCCTGTAGCTCTTTGATCTGTATTTTCTTGATTTGGTTGCCTGAAAGACGTGAAAAGACAGCATTTTCTTTGTAATCCAGTTTATGTGCTTGCAGACACCAGTCCACGTGTTGATGTGTGTGTTGTGTGTAGTATGTGAGTGCAGAGCAGGAGGAGGAGGGCAGGAAACGCTATGAAGCCCAGAAGAAGGAACGGCTGGAGACCAAAGCCAGAGCTGAAGAGATGGCGGCGCCTCCTCCTGTCCCAGGTACAGAAGCCTGAAACTGATGGTTTGAGCGCTGACACTAGCCTTGAAGTGCTGAAGGTGCCTTCGTTCCATCGCTTCCTTTGCTTTCCAGAGCAGCACACAGTTGGCTTCAGCCAGTCTAGTCTCATCCATTTGGTGGGCCCTCTGGACTGCACACTACACAACTACGCTCATGGAGGTCAGTCTCTGTCTTTGCCTTTTCCCCCTCTTCATGTTCTAGCATTTTTTAGAAATATCGGAGCCCATTTGTTTTTTATTTTGCCGAATAGACGTGGCATTGAATCTATTTTTGATGTCTAATGGAAATCTGCATATTTCATCGTGGCCTAATGTCCTCACTAGCATTTCCATTTACTTAATTAGTCAAATGTCGCCAGATGTCAACTTGCTGCTTGCCGTTGTTGTAAACGGATACTGAAGTGAATTTTATCATTCTGATCCGTCAACTTACACTTACTTCACTTCACACGTGACTTAATGGGGAAAGAATGAGAGCCCTACAGCAGAGAACAAACACAGGCTCAGGTTCAAAGGAAACCGATGAAATACAGACACACAAGCCAGGCGAGGAGTGTGAGGAGTGAAGACACATTGGTAATGAGTAATTAAACATTTCACGCTCACACACACGTACACGTGTTTACAATAATCCCATCTGTTTCTCTTCCACTGCTTTGCTTTTGCGTTGAGATCAGGGCTTTAGCTTTGAATGTCCTGTTATGACGGGAGCAATTCTACCAGCAGTTAACATTGTAAAATTGAGTGATATCTGTTGTGTATTTATCAGTTGTCTATTTAAAATCTGGGCTTGTAAATGTACTTGCAATTATGGCAGGTGACATGATCTAACTAATGGAATACATCTCTGCCTAAACCCCCCCCTAAACACTGTGGATCCTCCTGTTTCATCCAGCCAGAAAGTGTGTGACGTGATCATTGCAATACTGCAATGAATTGTGGCACCTGCCATACCCAGTATTGCCACAAGGGGCACTATTGTAAACAGCACGTTCTGCTAGGTGTTAGATTGTTGGAATAAATAATTTATGTGGTCATATTGGGTGAAAATGGAATTATTATTATTTTTTAGTATTTACCAGTTATCTTAAATAGAGGCATGAGGCCTCTTCCAAGGACCATGATACTATGAGAAGTTGTCTATTCTGTCACCTAAAAACAAAAGCTTATGTGACAAAAATGGATGCCTGCAGCTTTGTTTACCTCGACCACTTTCTGGAACTCAGTGTCTCTGCGCACTATGTAAGAAAAACAGGAAAGGCGCTTGTTCATATATCTTGCCCTTTTTTGATTGTTGAGGCATTGTAACTAAAAAAACAAACAAACAAAAAAAACAGGTTATCTGATGTCCCTGATCACATTTGATAAGTCAACCCCTTACTGGAAACCTAAGACACGTCCCCAACTTATTAGCATGGAGCAGATGCTTTTAATCAGTTAAAATATAATATTTCTTGTAGAATGTTCCATAAAGTGTCATTTCCACTTAGAGCAGAAGTAGACGCCACTGTAGACACAAGATAAGACAAAGAAAGGGGGCAAAGAGCAGCAGACTGGAGGGATGTGAGCGGGCACAGACATACGCGTGTCCCTGTGTAGTTGCTTCTCTTCCCTGTTTTTAGTGGTGACATTAAAAAAGGTGGCAGCTCTGATATGGCGCACACACAGAAATGCACTGAGGAACACACACATAGCTCTTCAGAAAGTAGAAGAAAAAAAGGTTTGTGAGTCATTGTTCTGCCCGAAAAAAGGTCTGCAGTCCGCTCTACGGGGGAGTTGATTTGTCTGTCGTAGGCAGACTTATTCTGATTTACTGGACCTGAACACCAAGGCCAAGCTGGCTGCTGGAGATTGCAATCAGGGACTCTGACTGCTGGGAACTCCAGCTCTTTACTGAAATCCTTTCAACCATTTCTCTAACTTTAATGTAACTGTTCCAGTGATGGCAAGAGGCAACACCTACTTTCTTAGTAAAAGACCTAAATTAAGCCTTTGAATGCCTTTAAATGATGTAGCGTACAGCCACCTAATGCAGCTGCAATCATGAAACAGCACCTGCTCTGTCAGAAATGCTTTAAAAGTGCAGAAGTTACAGTTTCTTTCTCTCAATGAAAATCAGGCTTTCAATGAGAGTAAGCCATGTTCTGCTTCATACTGTTAAATGTCATTTTCACCAGCTTCAGCCTTACTGCTGGGTTGTGTTTGGAGAACCACTGATACCACACTTGTATTCTAGGACAGATTAGATGTCCGGCATCTTTTACTGCCCTTCTTTCAAACTCGCATCTCCCTCTCTCTCTTACTTTCTTGTCTTTGATGTCCGTCCATTTCCCTTTATTATCCCACATCCCCTCTTCCATCTTCCTCTCTCAGTTTCTCCTGTTATGAGGAAGTGCACCATCGGTCTCCATGGAAACAGCAATTGATTGCCAAGGTGGACAACACTGTGGCCTGGAAGCAAACAAACAAAGAAAAAAAAAAAAGAGATACCCGCAGATCCATGACAGATAAACTGAGCTTCGGATCTGATGAGGATATTAATGCGCAGACAAATGAAAAAGAGTCTTTGCTGACTATTCCTTTCACTTCCTCACAAACGTACAGTAAAGGAACAGAGATGGAGGCTTATAAAGTTGGTCACACTTCACATCAGATGTGCTGTGTGTGTGATAGGGGGAGAGGAGGGCCAGAGGTTGCCTGAGTGCAGGGACACATCCGTCACTGTGGCTCTATATTATCTGTCCTCTCCTCTGATCTCTGCTTACTGAGTCTATAAACACGTCACAGCCAGAGACAGAGAAATTCTCAGAAACAGGGATTCGTCCACCTTGTGTGATTGACCTTTGTAAGGATATGTGTGTGTGCGTGTGTGTGTGTGTGTGTGTGTGTGTGTGTGTGTGTGTGTGTGTGTGTGTGTGTGTGTGTGTGTGTGTGTGTGTGTGTGTGTGTGTATTGCAACTGCCTGTAGATTTCCCTTCACCATGCACCAAGGAATGCGGTAGCGGATGGTTTGCTCCGGCAGGGCCTTCCTGAGTCTATGAATATCATCATCAGCATCCATTTGAAAGCCAAGCTGCAGGCATATGAGCTGTTTCTTCTTCCTGTGATGGATTGGATATGAACTTGGATATTTTAATCTATTATTTACAAAAGGAAATTGCAGCAGCAGAGGGATCAATCATACATTACAGTTGCTAATATTATGTTCCTCAGCAGAGCTGAGATTCATGTAAAAACATTCAAAACAGAAGAGAAAAGTAGAAATAGAAAGTGCCCTGTGCGATGGTACCCTGTTCACTGCAGTTTTTTTGGTTTGAATCATAAGGTGAGGCGTTACTGATGATGCTCTGTTCCGGTTGGGGGGTTTGTGATCGTTAGTGTCTGTGTTTACTTGCAGTATCAGCTCCACCAGCTGCTGCGATGAAGGTTTGTTGCCTCGAACTCACGAGCAGTTTTACAGGATTTGCTGAAATATTATGGACTAATTCCCCAGCTCAAAGCTAAAAACTGTTAGAGTAGCGTCAAAAGAGGCTTGAAAGACAGGAGAGCACTGAGACGTTCACTGCGACGTGCAGCAAATCACACAGGCGCTCTGAGCCAGAGGAGCTTCTATGACTGCACAACAAAGCCTCGTCATGTCCAGAGCATGTCACAGAGAAAAGGCACCGCATGAATTCAGCACAGCACAACACAACACAGCACAGCACCGCACACCCTTTCCAGCACTGCATTAAAACCCTGCACAGTTGTGCGCTCAGTGCCACCCTGAACACGCTGCACGTCAGCGTTCACCAGTCGGCGCGGTGAAGAATGCGCTCGCTCATCGCATTCCCAGTGTGTCAAAACAAACTTTGAAGAACAAAGAAGCCCCTTCCATGGCTCAAAGAAAGCTGCCAGGTTCTTGTCAATGTTGAGAGACGGCCAGTTGAGTTCATTTTAATTGTTAAGTGTTTTTTGGGTCTGTTTATTTATTTTTTTTGTATGAGCTAAATCAGAGAGGAGAGGGATCTGAGTTGAGCCCAGAGGATTCCTTCTTTTTCACCGACAGCCAGGAAATCTCCAATTAAAACAGAAAAAACAATGTTGATACTGTTATGAAGGACAAACTCTACACTTAATATGATAATAGTCTGGTATTAACAAGTTGTGCTGGAGTAAAACAAATGCAAGATGTGTTAATTTCACTGATTTTTCTAATTATTTAAGTTTCTAATATATTTAAGTTAACATAAAAATTGAACGGCCTACATTCTTATACTTGCATGTTGAGGAGCTTTGACTGCTAATGTTAACCAGAGCAGTTTCTATAGTAACGGCTCATTAGGAGGTATTTTGAGGTGTTTGACACGGTCTATGATTAACACACTTGGGCTGGAAGAGTTGAGGAATCCTCGGTGCTGGATAAAAGTGGTCAGAGAGTAAAGACGGTCTGAAAGACGCAGGCGCACGTCTGAGCAAGTCAGTCGCTTCAGTCAGGCTTTTCTGCCTGGTTCTGCTGGACACTATCTCCTGCTTATCAGTCTGGTTCCATTAAAGGGACTTCAGGTTGGTGGACAGACGTCCCGCAAAGGCTGCCCTCATTCTTGTCGTGTCAGCGAACACAAAGATCAGGAGAAATCTAAGCACAGAGGTGTTCCACGCCGCATGCGGGAAAAAAAGAGAAGAAAACTGGTTGCGCTGGGGACTTGCGTGCTAATTGCCATTTTCCCCATTTGGATTATGCTCACTTCCCTCCTCGTGCTCCCTCCCCCAACTCACTCTCGCCTTTCGAGTCCCTCCCCTCCAGCACAGGGGAGAATCATAGTGTGCCATGTCACCCTGCGAATGTGTAACGCCGGGCTCAGGGCTGCCGTGGCCTCACATGTCCTTATCTGCAGAGTCGCACTGAGCATCACTTCAGTCTCTTTTATTGTCTGCACAAGGGGGTGGTGGTGGTGGTGGGGGGGGGGGTGTATTTGCAATAACACTTCAGATGATTAATTGCTTCAACATTTTAGTCTGTGGTTTCTGATTTCTGCACCAGGTAAATGGAATACATTACAAAATGTGTCTATTCCTTTATTAAATGGACACGAAATAAACTCCCTTCAGGGCCCAGTTTGAAAAAGACACGCTCGTAGTCCCAGGTTGTAATACAACATATAAAAGATGGTGGCCGCATGCTGCACAACGATAGTGTAAATTAAAGATGACGTACAGATGCTTCCGACTGACTCTTATTCTCAAAACTGTCTTTGCACAAGTTTGCAAAATGTTATTAGCGTGTCAGACAGAGGCTAACGCCGTACATAAGATGTTAGGAAAGAGCAGCGCTGTTGTTCAGTGGGACGCTGACGTGCAGCAGCGCTTACGGAAAAACGCTGTCAGAGGACAATGATAATTACACGAGTGCCTCGGGGAACGTTCGCGAAGTTCAGAAGATTTAAAGTCGCCTGCAGGATCCTCCTAGAAGCCTTAACTTGGCGGTTACAAGGAACTGTCTCATTAGCCTGATGTTTGGTGCATCATTCCAAACCGTTTGTGAGCTACCGGAGTGTGTGGGAGCGGAGGGTTGATGAAGTTCAGGTGAGCAGAAAGTGTTCGCGCATCAATAAAAGAAGGCCCTGGAGGAAAGGCTTACCCCGTTTCTGCCAGAGTGAAAAAGCTCAGGCCTATAGCCCGGGCAAAGCTCTGGCTGAGCGCTTATATTCCTACGGTTAGTGCTTCAGTTTAAAGCACTACTTTCAGCGTGTGAAACTGACTTTTGAATGTTTCACACTGCACTCCTACTGTTCCGCTCTGCAGGCCCGGATCACGTGATTATGTTAAGCGATGGTCAAGCTCTAAAAACCCATTTAGCATCGCCATCACCTTTGTTCTGGACATGGTCCTGTGCGGTCAGAGCACGTCACTCTGAGTGGGGATTTCACATCGTTGCCAGTTACTGACGGCTAAGGAAGACACATCTGGACCAGTTCTGCCCATTACAGGTGCAGCATTAGATTAGGGAAAACCTCAAAATCTGCAGTTGAGTGTAAAATGATGAAGGACTGTTGTGACTCCATCTTTCGCCGGCACGACTGTCAAACAACAACGGTGCTTTTGTAAAAACTAGCCGAGCAGAATGCTGTTAGCGGCAGCTCGCTCGGTTCATTAATTTCAAATTAGCAACAGCTACGTTTAGATTCAATTTCCTTCCTGCTCTGCGTCTTAGCAGCAGGAGGATATACACTTATGAATAATGGTTGCAGTGGTTTTTGAAGAAGAAGCGCTTAGGTTGCGTTTAACCGAATACAGAGGTTAAATGTAATCTCAGCATCTTGTCAGATCACGATCCATCTCCATGAAATGTCACATGCTCAGACGTGACCACACACGGTTTTGAATGACAGCAGCATGCTGCGCCTTGTCCCCGGGGGAAATACCCAATCAGAGGTGAGAGCCCATCAATTTTCACAACATAACGGAGGGGACAAAAAGAAAAAGGTTGTGATGAATAGCTCACGAAAGGCGGAGGGAAGGATGTACTCTGTTGCCCACACACACACACTGGAACGCTGGCGCATCATTGGCTTTAATCAGGGAGTGTTTGGGGGTGAATAAATTTCCTTTTATTAACAAAAGAACATCGGCGCTGGAGGATGGTTCTGTTGCCTTATCTCCCAATCACCCTCTCACACCTATTGAAATTAAACCCATTTTCCTACTTTACCATAATTATCAAGATTCAAATGGAAGTGATGCTGTTGCCATGTGGGATAAGAGGATGTCAGAGTAATGGCAGGTTTAATTCCTAATCATCGCAGTTGGGCCTGCTTTCAGTGATCACTGCGTTGGGGAGCAAGCAGCACATTCTGTTTGTACTCCCACACATTTGGCTGACTTAAATAGAGCCACACAGTGCAGATGGCAGGAGCCTCTGGGAGCAAAACCAGGCTTCAGAAGGCAGACATATTGATTTTTTTTTCTTTTTTCCTTTTTTGGGGAGCATCACAGCTACAGAAAGCAGCTCGGAAAAGGAGGGGAGGAAACCACACTTTGAATATCTTTAAATGCAGTTACTGTCATGCGCATTGTCCGCCCATGTTCTCCACAAAGATGCTACAGCTCGTTCCAAATGCCCCCACCCCGTAGACCACATCCACAAACAGCCTGCAGCGTGTGAAACACGACAGCGCACGGGTCAAGCCAGGCCCAGGCGACAGAGATCTGCGTCTGGATGGATGCACCAAGCTGCTGCCTTGCACACTTCTGAAAGCCCGTTCTGGTGTGTGTGTGTGTGTG
>BJFM01000417.1:87491-103894 GCA_016586285.1 Arothron firmamentum
CAGTGCAGCTTTTGTAATTGGTTTGAGAAATGCCAGACAGAGTTGGCTGATATTTTGCGTAAATAAACGAGGCCGAGCGCAGTAAGTTTGTGCTGTATGAGCACTTCTATCAATTATGTAGATGACAGAAGCACTTAGGCAGTGGAAAGCTGCAGCCAGCCATACCTGACACTGATCAGCTTATTTGCAGTTCTCCTTGCACTGGTACATACACATGACAGGAAACAAGAATGTGCTCCTTAAAGTTGTTCACTTTTTTTTTTTTTTAAATAAATGAAAGTGTCAAATAGGAGAGGCGGCAGCGAGAAAGAAGAGTGGATTCCAGGCATGTGCAGGTCACAAAGTGGCAGCGTGAGCCAGTGATCAGAGGGAGCGCTGTGGCCTAGATGTGACAGTTGCTGCTACACCACAGATCCCAGCGCTTCACAGGACCCATGTCACATTCTGTTTATCACACGTTGGGCTCTGTCATTTTGTGACTGCGTTGGCCCCTCTTCACACTCTTCTGTTCACTCACAGGCGTCGCTCTGACCACAGCCCTCTGCACCTCCGACAGTCCCCTCCCGAAGGGTATCGGAGTCAGCACACAACACTGAGTCCGATAATCAATTAAAAAAATAATAAATCTCTGACTTTCTGCCTCTTCCCCTCCCCCTGAGACACCGGGGGCCTGGTGGGGGCCTGGTGGGGGCCTGTGATCCAGCTGCAGTCGTGGCTGTTGATGGCCTCACAAACACAGGGAGGGAGCCTCCTGGGTTACATCTGTGATGGAAAATTCAGCTACGTATAGAACTAATGACGTCCCTCAGCTAAGAAAAGTGCTTAAAATGGATTCCAGCTTGTGAACTCTTCACACTTCATGCTGCCTCCCTTGGCCTGATTGGGACGTGTGCTTTTCCTCTTAAAATAAAGATTTTAAAAACAAAAAACCCTGAATATTGTATAAGTGTTGATGAAAAAGGAGTGTAACCTTTGGTGTTTGGTGCCAAGAGATGGGAAAATGCGTCTTTGTGTTGGGAAGGTGCTAGTTTTGACCCAGTTTATGAGACAAATGTGCTGTATTTGTAAAGAATGTCCCCCAGAAGAACAGCTTCCTGAGCTGGCTAACAGTCAGCCAGAATACTCCCAGTGTACATGACTGGTATTTCTGGTCCGTTGTTCCTCCCGTCTGGAAGGAACTTTGGTTCCAATAGTGTGTCCGGATGAATTCTTGCAAGCTAATTATCTATGACATAACAGGCGCTATTAAGTAAATGAGACTGGACTCATTTAGTCTTTTAGTGTCTCAGCAAATTAGGGTTCTTTTGGAGCCAGGCCTTTTTTTTCTGGGCACTCTGGTTTCCTCCCACAGTCCAAAACACACAGACATTAGCTTGATTGAAGACTAAATTATTGCTAGGTGTGTGTGTGTGTGTGTGGGTGTGTGTGTGTGTGTGTGTGTGTGTGTGTGTGTGTCCTGTGTTGCCAACATTAGAGTGCACACCACTCAGCAAATTCACAAATGGCTGATTGATGCTTTTAGTACGTTTTGACTGTGTATCGAATTTTGTTTTGTTTTAATTTCATTTTGCCCTTTTATTGTCGGTGAAGTGAAGATTCTGAGATGTCTGCTTCTCTGTGGGCTTTGCTGTGGGCTCTGCTTGGGTGTGATTCTAATTTGGCGTAAGTCAACTCATTAGCAAACTACCTAGAAGACTCTGGCCTGTGAGGTTCTCCAGCTGGAGGTTAGCATGAAAGAGAGAGGGTCTGTTCCATGGGTGCCTGTACTGAGCTCAGGTTGCCATTCAGGGTTCTGGGAGAATCTCCAGCCAGAGGAGGCTCATTTAGGAGAGAAATGATCTGGGCTTACCTCTCTTGACTGGGAGGTCAGATGTCGCCATCACATGGGCTCCTCTGCAGCTTATTATTTTTTTGATGACTGGAGCTGATGCTCTCTCATGGCGGTTAAGGGGCCTCTGCAGAGCGCCGCTGACACCAGAGCCCGAGGAGAACCAGAGCCTGCCCTCCATGGCTGTGGCTGGAGAGCAGGCTGCCATCTCATTCTGCCTCCCTGCTGTGCGTTAGTGGAGTGATGTCATTAAATAGATGGGAAAGAGCAGCTCTGACTCTAATCAGCCTGTAAGTCTGAAGCAGCTGAGGTCAAAATCATCATCTTCTTCTGCAGATGAGAAGAGTGCTTTCTCTTTCTCCAGCAGTGGGGCTGAAAGCAGATCTGTGATCGGCTACCTAACCTTGTAGAAGTTACAACACTGCAGCCTGACATTAGTTGATAAAGGGCAGTTATGAAGACATTAATGGACTGGGTTGTCCCCAGAGGGACATTTCCTGCGCAAGCTCCCTCTGCGGTTACACTAACGCTTCTGGTGACAAACGTCATGTTTTCAGCGCACACGTGACCTTCGCTCTCTGTCCGTAGGTCTCCACGTCTGTCCCCACCACCACCACCACCAGCCGCAGTTCCCTGCACGTCCGTCTCGCGTTCGCTCGCGGCCAGTACCAGTTTCTCCACATCCGTACGCACACCACCGCCAGATAGCGCTCCGTTCCAAACCGTTACTGTAGGTGGTAGTGAGACGCCCTTGGGGAACGGGCAGAGCAACGATTGGCAGCGGTCCCTCTATGGCAACGCAGCACCGGGTTGTCAGGGAAATAAATCCATAAACGCAGCAGTCAAACTCTGTCATGTTTGAACAAATCCCATGACTGTCTAATTGTCTTGTTACTGGGATCAGCCAGTAGGACAGTGTCATCTACGGACATTTTCGCTGCCGCCAGTTGACATTTATTATAGGTTGTGTACATAATTGGACTTTAGTCTGCCAGACAGCGGCCTGTAAACTGTGGGAGGGGTTGGGTAAACGACAGCATCACCTGTTGGCGTTATTGGATGACCTCCCGCTCATTGTGGCGCTATGTTGGCTGCACTTTGGTGGTGGTTGTTCTGAGTTTGTCTTTCAGCTTCACCCCCTCTTCACTCTTTGGTGGGAGAGGATGGTTAGTACTCAGGTTTAACGGACCTCCCGTCTGTTTAGTGTGTGTGTGTGTGTAGTTTGTAGGACCTTGCTTTAGCTATAACTCATATTTCCTCTCACTGGTTTGGCTGTTCTTGAGACAGCTTAACAGCCCTCACTGTAACTAAGCAATATAATCATACATGCACTAAAAATACTGTCAATATTAGCACTGCTAATGTATGCATTTTAAATAAAATGAGAGGAGCGATGACATTAGCAACCTGCAATGACTAACAAACGGCGATGTCATCCAAAATTTATAATTCTTTGTTTGATCTTTTTTTCCTTCTCAAGACTGATGCAGTTGCTATGCAACATACACATAAAAAAGCCTCCAGTCTGGTCTTAGCGCGCTTCAGAGCAGAAAGTCTGACGTGAGAGGAGTTTGTCAGTGGCGAATCTTTGGGCAATGTCAGTCATTCCATGCTGGCTTTGCTGGATGGATGGAGCGCTCACGTGTTTGCCCGTTTGGGGTTTAGAGCTCGTCGTAAACACAGAAATGTTGAGGTCACGGGAACCGCGGGGTGCTTTATGTTAAAGAGGGTGTAAACGGGCGTCCGTCGTCAGAGAAAGCCTGTTCTGGGAGTCGCTGGATTTAACCTGCTCCGGCTGATTTGTCATAGGAGAAGGAGCGTCTGCTGGACTCACATTGATAACTGGATAATGAGCGCTCGCTGGAGATGAGTAAGATGGATGGTGTTGTGGCCTTTAAGGTCCACGGTGATCTGTCATGGGATGGAGCAGAGTGTTAGCATGCTGCACACACTAACAGCACCGCAAACAGCAAGTGTTTATATATTACACTATCACTTTGTGGATATCTTTTTTTTTTTTTGGTGGTACATTTTGTTCTATTCCTGTAAAAAAAATCACCTGGTTCTTTGGGTTAAATGATGTAAACCAGGCTGTGGAGGAAAAGCTACAGATACAGAGGGAAATATTGATAAGAAAGGAAACTAATAGGCTTAATCTGACACCGTGACAGGAAAAGATTTCCCAGGGAGGAATGGCAGGTCAATGAGAGCGCATCCATCGCATCGATCAGCCCTTTCGGAGCTCTTCTCCACTGTAAACGCCTAGTTTAATTTTTCAGTTGAAACTTAGCACTTCATGTAATTATGATCTGACCTTGTGTCATGTCTGCAGACTGTCCCCCGTCCTCATCTTCTCTCCCCAGCTCGTCCTCTTTTGCCTTCTCCTTGAGTTTGGAGGTTATTTTTTTCCTGCGCCTCACTTGCAACGACTCCCTCCATGTTTCTCGACGGGCTCTGATTGCTTTAACCTTCCTCCCGTTTTCACTTCCGTTCCCGTGTATTTGAGTCTGTTTACTCCATGGCTGGCTCCCAAACCGCTGCCTCACACTAACCGCTGTGCTGCCGCGTGTCGCTCCCAATCGAGTTGCAGCCGCCGCCGTGAAGGATGGCCCTGACGGAGGAGGACGGAGTACAGGAGGAAACAACAAAAAGGCCACTTTGACAAGACAAAGTGACCTGAAACAGCACGTATTCATGTGATGTGCCTGAATTCAGATTTGTGTTGGAGGTGGTGAAGTGTCTTTTTTTTAAATTATTATTTTGAACCTTGCACGTTCTCAGAGTGTGTGTGAGGCTACAGCACAGAGACGGCAAAGCTGGGAGTGTGTGATCTGTAAGAGATCGCTTTTCACTTCCATCACTAGATTCATGCAGCAACAGTTTGTGAACCTGTGGTAGTCGGTTCCCTGCAGAGGACAGCAAACGTGTCTAGACAGCTCCCTGATTTAGATCTGGGAGCCTGCAGAGTGTTTTCACACCGGACTCGGGTGGAGGCGCTTCACAGGAAGCGTGACGGGTTCTCTGATGATGGCCAGGATGGACCAAAAGGGTTTACTCCTCATGCTTTCCTGAGGGGGAGGGGGCGGGGGCAGGGGGGGCGGGGTACCTCATCTGTGGTCTGAGAGCCTTCAAGCTTCATTGGGCTTCATTTAATTTCATACTATAGATCCAGGTCAAATGAAGCGATTGGAATTTACGGGAGAGCAGCAACCCATCCACAGGTGAGGGGCGGATGAGAGCAGGGCTGCCAGGGTAAACGTCCACAGAGCGCACCCTTCACTCCCCGTCCAGGCTCGTTTCCAGGGCAAAGATTAACGTGCTGGTTTATTACAGTTGCGATGGGATCTGCTGGTGTTGCTTTGGGAGGGATCTCCCTCCGGAGACTCCTGCGCTGGTGAATCACCTCGATCGTTCAGTGTTGACTCATGAAGCGGAGAGACGGGATGTTTTGAATGGACTGATTAGAAACGTGACATCGGGCTCTTAAGAATCTGGCTGAAATTTCCACAAAAGAGAAATTCTCTCCCGCCCAACAGCGGAAAAGGCCGTGGGGGAGGTCCGCTGCACGTCTGCGGCCCAAATCGACCGCCTTCGTCTCTGGCGTCATTCTTCTCCGGTAATTGAAAAGAGAGCCTGACTGAGCTGAACTCATTAAAAATGGCCCCGTGCACTCTCGGGGCGTTCAAGCCGCGCCGGCCCTAATGGTTTTTAAACGTTCCTGTCCAGCCCGTCAGCTCGTTCCAAGCACGCAGGGGCTCAGTCTCACCTCATCCCGGCCGCGTTCCTCCACAGGAACGATCGCCCTCTTTAACCGTCTTTTCCCTCACAGCCTCCGCGGTCAGATGATCGGCGCTTTGATCGACTGGCTTTGCTGGAAACCCGACGACGTGCACACAAACAAGCGTGTTGCCGAGACTTGCACGAGGAGCGGAAGGTTTATGTCCCACCAGAATGTGCCCACGCAAAGGCGAAGGCAGTTTCTGTTAGCGCTTCCGCCTCCTGATGTGATCCAGTCTGTCTTTTCTCTCTGTCCAGTCGTTTATGGAGGCCTGCTGTACTTTCACCCGTCTGCACGGTGGTTAATCTCACACTGAGGCTGGGAGAGGGTTTGAAATTGGACAGACGTGTCATTTTCTGCGCATGCTCTCTCTGCTTGTCTCTGATGGCTGTGCCTGCCTCTTCTCTCTGTCTTCCTCAGCAGCCTCAGGCTCAGAAGGGAACTGGCTCAGCTCTTCCCCCCTCCCCTCTAGCGCCCCGCCGTGTTACACCACCGCCATGTGCTCCCCCCGTCGTGCCCATCCAATGGAGAGAGCGCGTTCCCCCAGATAGGATGCCTGGCCTGCTCACCGCCCTGCATCCCCTCCTGCCCATCACCGCCACCACCTCCTCCTCCTCCTCGTGTGCACCTGCTCTCGCCGACGCTTCCTCGCAGCCCCCGAGGCTCCCCCCCGCCCCCTTCCAACATGGTGGATGAGGCGCCTGCCGCGAGGGATGACGTCATCAACGCCAACACGCTGGCCTGGCTGGTCTGCTCGGGTGTGTCCATCCTGGCCAACACTTGGAGCATCCTCAGCGTCAGCGCCAAGCAGAAGAAGTGGAAGCCGCTGGAGTTCCTCCTCTGCACGCTGGCGGGCACGCACATCCTCAACATGGCCATTCCCATCACCATGTACTGCGTGATCACGCTGCGGCGCCAGCACTCCAGCTATGAGTGGAACGAAGGCCTGTGCAAGGTGTTCGTCTCCACCTTCTACACCCTCACCTTGGTCACCTGCTTCTCGGTCACCTCGCTGTCTTATCACCGCATGTGGATGGTGCGCTGGCCAGTGAACTACCGGTAAGAGCGTCCAGTGTCTCACCCGCACGCTGCGATTAGGAGGTTTAGCGTTTGCAGTCAGCTTTTGTTAACGCAGCCGCTAACACATCTGCCTGCTGCTTGTTGTTGGGTAGCGCCACGTGAAACCATCTGGACCCGCCTGGCAGCTCCAGCGCCGCCCTGCCCGGCACGAGGAGGGGAGACCCTAACAAACGAGTGCATAGTAAAAGACCAGATTCGCCTCCTGACGCCGTACTGATGGCGTTAGGCGTGTGAGACATCTACTGTTCACACATGATCAGATGTTTTTGGGTTGTTGTCTAAACTGTGACGAGTGTGATCTTGTCCGTTGTAATGATTCCTAAAATTATTCTCCGGTGATCCCATGCTTTAGGCCTCGTTTGTGCACAGATGAGACTAAATATGAAATATATTTTATTTAATAGCCCGAAAGCATGAGAGTGACTGTAGCTCCTGAAAGGTCACATGACCTGTAATCATCCTGCCCCAGCAAAACGAACAGTGCCCTCTCTCATCCAGTAACCCTTGGCGGCGGTGGGATGAGGGCACGGGCGGAGCGCTGTAGTGACGATTCATCTTTCATTCAAACGGCTGCGCATCTGCCCCGCTGAGGCGGCGCGACTGCCGTGTCGCTGACATGAGCACACACCCAAGGCCTGAATTATGAATTCCAGCCTTGTACTTCAGCAGCTGTTCTCATCAGCCCGTGTCCACAATCTCCCAGGACCTCTTTTCATTTATTATTTTTTTTTCTTTTCTTGCAACGTTCCATCTGCGGTAATAGAATGAAGCAGCTTGTGATGTAAGCTCGCCATCGTACCTACCCCGGGCACATTCAGGAAAGGCTAGCGTAATTACTCACAGCGACAACAGGGCCTGCTTGCCTTTGCACAAAGCGAGAAGCCTCTCACAGCCCCTCGGTGCACGTATGCGTGGACGTGCGTGGTATTTTCTGACTCCTTTCGTCTGCGAGGAGACGCAGTTTATATCTAACCAGGATTTCTCCAGAGGGTTTCAATGAAAGATGGAGAGCTGGCAACTTGTGCTCCGGCTGCCTGGAAGACCCATTGGATTTGCTGCCAAAAACTGCTCCCTCGACAACTGACGACTGAGGGAGATTTTATAATTTATTTTTTTTATCTGTTTGTTTTTCACTCCTAAAAAAAGAAGGTGAAAAAGAGCATTTATGCAAGATGGAGCCTTCTGTGTATATCAGCCATGTTATTGCCCCTGTAGATGAGAATACGCTTTCAAACAGCGTCTGTCCGGACACAGCGTTCCAGGCGGAACGTTCTGTGCAGGGAGATGCAGAATTCAGATTCGGGGGGCTGACGGTGTCGGTGGGGGCATTGCAGCCTGCAGATTGGACCCATAAATTGAACTTGGTAATGTATTATTCATTTCATTTTCAACCGTGCTACCTTTGTGGGGCTGGTTAACACGTCGTTAGAGATTCTGGACTTTTGAAGCGACGCTACAGACGCAGCAAACCGCACGGCTGCAAAGAAATGAGGTGGAGGTGAGATGAGATGAATGGCTTCACCCTGAAATCGACCTAGATGACAAATGGGCCGAGGCATGTGTAAAAGTGTTTGCTAGCCATGAGCAAATGACTGATTTTGTTCCGTTCGGCTGCGGTGCCAGTGGCGATTCTGCGCCGTTCAGCCTCATTCTGCTCACAATCATCCATTTTCATCCCAGGATCAGAACTGGCGTTTGCCGTTGGTGAGCCTTCGTGCTGGTGGTAGCCACGCCTGAAGGCGTTATTCCTTTAAAAGCAATATGTTAAACTTTCTTTAAGTTTCCTTTTTTTTCCCAGGCAAATATTGATATATTTTCCTAAAATTGGCATGTTTTCAATTAACAATTCCCATTCAAAGGTGGGGGGGCAGGGCTCATTTTCATTTGTTATGACATTTATTTTGAAGGGTTCCATGTTTCTGATAAGGATGGTCCAAACTTCCACACGAAGGTCTAATGGCGACACGGTTTGTTTGCGGTTGTCTTTCCAGGCTGAGCAACACCAAGAAGCAGGCGGTACACACAGTGATGGGGATCTGGATGGTCTCTTTCATCCTGTCCACGCTCCCGGCGGTGGGCTGGCATGACACGAACGACCGCTTCTACACGTCCGACTGCCGCTTCATCGTGACGGAGATCGGTCTGGGTTTCGGCGTGTGCTTTCTGCTGCTGATCGGGGGCAGCGTGGCCATGGGCATCATCTGCATCGGCATCGCTCTTTTCCAGACCTTCTCCATTCAGGCGGGCCACAACGCCGACAAGAACAAATTCAACGTCCCCACCATCGTGGTGGAGGACGCCCAGGGGAAGCGCAGGTCGTCCATCGATGGCTCGGAGCCTCTGAAGACGTCGTTGCAGATCACGTACCTGATCAGCGGTATCGTCTTTATCTACGACTTCCTGACCGGCTTCCCCATACTGGTTAGTTCACTCTGCAGACGTTAAGGTTGTGATTATCAAAATACAGGCTCACTGGTTTCCCAGTTTATTTCCTTTTGCGTTGGTTTAAAATGACACATTTGGGTGTGTTTGAGCTTTTGAAAGAGAAGCTAAGCTAAGGGGTGAAATGCTACGCGTGTAGGACCTTAAAGGGTGAGCGCGTCCTTTAGTTTAGTCTGCCGTATGTTAAACAGTCGGGACAATCTGAGAACCACTGAACACCAATCCTGACCTTTGGTTTACATTTCCCGACTGAAACTTCTTTAACTATGTCAGCGTGTTTTATTATTTACGTGAGCTTAAATGTTTCTGCGATTCTGGGCCTGGAAGTGGGTCAGGCGACGTATACGGTCTGTGGCTGCTCTATAGCTGCTGTCTAAGTGTGTCACCTTATAAATACTGTAGCTCATTAAGCAGCAGGATCGTTCGTCCCCACTTGTCTCTTCCAGAAACCCTCCCCTAAGAATAACGGGAACCTTTCGTGTTCACGATCACAGAGCGGCGACACCAGCTCTCTTTTTACGTTTTAGCGTCATGTTTGCTATCCAGTTGTATCCAGCTTCAGAAAAAATGTCAACAAAGGACCTCCTGCTCATGGTCAACGTGCACGTGTGACCACGGTCTGCACCCCTTAATTAAACTTCTGTCTCAGTGAGATAAAGTCTCAAGCACACACGGCGACTCATCGCTTTAGTTTAGTTTTCGTTCACACAGACCCTCTTTTAGTCATGATTATTCGAAAGGATTTTTTTTCTAACAGGAGTTGTAAAAGCATGAAATGAAACTGCCTGCACAAGGTTTTAATGCTGCAATCTGAAGGACACGCAGCAAAATTACAGTCTGCAAAAATCCACTTGCTTTGGAAGCTGGGAGACGCCTCCGTAGGGTCACCCCATGTTCACTGGGCCAAATTACATCAACATTAAATCCCAGAATTGGACCATTGTAATAATTGGGTCTGATGGGATTACGTGCACTTTCTGCCCTTGTACACATGTTTAATATCTTTAGTGCCGTCAGATGAACAGTGAAACGTGCATGAGGAGGAAATCTGAAAACTGAGGTCTCTCCTTTAACAAACCCAGGCTGAATTTCTGTTCACCAGAATTCATTGTCAATACCAAACAAGGATTTGGATCTCAATCAGCTCTCGGAGGAGCCGCCGCGTTCCTCCAAGTGTCAGAGAGGGCGTCAGAGAGGGCGTGAATAACGGCTGAATGAAACGGGAGCGATGGTGCACCAGCGATGAGCTGACGTGTCTGCAGGCAACGCAGCTGCTGCCTGTTCTGCAAGGATCCCAACGCTGGCAGGTCCTTTTTGTCTCTGAAATACTGCAGCTGCCTCTGTAGGGAGGATTCGGGCCTTGGCTTGGCGGCTGAAGCGCTGTTCTCGTTGCTGTTTAGCGAAGCGATATCGAGACGGTGGAAGCGTAGATCGCTGCTGCAGCTGCGCTGTCGCAAACAACACGACTGGCGCAGCGAGCTATTGAAACGCTGTAATGAACTCAGCGTACGTGTTCTAGCTAGAGCGTTTAATCACGGTAACAATTGTGCTTTCATCATTATTATCACAATAATCTTTTTAAATTTTTTTAAGTCCCTGAACTCCATGGAGCATGACTTTGCCTTTACATGCGTGTTGCAGATCATCCCTCATTTGATGGATACTCTGTTTAAAGTAGGACATCAATAATTGACCATGCGGTGTGCATATTTTATGCTTTAGGATGAATCAGCCGGTCTGAAGGGAGGCTACCTGCTATTTTATATTCTTTATTTAAATTATTGTTTTATGCACAAATTTGACACAGATGTACAATTTTATAATGTAGGATTTATGAAGCGAGGGTTGCTTTATTTCATAAATAACAGACAAAGTAATCCTGAAAAAGAGCTTTTCTTGTGTAAAACTACATCTTCCACTGTAGTTTTCCAGTGTAGTTTCCTTGTGTAAAACTACCATGGAAGATGTGTTAGTCACACAGTGAGCGTTGGCTCTACCATGGTCCACATTAACAACCCCTGGTTACCAGCCTGGCTGGATGTCTGACTTCAGTAACCAATACTTCATCCTCCAACTCCGTCCAGGTGGTGAGTTTTGCCAGTCTGAAGTTTGACTGCTCCTACAACTGGATGGTGCTGTGTGTGCTGTGGTGCTCCATCGCCCAGTCCATCCTGTTACCCATGTTCCTCTGGGCGTGCGACCGCTACCGGGCTGACATCCGCATGGTGTGGGAGAAGTGCGTCGCCATCATGTCCAATGACGATGTGGACGAGGGTAAGCGGGCGCCAGGCGCCTCCCTCCCACTCTGCCTCCCCTCTCCCCTCCCCTTCACCCGCTGACGTGAATACAGATGATTGTTCGGTTGCCATCTTCCCAGTCTCAATGACGTAGATCAGGAGCTAGAGGAAACCTGGGTGTATTAGTGCCGCAGCTCCACAGCGGTTTAACCAGAATTATGGCCAGTTGGACTCAGCCGTACTGCAGTTCTGAAGCTAAGTTCTGCAGCCTGGACTGACTCAGATGATAAATGTGGCCTTTCAGAGTTGAGGAGGAGCCAAAAATGCATAGGAAACCTTAAAAAAACAAAACAAAACACAGTTTGGAATCCCAAAAATCCAATTTAAATCATCTGTCAACACTTAACAGTGGCTGTTACATTTCCTATTGTTATTAAGAGTATTCTCTTGCTTCTTTTGTGTATTTCTCTAGTCTAAGCTCAGTTATCAAATTTTATCATGTGACCTATAATGTGACCTTGGTTGTCGGGATGCAAGAGTGTCTGTGTCATATATCGCGTAACAAAATCGACTATCCTGTATTATTGTGTGTGCTCTATGAAACGCCTTCTGCTGCTTTGCCACAGTACATGCGTATGTATATAGTCACATACATATATACATATGTATGAAATATAACTATTAGGTAGCTGGAAAGCACGTTTTGTTAGTATGATGGTCATATTTCCCTCACGTCACCAGAGGATATTAGCTGTTTAACATGTTTCCTGAAAAAAGGGGGAAATAAAGATGGAATTTCTTTTTGGTTGGCTTTATTTCTTTGGTTTATTTCTGTCTTCCATGCGATGAACTGGTCAGACAGCCATAACGTTAAATATCTGACTAATGGATAAGACGTTGCTTAATGAAAGGTTTCCTTAAAATCCTGCCTATGGCACAAATGGAAAGATGCTCCCAAGGAGCGCTGAAAATGGAGGGGAAAAAAAAAATTCACAGACACGATAGAAACTGGTCCCAAACGAAGGTCACATGATAATCATAGGTGTCAGGGCTGGTCCTGACACCAGCTTTCTAACCTAAGCACATGTAAATACGAACATCTGTATTTTCAATTCCTACTGGCACCGATTAAACCCAGCCTGACCCCAACCCTTTCTCTCTATCTAACCCTCCAAACACCTACTCATCCTCCCCATGACACCTTCCCTAATATCTGTCCATTGTCGGAGCAATAAATCGGCCTAGGGCAGTCCGTATATTCTCTGATATTAACGTCCCAGTTCTCTGCTTTTTTTTTCCTTCCCCCCCCCCAGAGGGCTTGCCATGTATAACTCATCATAGGTGTATGTATAAAGATTATTTCCTGCTTCTAAAAGCTGCTGACATGCATGCCCAGCTGCCTGTGCAAAGAACTACTTTTTCCTTATTTTTCACTTCTCACTCACTCTTTCCAAGCTCAGCATTTCACTGCCGACCCCAGCAGAGCCAAAAACCACTGCAGTTGATAATCAGACAATATTTGCTGAGAACAGTTGGTATTGTGTGAATTTGTGGCTCAGGAGGCCTTCAGAAGTGCAGATGTCTGCATTTATTTCCAATAATTAAACCAATCGGTGGCCATTTAATCACCTCATTAGACATGTACATCAAGGTTTTGGTCCTTTTGAGCCTAATTTTGAGCTAAACCTCATGTTCCTGAGCTGACCCTTAATAACCTGGACAACTGAACTTGTCTCTCTTATCTATCCGTCTGTCTGTCTGTCTGTCTGAATGTATTGAGTTCTTGTTCTCTAATCCTGATGCCCGTGCCTTTCTGCACTTTGCAGAAAACGGCCGAGATGGAGGAATTCATGCCGACTTAATATATGACAGACCATATGACTATAGCGCGGCGCCTGAAATCATGACGGTAGACCGTAATGCCAAGTATGAGTTCTCAACCTTAGAAAGGGGGGTTCCGCAAGGGTATCCATTGAGGGAACAACAGGAAGATAAAATGCAGTATTTGCAGGTATATTTCTAACTGATTTTCTTCATTTCTTTTGAGTTGAGTTTATTATTTTTGAATGTTTTTTTCAATGCTTATGTGCATGATGGACCGGCCTAGTGGGCCTCTAACCTGCCTTGTTACTGGTCTCTTCCAGATGTTTGTAAAGTTATCAGCCCCAAATAAGTCACAGATTGTTTTTTTAGTTTCATTTTTTTCCTTTTCTTTTTAACATAAATTAAGGTCTTGCTGACTGTTGTTTGGTAAATATGACCATCAGTAGAACCAGAAACATAGATCTGCCATATTTGTTTACTACTGCGTCTCTGACGATATTTTATCTAATTTTAAGGGTTAAGTAAATGAAAACTTACTTTTTATATTTCAGGATGCCCCAAAGGATGAACAGTATATATCTATTCATCTTCTATTCAAACAAATTGTTTCCATTTAAAAAAAACACCATCCAGTCAGATGCAGAGCTTTGAAAGCCACTCTCCAGCCTTCTAGGACAAACACTACGATGCAACACAAATTCTAGACCAGAATTGGCAGAATATTGGCTTTAGACTGAAATATATGAATTAAAGTAAAGAAGGACTTGGCCTAGAAGACTGTGGCGAGCATATTAAAGTTTAGAGTCAACCTTTGCTAACAAAACATCTCTACACTGTGTCATCTTTGTTAGAATTAAAGCTTCAGCTTCTCCAGACAGACAGTGTGCTGCCAAAACACTTAAAATTCTTTAAAATTTATTTGCTTATTCCTAAAATTGGTTTTGGATTTCTACTTAGAGTTAAGAAGCCTTGAAACAGAGATGTATACAGTAGCTATCACCACATACTCTAAGTCCAAACCATCTCTCCACCCATTGTCTCCATCTCTTCTCATGACCGTAGTTTTAGCTGAGTGTCTATGATTATTTAGCCATGTAATCCCTGCGTGTGTTTCAATTACAGAAGTACGAAACAGTTGCACAATGTTTTTGTTGCTGCGCAGAAGGTTTTAAGTCCAATTTGACTGTGAACCAACAAAGCCATTGAAGTCATTAGCAAGTAGCCCCTTCCTTTGAGGATTGCTGCGGTACTCCTCAAATGCTTTGATTGCAGAATAAAGCCTCGTTTGTGGTTTTATTTATCTCCCACTCTCTCACTCCCTCTCCCCTCTTCCATCCTGGCTGTCTATGCTGCGTGTTTAACCATTTCCATGCTTATGCTGCCCTCTGCCGTTTGGTCCCTGCTACTGTATCATCTGCTGTCTCACGTCTCTGCTTATACTAAAACCCTCCACAGGGGGGCAGACTCATATCAATCTTGTGGCTCTTGATGTCACCCTGACCAACCCTCTCTCTCTTGCATAGTTGTCAGAACAGAATGGAACGTGAGTATAACATATAGTATAACACTTCAGTATAGTGGTTTTCATCTCTGACTACAATGACAAAATTAGTTCAAATAAAGCTCTGTATTTATTTTTAAGCCAAAACATTAAATTTTAAATTGATAAATGTGCAGCCTAGGATGAACAAAATGCATCACAAATAACTCCTCAGCACAAAAGTAAATCAGACCTCAAATAATTAATTAAAATTTTATTTGCATTTATAATTAACACAGTTGGTAGTTATTTAACTTGTAATTGTGCATAACATGATTAATGGACTAAAGATTTTGGTCTCTGTGTCGCATTTAGGTGCCTCCTACAAGAAGATACTCCCACGACGAAACGGATATGAGGACCAGCGACCGGATCCCATCCTATCTGCACCGTTGGGGTTCCACCGAGGACATGATAGCGAGTGCCCACTACAGCTGCACCTTGCCGCGCCACGAGAGGCGCAGGAACAGCCTGGTCTCCTACCACGAGGAGAGCCACTATCACCATCACCGTCACCAACACCATCACCCGCACCGTAAGCGGCGGCGCTCTGAGGACAGCGTGCACTCCCTCAAGCACCTGCCACGCGTGGTTTGTGGCGGCGAGTGCTACGAGGATGAACTGCGGTGCTTCAGCCGCGACGAAGTGATTAACTTTATAGACGAGACGCCGCTGCCAAGCCCCAGAAAGAGCCCGCGGCGCACATCCACCATCTCCCTGATCCCCAACGTCTATGAACATCACGCAGTCCTGCTTCCTCATTTCGCGCTCACAGACTTTGAGCGCGAGCCGCAGGCGCTCAGGCGAATGTCGGAACATAAAAGGATCAGCAGCCGGGGCAACTCAACCGATGGGTCCCCCAAACCGGACAGGTACAGTGGAAGGAAGAGCCCCGGGGCCGGTGGCTCTGGTAGACGGCGGTGTGAAGTGGGCTCACCTGGGCACAGCCAGCAAAGGGGAAGGACAAGTGACAGAAACGGGACTGGCGCTGAAGCTGACTGGGAGCATCAGAAACGCCTGAGCAACGCCGGAAATAAAGGAAGCACAAACAGTTTTGTAAGCACACCCTCCTCCCTGGGATACGTCACCCTACACTCGGATTCTGTCGGTTCCAGAACTTAAAAATGGTTCCGCCTTGTTGATATTATATTAACATTTATGCTGAAGTTGTTCTATAATAGACCACTCCCGGATACCTGTGGTCATGGGAAGATGACTTTTTTTGTTTGTTTGTTTTTTTGACATGTGCCGCACTTGTGTTTTTGGTTTTTGAGAAGATTGGATGGTCCTTATATTCAGTTTTCATATAATAAAATATTTACTGGGATAGTTTCTTTTTTTACCCCTCCACCACTGGTACAGATAAACCGTTTTTTAATGGCATGAAGATTCCCATATCTTGTTTTTGCTGTTCGGTGTTGTTTCTAATGAAATTCTCATTGAATTGGATAAGGTAGTTGTTTGGGTGATGTTTATTTCTTTTGCCATTGAGGTTAAATTGTACTAGAGTTTGCCTGTAATAGCTGTGTTTTTTGTGTTATATTATCACTTTTGCTTCAACCCAATCTTCCCTCAATACTGCCCGTTGACCTTTACGATAATGTAAGGACTTCTTTTTTTTTAATGGTCACAATGTAAAATGTTAAACCTAATACATATGTTTACTTGCCCCCC
>BJFM01000418.1:7096-20734 GCA_016586285.1 Arothron firmamentum
CCCCCCCCCCCCCCCGCGCCCCCCCCGACACAGCCGACATCAGCCAACATCAGCCAGCCATTCTGTCAGCAGGTGCCAC
Source organism: Arothron firmamentum (assembly GCA_016586285.1). Taxonomy (NCBI): domain Eukaryota; kingdom Metazoa; phylum Chordata; class Actinopteri; order Tetraodontiformes; family Tetraodontidae; genus Arothron; species Arothron firmamentum. Next base: position 7,176 of record BJFM01000418.1, read on the forward strand.
GCTGGTGAAATGCCTCTTTATTTGCAGAGCTTTCGACATCGACAGAATGGATTTATAATCATCTCACCTCCCATCCTGCCCACTTTAGCCCTGCTGTAGCAGCTGTGCCCGGGGATCCGTGCACGGCCCATGCGCCCAAGACCTTCGATTTAATTAAAACAGAGATGGGACGTTGTTACCTCAGGAACTTTAGCATTAATGGACACTGACTGGATCAAATCCTGATTTAAGCTGGTCGGTTTAGCCTTAGCTCTGAATCAATCGGCCCATTCAGACACTCAGACTGAAGACAGTCACCCATATTCATCCCACAAGGAATCCAGTCGATAAAAAATACCTGTAAGCCCTATGTGGGGCACAGTAATTAGACATTGACTGAGTCTGTCAACGACAATAAAAGAACAGAATTGCGGTACTTAGTTGCAGCAATTTCCTTCCATCTCTTGGCGCGTGCTGCAGTTTGCATGAGAAGCCTTTTGAAGAAATGCCCTCGCCCCATTATGGATCTTTGGCCTGCTGCTACAGCACTGCAGGATGGAAAGGAGCACGGGCCTAATAAGATCTGTAACTGCTAAAAGCCGATGGTATATCACACAGTATGGAAGAGCAGCATATCGGTTTCCACTAGATAAAATCTGAACTGATCCCGCTCTCAGGGCATGTACTCGTTATGTTGTCAGTGGATCATTTCAGAGGCGAGCTCGGACCGTGTCGAGTCGCCCTCTCTGCCTGTCTGTCTGTCTGTCTGTCTGTGTATCATCACATCAGCTTTATTTACTTGTTATGTGGACAAGCCCGTTTGAGTGGAGGCTTGTTTTGCTGTTGGCGTCCTCCACTGCGAATCAGTTTGTCTCAGGGTCCCCTCACTGTTGGAGCTCAGCGTTTGCATAACCGCAGTCTTGCTGCTCTTTGAATTTCCTTTCTGTTCCTCTCCACTCTTCGGCCTTTCCATCATTACTTTGACTTTAGCGTCGCTGGTTTAGCATTTAAATAAATAAATTACTGTAGCTCTAATAGCTAGGGGAGCTATACTAGCCAGCTTTTAGCAAATATTGCGAAAGGTTGCCATTTTTTCTTTGAGAGGGTTTGAAGTCATCTCTTATATTAAGTGGATGTGCACCAGATGATACAAGGGTGCAGACAAATGCAAAGGATCCACAGAACTGACTGGAATCGTTTCATCAGTACTCTTTTCAAGGCTGCAGTGGGCTGCAGCTCTTTCACTCTGGAGATAATGTGTCCGTCAAAATCACTGATTTCTTTGACTGGTAATCACAATTTTGGAGGCTGGCATCCTTTTTCACTCTATATGTAATTACAGCCCAAATGATGTGCCATCAACCTAAAGTTCAATTCTGCAGACATGGAAGTGTCTATCAAATTAACAGAATATTTTAGCAAGACATCTTTTGTTATATTTGATACTACATGTTCCGTTTTTGTTGGCAAAACTTCTTCTACACTGATTCTACTGACTGTGTTCTACAGTCTGTATGCAAATCCAGCCTATCCATACCTGCGGAAGCAGAATCACAGTCACTATAGATTGTAAATCTGCACGTCCAGATGCCATTATCAGCCAGTAAAACTCCGTTGAACACCTCATTTTCATACAAATTTACTTTCCCTAACGTGGTCAAGAGGACGACAGGCTTCCTCCATGATTCTATTTATTTATCCTGTTGGCACAATTTTCCTCAGCTGTCAATCATAGCGCGGACAGGCCCCGCCCACTCCGGAAATGCAGGGGGTTTGACACGTGACCGTCTCCGTGTGGCGGAGCTGGGGACTGGAGTATTTTTAAAAAAAACATTACTGACGAGTCCTAAAACTAAAGTCTGTGGATGCTCCTGGACACTCGGGGAAAAACACCCAATGTTGCTGCCTTCAGGTAATGTTTATTATCTACTTTTTAAAATAAAATACAAAGTTGCACTTTAAAAAAAAAAAAAAAAATTAGTGAGGGGTTTTCCTCGTCGAAGCGCTGCAGCCAGCTCTGATTCTGCCTTCAACTGTCTCTTTCCTTGCCTTTCTGCGTTGTTGTAGTTGTTATTGTTTATTTGTTAATCAGGCTGGGTTTTGGAAATTGCCGCTGGAGGTGTTGTGCAACATTTCACTCGCACCACTTTTGCGGCGCGTTAGAAGTTTGTTTTCGCATTTCACGGTGGGAAAAGTGGCCACTGTGCAAATGAAGGACCGGGTAGGTATTATCACACTGAAAACTGTGCACGAATTCCTTCCAGGAGTTGCAGCGCAGTCGCGATTATTGTCTTTTTTTTCTTCTTTTTTTTAGCGACTGAGAAAGGGGAAAAAAATGTCGCTCAGTTTTGCACTTTAAGAGGAAATGTGCAATAGTGAGACAACGAAAAAAACGTTCTTAGGTGTTAAATAGACTTCAGATGTGTGTGACATAGATGTGCCTGCATGGTGAACCACAGCTTTGGGTGTAAACCTGCGGCTTCGTGGAGTGTCAACAGAGCAGGTCCGCGTTCGGCTATTTAAGGGCAAAGTTGACCAACAACATGTGGGCCTATTCATCTGAAGAGATGGAAGACTTTCCAGGGAAAATTATGTCACTGCGTAATCCTGGGGCGTAAAACATTTTGCAACAGTTGTTGTCAAATCTGGACTTTGTTAGTGGTGATCGGTTATGAAATCACCCACCTGGAGATTCTTTCTCTTTAATGTTAAAAGTCCTCCAGGACACCAGGGAGACAGCCACCATGATATTAATTATATATTATAATTTTCAATATTGGAATTTCTGTTTTAAAGATAAGCATTTTTGAGTTATTATAAAAACCTAACTTGCAACTGTGCGTTCCTGCAAAGAGAGTCCACATGTTCAAGCTGAGACAGCCAGATAAATGGACGGATAGAGTCCGCCCTCCCTGTGTGTGACTGAATATGCAGATGTGTGTGACGACATTCACTTTAATTCTGGAGAAACGGCTCCATCTGCAAGTGTGGAAAGCACATGATGGAAGTCATCATGAGGTTCCCACCACGGAGCACACCTGGAGGCCAGCTGAAACACGCAGACGGCGGTCCAGACAAAACAGTCTGCAAAGGGCTGCTCCGCCTGCTGACTGTGTGCGATGATTTTATTGAAAACCCTGACAAACCAGAAGCGTTTTATTTGGTTATTTGGTTGGCAGTTGCAGCAATGACACCCCCACCCCCCCCCACCCCCCCCTCGGTGGCCAGAACAGACCTGGTGTTGTTTGGTCGAGGGCGACTAACGTTTTTTTGTGTTTTCAGTAAAAGCTTTTATAAATCTTCTGTTGGGCTTCCATGCCGCAGTTGGAAATTGTCGGGATTTGAGTTAATCACAAATGATGTTTTGTTTATAAGGGATGTGCGTAAATGGGTTTTAAATAGCTCTTTAGCACTCTTGCACAACAGCCGCTGGCGAATATATTGCTCAATAATGTGATTCAAGTAAATTTCACTTTAACTTCTTCACTGCTCGGTTCAAAGCAAGAAGCTAAATTCAGCCCTAACTGGGTCGTGACTTTACTCTACCGAGACTCCTTTAAAGCGTTCGTTGTCTTTTATACCACTGCTGGAACATTCTGCTGCTGGCCTGAAAACTCCAGGGTGTAGATCACGGTCCTTTATTACTGCTGCTGATGCCAAATCCAGGGTTGCAGTCAGAAAAAAAGGCAGATATCACAATTAACATGTAAGAATAAAAATGTAAACAATGAAATATGCAGTATGTAGAAAAGTTTATTATTTTTTTTTTGTCAAATAGTTGCAAAGAAAAGATGGAGAAGATAGTGGTGGGACAGAGAGATATCGCAGAAAACCAGGATGGCAACAGCTACACCAACCTGCACTTTTGCCAAACCTGCAAGACTTTTCTGAGCAGCTTTGGAGTTGAAAATGCTCTGACGTCTTTGTTTGAATTTGATCTTCCCGGCTTTGCTCTCATGGCCCATAAACAGACGTGTATCCAGCTAATCTGGCGTCTTAAAGCGTGGCGCAACATGTCATTTGCGCTGATAACAGTGTCGTGGGAAAATATGGGATCTCAGCAAGTATACGCAGAGAGGCTGCATGCAGGCCCTCAGCTGACACTGATTTGTCAGGATGCTTGAGGAACAAGTCTTCATATAAAAGTTGTTTGAAATCAGTATCCTCCCTAGAAATTAATTTAGCCGTGAGGACATAGTTTAAATCAAACACAAGCAAGAAGAGTTCTGGACAAAATATTGTGAAAGTTGTTAAATTATAAAGAAGGTTTTCATTAAAGGTCCTGGAGAATAGGTCCTCCATCCACTGCTCAGTGTATGTTTCTGATTTTAGAACAACATGTTGCCATGGAGCAGCTCTTTCAGGGAAGGCCTGGCGTCCTTCAGCAGGATTAAAAAGCTGGCCTGTCTGCAGCAGAAACCCGCCAGTTATGATCAAAATCAGTGCATCGCAAAGACAATTCTGGCAACTTTTCCCTTCTCTCAGACTCTCAAGACATAAAAAGTGTTTGGAACAGAAGAACGGGCTGTATGTGACACTGTAGCTGCAGGGGTCGCATTCCATACCGCAGTTTAGGTTGAAATCACAAATACGCGATTATAAACTGCTTCAGATCACGTGTATCATGTCTGGGTAAACACAGACTGATTTTTATAGTGTAGCCTCTTTTATTCCAAGAAAGATACAAGAGTAGGTGTCTTGCTTTTTTCTTCCTTTCTGAGCTGAAGTGAGGCTGTCTAGCAGCCTGCTACAGACATACTCCCCCCTTTTCCTCCTCTGTAATCTAATTAATGTGTTTGTTCAGTTCAGTTTTATTGTCATGTCATCGCAGGACATGAATTTCTAGCTTCCCTCCATCGCTTAGCACAAGCTGGCGCTGGGAAAGTTTGTTTGTGGACATCTTGTGCTTGTCGGTGATGCCAGCTGATACTAATGAGGTCTTTCACTATGTCACCGGGTTGCCGGGATACAAATAAATAAAAACATGTGTAAGCGCAGACGTGTCCGTTTTAGCAATCTCATGCTCTTTGGTCCCTTCGCCCACTATGACATAACAATTGTTGAATTTTCGCCACAAAATTCTTCTTTAACCAAATCCTGGTGATCAGAAACGAGCTGTGGAACCAGTTTTATTTTTAGAACCACTCCACCGAAGGCCCGGCTCGTTAAAAATAGATCACACTCTCACTTCACCTTTTCTCATTAGCATCGTTGTTTTGCAACTTAATAAAAGAAAGCAACTTGGATGTTGGCCAAGGGGCCAGAAAAGCAGTAAAAGCAGACAAGAGGAAGATTCAAAGCAGTGAAAGGGGATGAAGAGGCCTTAATGGGCAGCTATACAGAAGCTCTCAGCCTCAACTGATGTGATTTAAGGCTTGATGAGTCCTTGTGTCGATCCTTATGGTCACCCAATGAGTTCATGGCTGCGAATCCTTCCTCCAGACTCAGCTCTTATCAGCCATTGTGCCCCAGGACTCCAATAATAAAACCGTTTCTGCCCCTTTGTTCTTTGCCGGGACCGTGTCCAACCTTCAAACACGTCCCCAAACTTCGCAAGCAAGTGTTGGAGAGCTCGGCAGTTGGGAAACACATCCTTGTTTGTGGACATGTTGTGGATGTCATGCTAATGGGCACTAATTGAGTCTATTAATGGCACTGTAATGTTGAGCAAGAACCCGGTGGCACGACCCTGTGGGGCACAGTCACACTCAACCAGCAGGACAGTGCAAACTGTCCCTGCCTGCGCCCTACCCAGTATGACCGAGGTCCCGTTACCACCACCTGCCAGCACTTTCTGTTGCGATTAGAAACTCATTGGCAAAGAAATTTAAATTGATCTATTTAAGTTCTTTCAGTAGAACTTTCAGATCTGTGCACCTCCAAATAAAATCTAGTGGGCTTTTACTGCGACTTAATGAGATCAGCTTTGAGATCGGTCAGGTCAGGGCTTTTAACCTTTAACCTGCACAGCACTTAGTGTTTCCATTCTTTTTATGAAAGATGCTATAAAAAATAAATAAAGTAAGTTTAAGGGATTCTTAAAGTTTTTTTTAAGCTGTTTTTTTAATGAAATCTTATGTTGCTCGTCTTTCCTGTTCTGACCGTCTCAAATTCATCACGTTACTGTCTTTTCTTCCATGTAATCTAACCAGCGAAGGGCCTTTGATTAACCCAGACTGAATAATGATGGCGTGAGAGCTGCACTCTTTGGTTGTACGACAATGCATGCAAAAAGGCCAAAAATGTCTGCTATTCTGCAGAGCATGTTTTGGGGGTGTAAAGCAGAGGCCTGAAACATGAAATAACACCGCTGCAGCTGACCGTATGGGTGCGTGTTGCAGCTGCCGTGTGCTCTGGAGAGAGGAGAAGCAGGGCTGCATCATCGTGCCTTCACGTACAATAACGATCGTCTAATGTTTGGAGAGTATCAAAGTTGGTTTTTGTACTCTGCATTAAAAAGAGTCGAGCAGCCAGAGTGAAATCGAAAGACTTTGAGTAAATCAAATGAGTGTGGCCTGACATTTACTGAACTTGGCACACACCACTGGAAAGATGCTACTTCCTGCTTTTTATTGGACTCAAAATAGTCGGCCGCTTGTTACCCCGGTAACGACGCAGGCCTGCTGATTATCCGTTGACGTTGACAGAGTGGGAAAATATGGACACAAGAAAACAAAGACAAAAATAAGCACCAAAATAGACGCCAAACACTCAAATTAGTTCCATTACATGATGTGACAGTTTTACTTCTGTCGCCATGGCAACATTTATAAATTAGGGAAATGGGGGTGAAACATAATGTAATATTTGTTCTCTGCAATTACTGACAAGGTGCAATTTTCTTTCTTTTTGTGTCGGATTGAGACTGAAGTGTTTAAATTTAAAATGAATTAGATTATTTATTTTAAATCGATTACGCATTCCCACCTTCGGCCTGCAGGTGGAAATTGCATTAGCGCGCTGCTTTCCTTTTCTTCTGTGGCGCCTCTGTAGCCTTCAGTGAACTTCTTGCCGAGCATCAGGCTGTCGAGGATTATCCGTGTCGGGTATTATCTCATCACTTGCCGTACTTCTTCTCCCAAGAGGTGAAAAAAGGGGCCGGAGGGAGAGGATGCTGTGTCCCCACTGAAGCCGGCCGTCAGCTCCGTGTCGAGACAAACGGGACAAACGTCTCGACGCCCGAGCCCGAGCTGTCGTTCAGCGGTTGATTGACGCGAGCGCCTGCGGTTACAGTCGGCCTTGTTCGCTTGCAGACAGGAACAAGCAGCAGGGTGGATTGTGTTACTCCAGGTCCTTTCACGCCCTGCTGTTGCCGCCTAACGCTCCCCAAGCCTTCGCTCACCCACTCGTGCTTTCGCGCCTCGCGTGTCCTCGGCTGCACCGGGACGAGTCTGGAAATGCCCCACTCTTTGCTCCCTTTATTTTTAGCACCCAGTAGCGCCACGCCAACAAAGATCTTTGTCCGTGTGCACGTCAGGTTGCATCTCCAGGAGTAGATGCAGTGTGCACAGCTCCTCATGTTTTGTCCCCCCCCCACACACATCTGCCTCTTCACACTGGAGCACATCCCCATCTACATGCTTAAAATAAATAATGAAAAAAAAAAAAGCTCTGCAAGTTTTTGAAAACAAGAAAGGAAAAACCAGGAACATGTCAATCAACAGCACACGGCCATTCCCGCTAATTTCACTCACCAGCTGAATAATTCATAGTCAATTAGAGCTGAGAGGCTGGAGCCGTCTTCGCGGCACAAGTGCATTTTCAGTGATTCATTTATTGAGCTAAGCAAGGGATCTCTAAATTGTTGTTTACTGCTCGCTACCCAACTGCATGTTATTTTTATGCCATCATAATTACTCTCGGCAGCTCTCGGAGTGCTGCGGAAATAAAGTCCATTAAGGGATCCTGAGAGCCGTCCTCCCATCGCGCGCCGCCAAACGTTTCCAGGTTCAGACTCAGCTGCACGGGAACAATCAATCACGCCGATCTCAGGTGTCAGGAAAAAAGACGCTTGAAGTGACGCAGGTGGGACGTTGAGAAGTGCATTAAAAAAGTAACTGTGCTGTTTACACAAGGTTTTTTAGCGAGATCCCCGAAGAGCACTTTCAAGAAAGGAATAAGTGGAATCATGTGGAATAAATATTAAAAGCCGCACAAGCACATCTGACAGCTGACCTGTGCTGCAAATTATAGGTTTGTGGTGTCAAAAAAGGAGCAGACATGGTTTTCCTGGGTTTTTTGATGTTTTGAGTCTGGCATGGAAAGTGGGAAGACCGACCCACTGACAAGCTGTGAAAGCACAGTTTGAATTCTTGTGAGACGCAACTACTTCGGCCGAACTATCAGACCCCGAGAGGAGCACAGGTGCCCTCCGCTTGACACGCCGACGCCTCGCGCGTCAGCAGTCCGTCCGCCTTGAGACACTTGATCCACCAAATGCCGTCTGCACTTTCAAACAATGCTTCAGTGACGTTTGGAGACGATAAGATCTCCAACCCGGCATGCTTTTGTCAGCGCTGATGTGCGTTTACCTTCGTTTGGTTTTCCAACGTTGGCCTGGACAGCAGTGAGACAGACACACGCAGCTTCTTTCTGGCTTTTTTGGTGCTGCCGTCTTTCTTTCTAATGCATGTTGCTTCACAGTGAACACATTGTTCTTGTTCAACCTTGCCAAACCTGTGCAGGGTGGGAACTCGATGCTTCCCCATAGCTTCTGACGTGCACCTTCCCACAAGTTTTACTGTAAATTCACGTTTCCTCAGCAGCAACAGCAGCGATTGGGCCACTTCTGTTTCATTTCCTCCCATTTGGACCAGTTTGAAGAAGATTCTTGCGTGTATCTGTCTGCGAATGCTCGCATTTGTGCGACTCTTTATTTACCCCAAAACATCTTCAGATTTGTGGAAAAACATATTCACACTTGATGAGTTTATGAACCCCTCTCTGGAAATTTAGCACTCATATGCAAACACCTCTTATTTATTTATTTATTTGAAAATCTGCTCTCGTCCCTCAGAGCCTGCCTGTTCGGTGGAGCGAACGCCAGCCTAGCACGCCTCTGAGGTCTCCACCTGCGGCGCAGTGCGATGAAGGCGTGAGGAACAACTCGCCTCTGTGCAGCGTTTGGCGCAGCGCCCCCACCTGGCAGCCTGAGCGTGGCTGCAGAGCACATGGTGGTCAGCGAGCAGCCACGGAGGTGCACTGACACGGCTCACCTCTGACACGCCTGCCCCCCACCTCCAGCAACAGCCGCAAAGATGAGCTCGCACAGTCTCTCAGGTGAGATATGAAACCTTTTTTCTCGTCACCGTGGTTTCAATTGATCAGGAAAGCACTATGTTGTCATCATTTCATGAGGACTATTAGCAGTTATTACAGTAGGAAAACAGATTATGCTGTAGCGTTTTATTAATCCACCCATTCAGAGTTTAAAAAAGAAATTTCCCAAACCTGTGACATTTTAACCTTTCTCTAAGTTATTAAGTCATCCTTCACCTGCTCCCTGTAATTCCCTGTGATGAGTTCAAAGGAATACTTTGAACCATTGAGGAGTATTGTGTGCGTTGTTGCACCATGTTTTTTAAGCAACATCCTGGTCACAGATCAGCATCAGTTTTAGGTTATTTCCTTTCCTGGATTTCATTATTTAAAATCGGAATTATTTGCCAATTGATGATGTTTAGGGTTATTGTCTGACTCTTCCCTCTTCCCGAAGAATCCCTTCGGTTTGGATGCTCAACAACACAAATAGCATCATCCTCCTTTGTATAATAATTAATAGATTTCCTGACCAATTTGTAATATCAAATATCCGCCTTTAGGCATTTTGACATATATTATTATCCGTGAAAAGGGGAGTGGTCATGAAATATTTTTGACAAATGAACTCCTTTCTTCCAGAAACCAACTATTAAGCACTTCCCACATGTCCACTGGTGCTCTTTTTTTTTTTTTTAGAACCATTTGTACCCAGTTGAAAACTGGTCTTTTTAAGGATTTTCTAAAATAAATCAGGAATCACAGATCCATCAAGTCTCATTTAAGGTTTTTATCCACCCGAGAAGCTCCCACATTAGGGATGAAACGTTCACTGCTCACTTCCACCCTCAGGTAGCAGTTAATGTTCCACTTGCCGTCTGCTTTCCTGCAGAATCACTCAGCTCTTTTCCATTTATGACAAAATCATCATTTCCCTATTCTCATAGCAGCAGTGCGCAGCTCTGAAGGGGCCTTTGTCTGGCTTAAACTTGGGTGGCACAGACTGGCATATTGACATGCCACTTGGCATTTTGGAGCAGTTTTTACAGCCTTGGAGACGAAACTAGAACACACACACAGACGGACTCTTTTCCCAGTCAGATCCCCCCCCCTCCCCAACACTTTGCTCCCCTGGGGCATTAATCGTTGCAGGTCCTGGCTCAGGGGGATCTTGCGTCAATAAATCGTCATGGAGAGGGACTGCTCTGCCCGGAATATAAACAGAGCGAGGGACCGTCTGCTTTCTGTCGCTTTCAAACCTGGATTCTTCTGCCGCTACTGCTAATGGTAGTAGCAGTAAAGAAAAGCTGACCGTCAATAATAGTTCAAAAAAAAGCCGACAGCACATGCAAAAATCACTGCATAGCCCCAGAGAAAAACATTAGGCTCCGCTTTTAACGGGGTTTGGTTTTATTTTTGGAAGTTGTTGTATTTCTTGGTAGTTCTCAGTATTTGCGGTTTCGTGTTAGCAGCAGTTTCTGTGGTGCCAGTGACTCCTGCACGGGGCCACCTGTTTATCCAAGGCTGAAGGAAAGCTTTGGGATCTTCAGACATGGAGGAAGCCTCATTTCAGCTCTTTCATCTCCGGGATGAAGGCCGGACCACTGGAGCCACACCAGCCGTCTGCTTTCACCCGCCCTGACACGCCTCCGAGCGGGCATGGATAAGTGTAAGAATAAACGTCATTTTTCAGGATCTCTGGCTAACAAGTCGGTGTGCGGGGAGTCGGACTCGTCCATCTGTCCTCTATTTCGGCAGCGCGGTGCTGAGGAAGGGGCAGGGCGGGGGTGAGAAGGTTTTTAAAGTAAACACAAGAGTTGTACCTCCTGAGTTTTCCAAGTCTGTTTCAGACCTCTGAGCCACGGCAGATGGCTGTGAATTATTCATGTCAGGATTTTGGGATGATTTTAACGGTGTATTTTTTTCCATCTTGGAGGATATTGACTCGTATGTAGGAGAATCTGACTGCGATGGACTTTAAATGAGCCTGAATACTAAGATATTATGAGTTGTTTTATGTGTAATGTCATTTTCTTGCCATTCAGAAGATATATTGCTCAAAAGATGGAGCATCTTTTATGAGCGTGTGCTTTAAGTAGAAATGTGTATTGGGTAATAGCATATAATTTGAAGCTTTAGACTGTGAATTAATCAAAATCAGCAGCTGTGTATTTTAGTCTTCTGCCTAAGAATTAAGAGGGTTTTTTTTTTACTCTCCCACTTTGCCTTTTTTCTAGAATCACTTACAGTAGTTTTAATCAGTAGGAGTAAAAAAGACTTGCAGTGGGAGCTATCAAAGCCTGCAGTGGTGGATTAGAAGAGAGCGCCCAGTGTCTGGGCCAGGCCACTGGAAAGTGGAGCCTAATCTTCAAAAAGGGAGCTTAACCCCTGCTGGCCCATGCGGATGAGTCCTCATTCACAGAGGCCATTGTCACATGGAAAAAGGCTGACGTGGTTGAGTTTGATCATTTGGAAAGTTGTGGGAAGATGATGTAAAGTTCAAAAGAAAGACGCAAATGCTGGTTTTTTTTTTGGTTTTTTTTTTCAAGGAGCTGTTGAATTTGTTTGGTCACCACAGTCTTCCTGGTACGCTTGAGCCCTGCAGAGGTGTCATTGTTCTCCCTGACTGTGCAGAGCTTCACTCCAGTGGAAAGATGGATGGGGGAGGCAGCTGAAGCAGCCTAAACTGGGGGACAATGAGAGCTGGTGTGAGGAAATTAGATTACTGTCTTCCTCTCCATCATTTTCCAGACAATTCCACTGAATGAAATTGCTGAATGAAAGGACCCTTCTGACAAATTTATTAAGCAGTCAAGGCTTTGCTTCAGCTGAAAAGGAACTTTGGTCTTGAATTAGCTTTTGTGCTGACCGTGTGGCCCTTACCTTCATCTGAACCAGAAATTCACTATTTTCTCTCTCTCTCATCATTAATTAATTGGTCTGATTAGTCAACCTCAGTTTGAAATGAGGACACACTAAATTTCTTCTCTTTCTGTGCACTTTCTTCCTGGCCCTGAGGCTGGAGCCATGTGACGGCATGTATCCAACTTTTATAAACCTCAAATGTGTATATTTAGGGCATAAACAGTACTTTAGTTTGAACACTGAGATTACGTAACGACACCACCACGTAACACTCGGGATGGCCCAGATGTCCAGCCGGTAACAGATACGGAGATTACGAACATGTAAGACCTTGAAGATTAACCCATGAGGATCCACATCTGCTGCAAAGCTCAGAGTTCAAGATAAATGGAGGAGGTCACATCGACCGGCTCATTGTCTCTGAGCGTCAGACGGCTCTTCTGTAGTAAGACGGAGAATCCCCGCACTGCTGTGTTTTCCATCTGGCTGCGGGGGCGCAATCTGCTGCGCAGGTTCAACAGGGGACAGGAGAGAAGGCGGGTAGGTCAGGTGGGTCTCTGAGGATGTACATAATCCTCCTGCTTTTATGAACAAAACAAAATCCAAGTTCCCAGCAGTTACACAATCCCCGCTATCGGGCTCGGTTCAGCGTTGGGTCTCCCAGGGCAGAGTGAACTTTTCCAGGCACTAATCTGAGGATAAGCTCATCCCCGCTGCCAGTGTTGTTGTCAGCGAAAAGTGCATGAAATATCTCATGCTTGGATGTACTCGTAGTAATGCTGCGCTGATTGAACGGACTTTAAAGAGTGGTTTCAAATCAGGAACCTTTTCAGGATCTGCGATGATGTAGCTCCTTTTAGACCAACCTAGACCCACCTTCACCTCAGCATTCCAATGCTTCAGTTCTACCAGCTCCTCCTCCTCCTGTCACATGAGTAAAACAGGGGAAGAATCCTTTTCTTCATGCTGCGATCTTACCTGCAAAGCAGAGTTTGCGTGCTACTGATCAAGCGAACTGCATGAATCTGCACGGTTCCAAATGAAATGCATGCAAACGTCCGGACGTAGTATTCCACGTTTGGGCTCAGTTCTGTGCAGTTATCATCACAACTCGTTTGCATCTCTGCAGGTTGTGACGTAGCAGATGTTTCTCTTGAGCCTGTAAATGAATGTCACATCACCCAAGGTTGAAGGAAGTTTCATCGAATCCCCGCAAGAGAATCAGAAAGAGCAGGAACTATTGGAATGGAACGGCCTGTTGCAGTTTAGCCGCGCTAACAGGATGTGTATGAATGAAGAGCGTGGCCTCGCTTTGAACCGCGACAACTGGAGATTAATTTGCGAGAGCAGGAATCAATCTGCCGACGCCTGACAAACATCCACAGGATCAACAAATGACCGCCTCCTTTATTAACTCCTGCACACATAAATCTTTCTTCACACTTGCAGGAGCAGCT
>BJFM01000418.1:20769-42346 GCA_016586285.1 Arothron firmamentum
CCCCCCCCACATCGTCCTCACAAATGGCATGATGTCATTGAATTATAGAACACATTATATTGAATTGTAATTGAATTTAATCATATTATCCACAATGGGAACTGCATTGCTTCGTGCAGAACCAGTAATTGCTGTCAAACGTGCTAATAGGAACTTCTTTATTGCTGTTCCAGCTTAAGTGTGCTGTGGACGATATTTAGTGTTAAAAAAAAAAAAAAAGGCTGGTTCCAAAATTCCTGTGATATGGACCGTGTTTGCAGTTATTCTTGCCTTTGGCTCTGTTGCTCATTAAGTATTAAGTCATATGATAATGTCTTCATTTATCCATCAGACTGATCAATGAATTTCTGTAGTTTACTTGTCTTTGTGTGCAGTTTATCTGCCGGTAAATACTGCTCAAGCTTCATATCTAGAGGAAATGTAACTGGCTAAAAAAAAATCGTGTTGTTCATAGTGTTTAAAAACGGCGGCCTAGATGAGCCTCCTGTCAGACTGTGATGAAAATCGAACCACTTCTAGATCTCAGCTCTACAAGTGTGCGAAAACAGCTCGCGTCCAGTCTCATTCCAAGCGTTTCGTTCTGAGGCATTGGGAATGGCTGTGTGAGTTTTTCCAGGACTCTGACTCTGATTCAGCAGGGGTTGTTAAAATGAACATATTAAGCTCCTCACTCAGAGACTTCTGCTCAGCAAGGCTTCTGAACTCCTGCTGTTCCACTGGTGCAGCTCAACCGCCAACGGCCGACTCCTGCGGTCGTACTTGGCAGCCTTTAACGTGTGAATCTGTGTAATGTGGAGGTCTATTTTTTTGCATTTTCCCAAAGTAATCCTGGTGGTAAACTTACTGTAATTGAATGTTCAGCCCATCTCACAGACCTAAAGACAACAACAGACATGCACCAGCTCGTAAAACTGAAAAAACAAAGACAAAAACAAACAACAACAAAAAAAGAGCGAGGGTATTCGGAGTTGAGGCTCTGAAGTATCTTTTTGCTGCAGGTTTTGGTGCATTTCTTTCCTTTGAGTCAAGCGCTTGCTTTCATTCCGTACGAGATCAGAGGGTTCAGCAGCTCTCGCCATCAGTCATCCCGCACCAAACCGAGACTTGTCGTCCACTCGCATTTGTAATTTAAAAGACTTCGCTGCCATTTGCATAACATAGCAAACTCATTACTTCAGCTTTCAGTAGCAGAAGCCTATTAGATGAATGAAAGGCCAAGCGTGCGCTGCAGATTTACTGTATAAATGGACTGCTGGGAGCATGCTGGAAATGCACGCTTTGAGGCACCGCATGCTGACGTGTAGCTGCACTGACTGCCAGCGCTAACACAAACGTTTGTGTCTTTGTGGATTCTTACCTCAGTGCTGTATCCTTGTTTTAGCCATCGTTTGATGAGAAAAGTTGCTCTTTTACGTGCGAAAATTGGAAGATTGGGCACCATTAAAGGCAACACAATACGTGGATCTCATTAATGGGTGTCTGCAAGTACAAACAGTGTTTAATATGTGTTTAACCTCATCGTGTTGGCGAGATGATAACTTCAGATGTGAGGGAACTGCTCTGAAAAGCTGCTTCTGCCCTGTTCTGTATCCCCAGCATCGATTATCTAACGCTGAACTTTTGGTTCTGTTCACGTTCTATCATTGTCAACCCGACTCTGATTTCGTCTTTTGTGTCAGGCTCACCGCCATTATGGCCCGATTGCACTCTAATGAGCGTTCGTGCAATGGCAAGTCACACAGCGGGCATTTTATGGAAAGGCAATGGAAGATGCTAACGCATCATGTAACACACGCAAAGGCTGGTCCCCTCGTGGGAATGTTTATTTGCCCCGACAAAGATGCACTGTGGTGTGGGCCGATGGCACAGCGAGTGCAAAAGCAACACTCGGAGCTGGAGGTCATCCTATTGGTGTATTTACTATTAATACCTCAGAAATACAAGTTTATTTCATTTTTTTTTATGTCCCTGAACAATTCTCCTGGTATACAGCCTCTGTAAGGCCACACTGATGAACCTAAACCATACGCAATCTTAACATGCTGCCACGCTGTTAAGTCTAGTACCTGGATATGAAAATATGAGTCATTGAAAGTGAACAAATCTTTGACAAGTCCAAAATTAAATCTCAGTAGGTTTTTCTTTATTTTTATTGATTTGGTTATTTTAAACACATTTTAATCCCCAGACTCAATCAGAATGTCCTTAAATTGATTATTATAACAGTATAATTGTTCTAAATCTATTTTAACAGTGCCATCCTTGTCCGTAATGCTTGAAACCTGTACTGACGTGTTAAAAGGATTAGCGTGAACGGGCAGAGAAACGGTTCTGTTAAGGATCTATTTATAGACACTATTAATAGACCGCAATTGTCCTCCTTCCAGTGTTTTCCTCTCTCACAAAGTTATTCACACATTCATTTAAAGAACAGAGGACATTTTGTTTCAAGCCCGGATCTAATGGGGCCCGACCCCCCCCCGTTCTTGTCTGCAGCAGACACACACTAGCCTCATGCCAAACCGCAAGTAAACACAACACGCTGGAGTACAAACACAGACGTGATGCACGCTGCGATGCAACGCTCGCGTTATAGCCGATGTGCGAGAGGTGAGTCGGTGCCCACCCATCCCACCCCCACCCAGCTGATCAGCGTCGTCCTTCGGATGCACGTTAATGTTATGATGTCATTCTTACATCCACAGAGGATCAGAGCCTGTTACATTAGTCAGTGAATTACAGAGTTTAATAAGGTTGACAGTAGATTACTGCCTGTAAGTGATCTAAACATCCTGACCTTAGAGCCCCCCCCCCCATACTGAATATGAGGTTAATACACAGTGGTGATCCGGGTTTATGTCTGGTTGTTTATTGTCAGCATTCTCCATGCATGTAAATACGTTTAATAATAAACTGGTAATAGTAACATATTTTAATAATACCAGCCTCATTTAATTGACTGCATTACCTGTAGTGACGCTTTCATGTTAGTGGGTTTATGTCTTAGTATGTATAGAGCTTTAGAGCAGCTGAAACTAGCATATATATAGTCCAATATTCCAATGTTAGGATCTTTTCAACAAACAACTACAGAATAGTTGACTCCCTTCTGCAAAGGTCTACATGACTTTTCGAAATTTTACCTCATCTCATTTTGAACTCTGACCTATCAGGTTCTCTCTAAGCAAAGTGCTAGTGTATTAAACAATGTATATATATCTATATATATCTATATATGTATCGATCGATCGATCGATCGATCGATATATATGTATATATATATATATATATATATATATATATATATAAAACATATGGTTAGGGTGCTTGTCTTTCAAATGCATGTAATATTTGCAGGTTCCAGTTCCAACGGAATCAAGCTGGCATTTAGCATTAGGTAACATCCGCGTAGTTATTCTTAGTTATTTCATAGTTATTCAGTCCGTATAGTTTTTGCTATGATAAAAGAAAATACTTTTCACACACAATAATCAGCTACGTTTTCGGCACAGCCTAATTCCCCTCCAGCCAAGTTTCACCATCCTGCAGAAGGAGTCTGCTAATGATCTGGGCTACCTTTATTTCAACAAAGGTCAAACACAGGTCCCTGCTGTTGAGGGCTCTTTTGTCAACACCACCACAATAAACAAGCGCGCCATTCTCGGCTCTGCTCGAGTGTTCTTATTCTGCCTGAAAACAAGCGTGACTAGTTTAATTGTAATTAGTGGGGGGAAACGGGTGTATGGGCTGAGCCAATCATGGAGGATGATTGACTGTGTGTTTGTGCCCCGGTGTGTGCTTGTTAGTGCGTGACGCCACGCCTCTCTGAGGGCATACACATTCAGTCATTTTTAATTCCTCCGTTTTATGTGAAAAGCGAAAGCGTCATGACTGACGCTTTCAAACCAGGCAGTCAAAGGCTGCAGCCCGCTTAGTCATGCTGTTATTAGTGTGACAGTCCTCCACAGGGATTTATTCTGCCTTCATTCACTCACTGCATCATTAATGTGACTCACATCCTGGCATTTCATTATGTGTCATCTCACTGTCATCTCTTCTGTAGAAGCGAGGCTTTTACTGTAGCTCCGTCTTCCATGACTCTGCTACATGTAGATCTTTATGGAACGCTGCACACACTGCGTTTTAATGGAGGCACTTTTTATTTCCACATATTCTAATTCATTTTAAAAATGACTGCCCTCGGTGCTCAAATATTGTTGAAATTGCAACTATGGGAATACAAGTTAGCTTTAAAATGACCCTCATAGCGGATGAAGATTATTCTTTCTCGGGATTTAGTTCAGTCCAGCAGTGCAGGTAATATGAAGTCCCGTGAAGCAACCCACAGAAAACAAAATTCTCTCACCATCACAGTGACAAATCCATCACATATTTGTCAACGTAGAGTTGCTTTGTTGACATTTAGCATGCTAGCATTCATTCATTCATAATGAGCAGATGGGAGAGATGCAAAATACTCTTCACACAGTATTTTAATCACACTACCTCACTGCACACAAAATACGCGCTTAAGAAAATCAAAGCTTGTTTCCAGGATATGATAGATGCTGCCCTTTCCCCCTCCCCCTCCTCCATATCCCCACATATGCTCCAGTCTAACGATTTATGTCTAATTACGGGTTGTAAGCGCCGCACTTCCCCTGACAGGCTCCATATTAGAAGCCAAATCTTTATAATTAACCCATCCCCGCGCATGAAAGTAATGGCAGTGCCGAGCCTCGTCAGAGACCCGCGCCTCCCCTGCTGCCTCCCCGCCACGGCCTCCCTCGCCGCCGCCGCCGCCGCCTTCCCAAACATCCCGGCAGTTGGACGAAACAGGAGCTCGCTAATGGAGGGGAGGCAAGAGGTCGAGCTTGAATGTTGGTCCATTTACGTTGTCAGGGCAGAGAAGAAGCCGCTCCAGAGTGGAAGAGGAGCGAAAACTTATGATCAACATTTAAGCCTTTGTGATTTAGTTTTATCGCCATTAATGAGTTTTAAGGCAGAAAATATAAATACAGTGTGTGACAAATGTTCACATAACTCTAAGTGTGTTTTAGGCTACAAACCCAGTCTGTCGGCGGAGTTTTGCACGAGGTGATCTCAAATTTTAAACAGCGCTTGTGTGAAACTTGGCCCTCCTTCAGGCCCCTCGCCGACTGATCTCGGGGAGTTTTGGGAGTGGATTAGCGTTGCTGAAGGAGCTTGTTGACATCAGATGGCATGGGAACCATGAATCCACACACAAGGCTCAAGGAAGGAGCCCAAGCAAACCTGCAGCGGGCACGTAGAGAGGGAGAAAAACAAATAAAATAAACCCAGCAAGTATCTGCACAGTTGGCATGTTCCCATAGACATGAGGGAGAGAAACAGAGGGCAGATACAAGAACTTTCCAGAAAACATCTCTCTGTTGGTTCTTCTCTTGTTCATCATAATGGAGTGATCACAGAGGATATACTGCAGCATTAAACTTGGCTTTAATATATACTGTATTATTGTAAGGGCTTCTAATATATTTTCATGGTAAACAACATCTGAGGAAACTCAATTCCAATAAATCAGAAATGTTTTTCCAGGTGTGCAGGTCCAGCAAATCTGACTTGAATGCAAACAGAACAGTTTAGGAGAACCACACCACGTCTAACGCCGCGCACGTGACCACGGATAATAATTATGATCATCACAACGACGGCGTAATCCACTCATCATCAGATTGCTCGGTAATCCCCCGGTAAACTCCGGCTGAAATGGGAGTGAGTCTGTATTATTGCAGATAATCCTCCGGTCTGTTTTATGTGATGTCCGTGTAAATCACACGCAGACAGCACTTTGCCTGCAAACCGATTAGCTTTCAGCTATTGTCTCAGTTTCAGCGGCCGCTCTGGTCGCAGCACACGGCAGCGTTCGATGCCGTGTCAGGAGACCCCGTTGGCTTATTTATGCCGTGCGGGTTAATACCATCACAGCGATGTGAGCCGCGAGATTTACGGACCTGGTTTTAGTTCACGTGGACTGTTTTCGTGAACTGCTCCCATTAACAATAAGACCTTTCTGACCTCCCGCCAGCTTGAGTTCCTGGAGTTGTAGCTGCGCCGCATAACCTTTATTCATTTACAATGTCCTCGGCCTTAGAAAAGATTAGGATAAATGCATGTTTTCATGAAGATGCTGCAGAGGTTAGCAAGAAGGTTGCAGGTTCCGATCTGTTTCATGTTGTTCTGTTTGTCGTCTCCTTCCAGGACCTTTTTTTAACCCCTGGCTTTCTCCTAAAGTTTTCTTCCAAACAGTCTAAAAAGTGAGCAAAGGGTGTGGATACAAATGAGATCTTTCTTTGCGTGACATCGACTCAGACATTTTTGTAAACGCTGAAATTATCACAAACATTCTGGCAGATGAACACATGTCCCAGTCCAGTTCAGTTCAAGACTGATCCGTCAAGATGTTTCAGACTTTTTTCTTACTTTAATGTACAATCCTAAACCTTGGAAAGCTCTGGGCTCTCCCCAGGTCGTAATTACACACATACACTCACACCTAGTGCAGAATTACAAGAGCCAAATACTTGAACTGAGGTTTCCACGCTCATCCCCGCTTGCTTTTTAAACAAGCAACAGGACCCCGTCTCCCTTTTTTCCCCCCCTCTAAACCTCTCCTAGCACCCAAGTCCGGGAGTTTTGCCAAAAGCAGCCTAACGCTAAACATTCACAGCAGCGGAGTAGAGAAAGCAAACTCTGGGAAGGTACAAGATTGACGTCAGAGTGGGCCACATGTGAGAAATTCCTTCCTAATTACTGGGAATGCACTGGCTCATTGTATAAAAATGCTCTGGGTTGTATTCCACTTTTTAAGGGTGGGACTTTGTTTCATAGTTCACACTAATAATGTCCTTTTCCCCTTCAGCAGTTTCACTTTCTACTCCTCTGCTTCCTTCCTTTTCCACTCCAACTCACAAAGGACTGTTCTATCAGTTCAAATTGCCAGCTAACACCTACACTGGCGAGCAGGATTTATTTCTCGGTCCAGCCAGGCTCTGATTCTGGAGCAGCCTTGCTGAAACGCCGTCCTTGCCGCAGTCCTCCCTGAGAGCGTCCGTGCACTTCCAGACTAGGTCACCTGGTCAGTTTTCAGATTGTTCTTATTTTTATTGTCCGCTAAAGTTTATTTGTGCTGCTGTGAAACGCCACTTGTCGGTTTTCAGCGTTCAGTTCGGATGTTTCAGCTCTCGCTTCAGAAAGCCTTCACGAGTATTAAGATTATGGTTTAAGCGGCACTGCTTATCCACGTGTGCACATCTAGACTTCTCGATTGTGCCCAGTCAGTGTTGAGGGCGTATTTTCTGCCTTAATTAAGCAAAAATCTGCTTTTGATGAGACGTACCCCAAACTTTCTATGTGCCTCTATTAAGTTTCCAATTTCCTAAAAATGTTACATGCACTTTGTAATGAGAATCCATCTCATTTCCATGAATATTGTGTAGATTCACTCAACCTGGTACCAGAGCGCAGTGTGTAGGGGTGGAACTGTGTATCCATGCTGCCTCTTCTGTCTCCATTAAATGAGATCCCGTCAGCTGTTAGCTGCAAAGGGAGGAAAGCGAAATAAAACACCACAAAATATATTTTCTACTTTGACAAAATGTATTTAGAGGCATGCTATGACACACTGCTGGTGCAGTTAAACGCTGTTTAAAGTGTCCAAACCAGAACAGACAAGATACTTTAGTGGGAAGAAGCAGTTGTGATGAGGTGTGTGTGCTGAAAATGGAGACATTTTGTTTTGCTCCCATATCAGCTTGAGGAACGCTTCGGAAGCTTTTTCTTCCTCCCTTTGGGTAAGTTCTGTTAGTGGGATACAGCGATGGAAGTAACAGATGAAAAGGCAGATTTTGCATGCAGAAAGAAAGTTGGCAGGGCAGAGAAGGTGGAGGACATCAGCTGCAGAACTGTGGCAGGATTAGCAGCCATCTTTGTACATTCGCTGCTTCAAAGGCCTATGAGGAAAATGGGGATCTGTCAATAATGCAGTGGAATATTCTTCTTCTGTGTTTGGGAAAGTCTGCACTCTTGCCAGTCCTCCTGAGGCTGTGTCGCTGGGACGCGTCTTCTTAACCGCATTCACGTAATCAGTGTCATTAATTCTCTTCACATTTCATTGTTCTGCTATTGCTTTAAACAAAGCAAGCTGTTTGGTGCATTTATTAGATTTCCCCTGAAATTAAACTGTAGGGAGAAGAAAGTTGTGTCATTTGTTTGACTAATAAACATTTGGTTTCATGCATGTTTAATATCCATCCACAAATGGCCATGTTTTTTTTTTTTATGTAAGAATTTAAATAGCAAAGACTTTTAACATCAAGTTGTTGTGAGAAAAAGCTCAACCTTTTCCAGGTGCCTGGAACTAATTTGTCCAGCAAACCAACTGAAAGACAGCGAAATGGAGACGTCCTCCTTGTAAATTCACCAGAACCACAGAGATGTTTGAAGCCGCTGCTGAAAACTCTCTACTCTCTCATTTAACATGACTGCACATGTCGAGACACACATCCATTCCAGGAACGGCCACACACGGTTACAGGGGGTTGTTGTGAAGAGCAACTGCACAGCACAAAAGCTGTAATTAATGCAGGCTGCTGTGTAACGTGGGGTTATGTTGTTATCACCATGTTCTGCAAGCAGCCACAGCATGCATGGGAGAGTGGGAGGAGCCTGAGAGTCGGGGCATGTGTTTCCCTGTTCCTGATAAAAACCCTGAAATAACCAGTGATTCCCTGCTGAAATTGACAAATATTTGCACAGCTGGACGTTATCAATAATGTGGATGTTGTTATTGTCCCACGAAGATAAATTCTTTGGTTGCTATTTTCTTGATGGTTGGAACCAGGCGAGCATCTGGAGGTCACCCTTTGCCCGAGCGAGTGTGTGTGTGTATATTACAGTGTTTGTGACCTATCCTGCAACAGGTTCATGAATCCTCCAGGTGATGTACACATGTGTGATGCTCCGGGAAACAGAAAGGCCCTTCTCTTCACCCAGTGACCCTTCCACTCTACAGATGTCTCTGGTCTTGCACACATTCAGCCCTTTCAGCAGAGAATTACCACAAATGCACACACGGACACACATACACAGACACACACACTCCTCCCGTCTTAGGTATCACGGGGATCTCCTGTCTCCCAGTGGACCCTGTGTTGGCGTGCCTGCTGCCAGACCACATGGCCTCTATCTGAGTGGGTATTTCTGTGTGAGGCTCATTGTCCAATAATAAATGGATGGGCTGGACCATTTGGCCCTCGATCAATAGTACGACTAATTCTCAGGTGTATGAAAATACAGTGTTGGTCATTTTCAGTCTTTTAAAAATAGAAACTGTTATTCTATGTTTTGCACTGTTAGAATGGATTTCTGCCACTTCAGTTAAATATACATTCATAAGTAAACCAATGAGTCCAACACAATGTATGAACAGTTTCGTGAAAGTACGGTAATTATCTCATTTGCAAGGAAATTCTGGCAATACACAAATAAAAAGCACTTGTCCTTGTACAAACTGAGTTATTTTCAGATTTAAACCAGCCATAGATTTCTGCACGCAGACATTAAAAGTCCATATGTCAAACAAGTTTAAGGCTGTGGTCCGTCTTGTAGGTTGGAAAGGCCAAAGGAAGTGCTGAGTGGTAGGTAAACATGGCCTCAACACCAAAAAGTGGTTTTTAGGGAGGCCACTGAAACGTTAAACATGGTCCCAATCCTGCATACAAATTCTTTTCTGTTTACTGGGAATTCAGGACATTTGCTGCTGTTCTGTTCATCTTCCAAACCCACAGCCGCTTCTTTACCTCATTTACTAACAACTTTCAAGACTGAAATTTAAAACAAAACTAAGTTTGTAGGGTTCATATTTTAGTTTACCGCGTCTATCATTATTCATTTACTTGTATTAATAATGTTACCATCATGCTTAACGCTTAGAAACACATATACTAACACTTTTACCGGGAAGGGAAATGGGTTTTAACCGAGGTTAACACTCACTGGAGCTATTTGGCAGCGACTTTGGCTGCTTGACTTGCTACTATTTACAAGGCAGCATGACACATTTTATAGCCTGGCACCTACCAGCGTTCAAGGGCATTGGGAATCGCAAAGATCACGTCAGAGAAGCTTCCATCAGGCTCAGGAGCGATTAAATTTTAGATGTAACACTAATAGATGAGCTTTGCTACATTAGTGTAATATTTCAGATGTCTAGATGATAAGAGGCTCCACTTTAAACCAGCGTTGCCATCTTGTTTTTAGTCACCTTGAATACAATTGCATCTATCCCAGCTTAGGTGTCTGGGTTTGGACTGAACCCGCGTGTGTGTGTGTGTGTGTCTGCCTCTCAGCAGGTCGTCCTCTGCTTTGCTGTTGCGGTGACAGGTTGGCCTGGCTGGCGCACGCTGTAGCTGGCTCCCGTTTGGGTCGGAGCAGAAGGGCAATTTTGGTGGTGCCTCAACACGCAGAATGGCATAGTTGGCAAAGCGAGGGGTGGGAGAGTTCTAGGGCTCCGAATACCACAGACTGAGGTGTGGCGGAGCAGACGGGGCGCAGTGGCTGGCAGCAATCAGCTGCAGATGGAGGTCGCCTCTGCCGTAGCTGCAGAAATGAGTCACGGTGATGCGTGAGAGCGCAGGTTTGGGAATGTTCGCCAGTGCTCTTTGTTTCTTCTGACATCACGGAAGGGCTCTCCTCACCGCCGAGCACCGGGTGCGTACGCACTGAAGCAGGCACTCCCGCTTCCTGCCAGCCTACGAGCCAACTCGCTTGCTCGCCAGACGTCAGCGTCTTGGCGTTCTGTCTCTTCCTTTTCCATGTGGCGATCACGTATGTCTGTTCACGAGGAAGTCTGTCGACGCATTTTATAAATGGGAAGGAACACATGTAGAAAGAGTCAAAGTCCTGCCTGGCACGCACGTCCCTTTTTACACTCTCGGTGGGTCTTTATTGGCCAAAACCTCTGTGTGTTCCTGCATGTGGGGTGAGGCGTTGGGTGCTTGCACAGGCCGCAGGGATCAACTTCTGTGGAGATCATCCACAGCGTCCAGTTGCCTCTATTGATAAATCCCACGTTGCAGCGGTGCCGCAGGTATCCCTGCACAGGAGCTTTGCAGAGAACGGTCGTCAAGCGGATGCAGAGAGCAAGACGAGCCATTCAAACGCCCTGCGCTGCTCCCCCTCTGTGGCCCTCCGGATGGTCGTGTTATTTAAGATCATCTGTTGTTCCAGTTTGCGTCTATACTGGTAAAAGTGTTTGAGCACACAGGAAGTTACTGCAAATATCAGGTTTTTGTTTATGTGCGGCGCTGGCGTTAATAACACAACATCGGATTACACAAACGCTTTTTCGCCCGTGAAAGTGCCTGTATTTGTTGTGGTTTCCATGGAGATTTTCTCTCTTCGGCGTGTGTTAAGGCAGACAGGACTTGGCCTGTTCTCCTCTGCAGGTGTCAGAGGTCACATTCTGCTCAGTCTTTGGACAGACGCTGAATCTGCCTCCTTTCCACCAGGTTCCCGTCCACGCTGAGTCAAATCTATGTTTATCCTTGTTCAGCTGATTTGTACGCGCTCTGTCCCGTGCATGCTGGAGATTTGTTTTTTTTTTTTTCTTAAGAGAGCAGGAAAATAGAATCTCCACATTTTAGTATTCGGTGTAAAAGACACTTTCAGCTCTTCCTCTGTGTGTGATGAGTGTCTGATTACTTGGCGTGTCTCTCCACCGTCAAACTCTGGTTTTGTCTTTCTGCCATCTGCTGCTGTCGTCCTACACACTGACTGAGCTCAAAACCTGTTCTTTCTTTTCCTTTTTTTTCCCTTTCCCCCACCCACAGTCTGCAGATATCGATGGTGAATGTCTGGTTTTTCTGCTGTGGATTTGGGCTTCATCATCAACCGCTTGCGTTAAAGACAGAAAGCATGGCGGTACTTCTCCAGAATAGCACGAGCTCGGGCTGAATGTGTTTTTCTGTGTAGGCTACCTTGTGAATATTTAATTCAGCCCCACCCTCCATCATGTATTAATCATGGAGCAGTCTGGTAAGGCTGAAAATAGCGCCTAGCAACCCAGAAAAACAAAACTCATAGTAGCTGTGGGTATGTCATGCACGGCTGCTCGTCCATGTGTGACACAGCACACTGGCTCTCCACATTTTCCCCCATCCTGTCAGCCTACTGATGGCCACGCAGGTTTCTCAAACCTAAGAAGACAGTGACGCTCAGAGAAGGTTTCGGTTTATTTTCCAATCTGGCGTGCATCATTTGAGTCGAGGATGGCGTCACTGCTGGAAGCCACAAAGTTCAGCCATTTAATAAGGCACCGTCGCAAAAGTGGCAGTAATAGCCGGATTACTTAACCCAATGTCCTCAACGGCTCCATCCTTTAGAAAATGATATATGGCTCAGTAAGTGTTTGCAGGTGGATGCAGGAACATGTTGACATCAGTGTGCTGTGAATGGAAGGACTCAGCAGAGGGTGTTGATGAAAGGCCAAAGGGCAGGAGGATGAGCCTGGGAAAAAAAAGTGCAAGCCACTGTCTGCAGCCTGGAAATCTCCCCACGGAGAGCAGAGATCATGTTGCTGCACACATCTGCTTCACGCTTCGGCCTGCCCACTGGCCCCAAGCTTCAGCTCTTCATCCTGCTTCACAGAGACTCATGTCAGAGCTGGTGTTTTGCTTGATGCCATCAGATTTAAAATACTGTGTGCATATATGCACTGATAAAAACTAATCTGTGACAAATCATCTCAACGCTGTTGGAAGCAGATGGTGCATCAAAACTCTGCACACTGAAGATCTTCTCTCTGCTCTTCAGGTGGCTTGACTAACAACGAGCGGCCTCTGGGAGTTCTTAAACCTGCTGCGCACAATCATTTTGGTGAGAAATAGCCTTTTTTTTTTTTTTTTACCTGTGATGTCTGTGTGTATGTGTGTGATATGTCAAAAATGTTTTGAGGTGTTGCGATTTGGCATTTTTGAAAGAAGTCATTGATAGCGAAAGGATTAGAGATTAGATGGCGATTGATTGAGTAATTTTTTTAAGTTTCAGCTCGCACGCTAAGAAATTCAAGCATAAGTATAATAGAAAATTACAGTAAACCCCTCCTGACCTTTTACAACTAAATCAAAAATTCCAAAGAATAGAATAGAAACATCATGAATGAAAAATAACAACAACGATGGCAAAATGGCCAGTTAAAGCAGCAAAATGTTGCAGTTATCTTGTGCAAAGAACCGCTGATGCTACAATATTAGTGTCGAGACTCTGTTAAAGAGTTTGTGTTTAACAGTGAGGAATCCATGTCATTCGTCCAAAAGCCTTGATATTTGTCAAGAGGTTTTGAAATACCATCTTAGAATGGCTCTAATTGTTCTGTTATTTGCAGATGTTCCTTTTTCAAACCAGCAAAAGCCAACGAAGATGAGACTCAGACCGCAGCTCAGTCATGAGCAGCCTCACATGAACAGAATTAAGCCTGATGGCCTAAACAGGATCAATTAAAGGTTCAGCGTTCTGTCATGCTTTCATTTTTCTTCCCTTGGGTCTGTTTGGTGTTTACACCCTGACTTTCTTCCTGACTTCAGTAACAGTCACTTCCGAGCTGAGTGATTGATGCAGTCACGTCTGTGGGATTACTGATACGTGTGATTATAGGGCATTGGTGTTTAATAGGAGATTTGGGGATTTCATGGTTTGCCTGAGCTGGTTAATAAGTGACTGAAGACGACACTCAGTCAGTACGTGTTTACGAAAAAAGACGTATCATTTACGTTACTGGGTATGTAATCATTTCCACCAGCTGTTGTCACACTGTGTTTTTAGCCTGCGGCGGTGTATTATTTACTCGCCGACCTTTTTTAGGCTTTACGCTGTGCAGGCAAGCGCACGTGCAAGAGTGCACACCAAACGGAGAGATACGGTTATGACATCACACTCTCGTTAACGGGAACATGGGGTGATTAGGCCCCATCAGCGTGTCATCAGCCCACAAGCGGTATGTCTGTCCCATGTGGCAGCAGGAAACGCTGAGGCAGCAGCGTTGTTACACGTGTGGTTGCCAAAAGCTGAAACTCAACCTCTTTAATGGCGTGTTTAGCAGTGACATGGAACACTTTACACGGCCTTGGTATGAAATCAGACTGCATGTAGCGTAAAAATGCTTTTGTTATTGCTGTAAAAGCGCCTCTGCTTTTAGACTGTCCAGCATGTCACAAAACCCAGAAAGCCTTTCTGTCACATTTGCACGTCTAACATTTCATTTGTTAAACAGATCAAATGCTAATTTTTTTAATACAAATGAATTTTTACAAGCAAGATATGACTTAAATGTCGAACTGGTGGATCTATGCAGCCAAAATGAATTTTTAACTTTTTTTTTTTTTTAAAACTGGCAGGGAAAAAAACAAGACAACAGCATTTTACTGAAAACAGTGGAGTACAAATAACTATTAACACATTAGTGAGAGGTGTGAAAAGTGATGAATTGGGTGGCAAACGCAACGGTAACTTTCCTGTTTGAGCTGATTCTGAACCGCGAGTTCCATTCTCGATACAGAACAGCTGCAGCTGACGCTGCTGACCTTAAACTCACGCACTCGCACGTTTATCTTTCAGATACATTTGGTATCAAAAACAGAATGAGTGTAAATGAATCAGCTGCATGGCTGTGCGAAAAATGCGAGGAGGAGGAGGAGGAGATGGAGGAGGAGGGAGACGCAGTGATGGAGACAGATTTGCGTGCATATTAAAGAGGATGACTAAAGGATGGACAGGAGGAGCTGCTGGGAGAGGAGCAGAAGTCGGCACCTCTCAGAGCCACTTGTGCACCTCCACGTGAGTCTGGTCTGAGCGTTTTCACCCACTGAAACACGTGACAGCAGGAAGGATCTTGAAATACTTGGGTTTGCTTGTCTTGTCTGTCCGTCCCACCATGTAGCCTAAACTAGCTTCCTTTCCCCAAGCCAAAACAGCTTTCTCCCACTCTGCACAAATTAGCAGCAGCCCACGCACTTCTAACACGTAACTGTCAGAGTGTAGACACTGCAGGGAGTGAGGAGGAGTGAGGCGAAGGTGAGAGAAGTGATGAAAGAGAAGAAAGGGAGGGAAGGAAGGAAGGAGCTGGAAGGCAGGGATGGAAGGATAATAATGTCAAATAAAGTAGACCAGGACTCTGTGAGCTCTTGGTTATTACCAAAAACCCTGATTTTTCTCTGGATCTCTTTCTTTTTTCTTTTTTTTTTTTATGTGAAATTAAGGCTTTGACAAAAGCAAGATGGAGAAGAGGAGGATGAAAAGCAGTTCTAAAGGCAGACCTGTTGGTTTCCTGTCAGAACAGCTTATCTTTATTTGGACTTGTCAGTTATCTGTGGGAACTTAAGAACCTGGGACATGGAGAGAGGGGCACACATACAGGGACACATTGAATCAATGTGTGTGTGTGTGTGTGTGTGTGTGCGCATGTGTGTGTGTGTGTGTGTGTGTGTGTGTGTGTGCGCATGTGTGTAAGTGGTGGGGGGGATTGGACTATTTGAGGAGAAGAGGGATAAGGGATGAAGAAAGCCACTTTATGCAAATATAAGCACACTCATTACCATTTTAAAATCCTCAGAAGGAGAACATAAAAAAGGATATTTTGGGTTATGCCAAATCTTATGTCTATCAAACTCGTAATTTTTTTAAATTTTATTTGGCTGTGTGTAATTTCTTTGCCTAACCAGCTATGGATTTTACAGTTGGTCTGTCTTAAGCTATTCACAAGACACGAGCGAGAAAGATTCCTCCAAGACTGTTCTCCATGTGCACAAGATGCAGTAGCGTTGTGAATCATAGGCTTTCCTTCCAACAGATCCCGAAGGGCTGGGATCTGGTGACTTGCAAGGCCAGGTCGTGTACAATGAAGCCATTGTCAGAACTGTGGAACCGTTTGATTACGTTTGTCTGTGACATCGTGCGTCATCCTAGCAATTAGCCGCAGTAGCAGGCTGTATTAAAACAATGTGGCGTTCTTAAAAAGTTGGTAAAACTATTCATCACATTACACTGCCACCAGTTTATTGGACCTGGGCCCGGAACTTGTCTATTTATGCGTTTGAAACCTCTATTCTGTCATAAATAATTGTTTTGAGACAACCTGGGGAGTCAAAATCCAAACACTTAATGCTAAAAAATGTGATAATAGTTTGTGAGGCTGGGCCATGAAGGCTTCAGTTCCTCACATCACATTACTGAGAATTCATCAAAAACCAGAGCTTCCATGCTTATATAAACAGAGAAACGTGATTAAAATTGGAAAATGTGCACAACGTCTTGGAAAAAGCCTTAGAAAGCCACCTGGAATTCCCCTCCTCCTCTGGTTTTTACATCAGTCTACTGAAGGTGAGAGGTCATCTGGGTCTGAGAGATGGTCAGAACGTTCCACTGGTCAACACCCCGTATGTCACCAATATAAAAATGACATTCCTCTGTCGGAAACCTTGTCCAGTGTAAAGTTTCTAGTTCTGAAGTTGGCAGGTCCATTAATGCAGCCACTGTCACAGGCCGTCCTGTGGGATCCTTTCTTCTCCGTATTAATTCGGCAGAAAAATACTGGAAATTCAAAGCAGACTTCTCCTGACGCCTTCAGGATTTGAGCAAAAGTCATGAAAAATGAACCAGATTAAAGTTCAGACTCTTTAAGTAAAAAAACTAAAAGTCTGTCTGTTCTTGCAGTTTTTGTTTTTTTTTGTCCTTTATGTGTTTCAAGATGGATTAAATCAATCTTCTGGTGCTCTATAAGTGTTCCTGAAACACTGACGCTGCTCTTCGCTTTGAATGCAGCTTCATTTTAACCAGCATAAAAACAAGATGAAACAGGGGAAAAGTGAAAAGCAAAGAGTATAAAAGGAGGTAAAAGTGGTGGGATACAAACACAAGTGTTTCAGGCGACACTCTGTGTGTGGGCCATCGTGACTGTGTGAATATCCACTCATCTGCTGGCCAGAGTGGTGCCTCTTTCCTCATTTATTGGGAACATTTGTTTGTGTGTGTGTGTGTGTGTGTGTGTGTGTGTGTGTGTGTGTGTGTGTGTGTGTGTGTGTGTGTGTATGTGTGTATGCATGTGTGTGTACTTACTTGACCTTAATCCTGACATCTTAAGTACACTTAGTTCTTCTGTAAATATAAAACGCGTCTTTTTTGGACTCATTTTCGACAACATTGCTCATCTTGGCTTAAAGCGGCTCTAACAGAAATAGATTTGGTTTGGAGGTCGTGAAACAATCCCTGAATACTTTATTGGTTTCCTCATTCAGTCTTTGGGTTATTTGTCAGTGATGGCTACAACCGTCCATAACTGTACTGATCTTCACCTGCTCGACTTGCCACTCTGGCTAATTGAGGACAAGCTTGTCCCATAGGGGAGCCCGCTCTGTCCCCTCGGCCCTGGTGCCAGTTTTCCAGATGGGCCCCCAAGGTCCCTGACCTGGCATGGGCTCTCCTTCCTGATGCCAGTTTAGCGTAGGAAGGAACCAGTGACACACCAAACCAGACGCTCGTTCACGCATTTTCTCTAACGACCATGTCAAACTTTGTCCCGTTAAACTAAAATCAGACACTTCATTCCCTCTTCCGGTCTCTTCTGATTGTTCTTTGCAAACCGTGGTTATCATCTTCAAAACATGGAGGCTGGGTGTCAGCTAGCGCTTCCACAAACTAAGATCACCAGTGATCTGAGCCGTAATTATGCTGGAGTCATTAGTAGAATCTAGTGCAGGTACACCGGTGCACGACTGGAGGTTGAGGCCTTCACATCGCGCTGGAGACGTGCGCTTCACATCTGGGTCTGCAAGGAAAAAAAAAAGACTGAGCCAGACTTGTTTTTGTCTTCCAGTAGAGCAGGCATTGGCTTAACCTACTTTGTCTGCATCAGTGCCATTATCCTGAGAGCTTTATGAGTTTAGATCTGTGTGTGTGTGTGTGTGTGTGTGTGTGTGTGAGTGTGTGAGTGTGTGTAAGGGCAGGTTGTGGTTATGGTACCAGGACATGAATTTTATATAGGGTTTCGGTGTATTTTGCCACGATGGGGGTCTGTGCTCGGCTTTCTGAGGCCTGGATGTCTAGACATTGAGGTTTATGGGTTTTAGGGTCTTTAACAGATCTTTCAAAGTCTACAGATGTCTAAAATCACCATTTTGTAGCCGTCACCACCAGTGCCCTCAGTGACGTCACCTAATCACCTAATTTGATCAGTTTTTCGAATAGATTTTTTGCCATATAGTCATTTCTTAGCAGGAGTTTGAGTTTACACTCTCCATTCATTATATGTGCATGCTACTCCAACCATCCTTTGCCCCTTCGCTGGCTCGTTAATGCAGAGGTGTGTTTTGTAGAGGTTTTTAAAGGCCCTAAAAGGACCATCTGGATCCAGAGCAGTCCTCTGGAAGCTATCTATTATGGATGGCCACTCCAGAGACTTTAGTTTTGCTAAATCACAGGTGACCAGAGACGATCCTTCTGCTCCCGGGCAAGACGAGTTCATTGCAGCCAAACCCACAACCTAACACCTGCCTCCCAGGAATCAGTTATAGGATACGTTTTTACCACTAACGGTTACAGTAGTGTGGAAAGGATTTATCAAAAAAAAAACTGTAGAAAAAGTCCAAACTTCCAAAACTAGCACCATAAAGAGTAAGGATACGTTTATTTCAAAGCTAGCCTGTACAGTGTTGTTATAATTACACCTCCAAATCCAGTGCATAATTGCTTGTCTAGAACACTTCAATCTATGTCTGTTTACATCCGTTCTAATAAATATTGATGAGGCCATTTTAGGCAGGATGTTACAGTCTGCAGAAGCATCCAGAATGTGCAGGTCTGGTTTTAAAAAGGGCACAGGGCGCTTCCTGTGACCCATGTGATCAGGAAAGAGCAGAGATCAGGTTGGTGAGATGACATCTCTCATAAGTTCAGATCTGCGCCGCCAGCGGCTAATGGCCCCACGTCTGCCGCAAACCCGGCACAGAAAGGGAGCACCTCTGAGACGGAAAGAGAGGGCGTAAAATATGAATGACCGGAGAACCCCCCACTATGGCTGAGAGCTTGGAAAACATCTTCTTTATTACCCACACCTACAACCGCCTTTCATACTTGTTCCGGCTCCTTTCATCAAACTTCACCTCCACCAGTGAGCCGCTCTGATTGGCAGCTTCCATTTTCCTCTTTTTTTGTGTACCAAATAAGCAGCGACGCAGGTTCCCACCACGGCGGTGATGACCCACATCTTTTGTGCCGCAAAGAGCTTCAGAATTTATTTACACTTTTCCACAATAAGTTGCAGAATAAGCAAAGGAAATACTGCTGAGATCACCAAAGATGAAAATCAGCCGGACGCGAGACACAAAGATGTTAAAGGGGGTTGCAGGGAATTCGCTCAGTGTTTGTATTATAAATAACTCCACTCAATAATAAATGACATAGTATCTTACATATTTGGAGTAGGGCTGGTGTCCCTCAGGGGGGAGGGATGAAAAAAGCAACCCTCCTCCCACCTCCTCTGTCTCTGAAAGGGGGTGGGGGGGGGGGGGTGCAGGGGCGCTGGATGGTACAAAAATAAGGGCTGCCTCTGAGCATGAACCAGTTGTGGTTCTGGTCTGCACGCATGTCTGTGTGCATGTGCCCACATGTGTACTTTACGAGGCTGACACGTCCATTACTTATTCATCAGCCCTGTCTGCCGGGCTGCCACACTCTGTATTTCAGCATGCCTCGCAATCATTATGCCACATGCATTATTTAACACTCACGCTGACGCTGATGCAGATAGCTGCAGAGATATTTATGTTAGATATGCTCACTTATCGCTTCTCTCACAGACTGTGGCGAAGAAGCGTTCAAATCTCTCTCCACGTGTGTATTTATTTTACATTTCAGCTCATCTGGTCGTGCAGAGACTTCCTGAAATAACCAACAACTAAAATTATGAACCTTCTGGCCTAAATATGCCTTTGAATTTCAGTTAAGAGGGAGTCTGAAGTAGCTGAAAAGCGATGAGACACATTTGCTGGGGTTTAAAATGACAAAATCAAGTGAGTGAAACCAATTTTAGTCATGAAAAACCTCTTCAAATTGACTTTTTGTCACAAAGTCCAATTATTCGTCACTGTTTTGTAACTATTTTATTTGTTTTTTGTGATAAGCAACTTCCACCAGAATGCACAACACCACCCACCGGACTGAAATACAAAAGAAATGTCGCAACACGTTTGTGCACTCACCGGCCAAAGAAATAATAATAAGAATAATAAAAAAGTGTAATTCCTTCTGGTTTTCTAAGCTGAGCTTTGACGTTTCCGTGTGTCCCTCCTCTGCTCAAGTTTGCTAATTCTGCTTTTCCGCACGTGTGTGTGTGTTTGTGAGCCGGTTGTGATTTGGACTCGGCTCCACTGGCTGTTATCAGTGTCACGGCCGCACGAAGCTCAGTTAAGCCTTTGACGTCAGCGCCGTACAGCAGGCTGATAACGCGGGCAGGTGTGTGGGCGCGCTGTCTGATCAAACAAAAGTTGGCTTTCCTTGATTTCCCACAGAACTGCAAAAATAGCTCATGCAAACATACAAAGATAACACGCACACACGGTGTGTGTCACACGGCGTGATAATTCATTATGATAATTCATTTTTCTGCCCTAAAGTCCGCGTGATCTCTAGGTTATGAACTTTTAAAAAAACATGAAATAATCAGTTAATGCTTTATTTTCCAGCAGAAACAGAAACTCTTCTACTTACTAACTACCAGTACTTTTCTCACTCGGTTACCTGTTATCCATCCTTTTCCCCTCTGCTGTTCCCCAATAGTTTTCTACCATCACTCCGTCCACGTTGAGACCAAGGAGGCGTCTGATTAATCAGAATCGTTCTTTCTACACGGCTGTGGTGTGTAGAAATATTGAGATACTGAGGTTTGCATCGTTTTAAATCATTCACTCGTCATTGCTGGACTTCCAGGATGCTCGATGGGCCTCCAGCCTCCCTGGTTCTCATTCCCACCGCATCCTTCATCTGCAGCAAACTTTTAAAGCATACGTATTTAAATATGTGCTCCTTTTATTCGGCTAGATTTCTCAGAGGGAATGGTGTCAGCGTTGGCTTGATGGTCAAACTGGATACTGTAGCTTGGTGTGTGAGTGTGTGTTTCAGTCAACATTAGAGTTTATGACCCATGGCCAAAGTTACTTCCTAGCTTCTGGCTGCTAAATCAGTTCACCAGAGGCTGTTTTCTGCTGTCCTATGTGAAGGTTTGCGTAAAACATCTTGATGATACCCCAAAAAAAGTCATCAGCAACACTTTTTCAGTGAAACACAGCCCGGGAGCAGCTGACAGGTCCAACGTTAATCCTCTCCACACAATCCAATAGAAAGAACTCAATTCTAAAGGATTCCTGAGCTCCGAAATTCAAAACTTAGTTATGAGTCACTGCTAAGAATGAATATCTTTTTTTGGGTCGCTGTTGCGTAGGAGTGGGTTTTGTGTGTGTGTGTGTGTGTGTGTGTGTGTGTGTGTGTGTGT
>BJFM01000418.1:53166-65369 GCA_016586285.1 Arothron firmamentum
CCCCCCCCCCCCCCCCCCCCCCCCGATGACGATGGGTGTCCAGCAAACAGCCTTCCTCAGCCTCCTTTTCTTTCTCCTTTGCTGTCCTGTGACCGAGTCACACCGCCACGCCACCTGCCCTTCTGTCATCACTCTCCTCCTTTTATCCGTCCATTTGTTAATGAGACGGACCCGGGTACGACCTTCCCCACTGCCCTTCTGCCACACAGTCACACTCCCTCGTCTGTCCTCCCTCAGCTGAATGTCCACAGTTTCTGTTGTTATTTTCCACCTTTAGTTCATCTAGCAGGCGCCATTAAGGTTTACCATAGCAACAGTTGCAGGATAATTGAGACTGCTTTGGCTGGACATAACGCCCGGGGCCCAAATTCATCTCAGTATAATGTTCTGCAACTATTTATTAAGTGTCTTTAAAATCAAGCTGGGGAAAAAAATTATTGGTTGTGTATTTTAAAATCATCTTTAGCATATGCCAGCACTCATTAATGCAGCGCTCCAGCTCTGACTCAATTCCAAGTGCTTTTTGAAACTAATTAAAATGTCTGCTGAAAGCTGCCATTGGCGACTACAGTAACGCTACCAGTCCCCCTCTCTCCCACCATTTCTTTCATTTCACTCTCTCCCGATTTTCTCCCGACTCTTTGGAAGGACATCCTCTATTTAGAATAATTTCACCAGAGTTACATAAGTTCAGAAACTTGTTCCTTCGAAAAATTGAAAGTGCATTTGAGAAGTACTTCACATGTATTTTATATTTTCACCCCAGCTTCTGATGGATTTAAACTGAGTAGCTTTTATTAACAGGCGGTAAAAGTATTAAAACGTAG
Organism: Arothron firmamentum; assembly: GCA_016586285.1. Lineage (NCBI taxonomy): Eukaryota > Metazoa > Chordata > Actinopteri > Tetraodontiformes > Tetraodontidae > Arothron > Arothron firmamentum. Next base: position 53,994 of record BJFM01000418.1, read on the forward strand.
TAAAACGAGCTTTAATAAGATGAATTACAAAACGTGAGCCTCTGTTTTCAGAGTCGGAAGCTTATCTGGTACTTTAAACACAGAAAACCTGCAGCTTTTAGTGGGTTTTAGTGCAGCACATGAAGGAGTCTGAGGATTTAAACGCTGGGGTGCAAGAAGATGCCAGACTGCTGCCTCACCTCCTCTTCCAGCGTCCTCTGTCTAACGATGTGGCTAACTTCATCTGCTAAACCTGTAAACAGGAACATACGGCGTTTTCTGTGTGGACAAGCTGTTTCTGCTGCACACAGCTCTTCATTTTAAATATCCACAGTCTGAATCTTAATGGCAGAGGAAGTATTAGGATTAAAAAAAAAAGAAATGCAGCTTTCCATGCTGGGAGGCTAATCTGGAGCGTAAGACCTCAACGTCTCCAGATGTAAAAGTGACCGATTTGGAAGTCGGTGCTTAAATGTGTCAATGCTCAACTCCAGCTGCTCAGTTGCGAAAGGACTAGATTAAAACGTGGTTGAGAAAAGCACATGTTGATTTACATAATCATCCTAATTCATTTTCAAGCTTGGCTTTTGAGACTGAAACTCTCTCCTTCCTCTCCGTGGCTGGTCAGCGTCTGAGCCCAACCTGAAGCTTCGTTCCCGGCTAAAGCAGAAGGTGACGGAGCGCCGCAGCAGCCCTCTGCTTCGAAGAAAAGATGGGCCCATCGCTTCTGCCAAGAAGCGTTCTCTGGACATGGCTGGTGAGTCTGCTGTTGGAGTCTCCCTGGTTTCGTCTGGTGCCTGGTGAAGAATCGAGATTTCTGACCAACTGGCTGCACAAGTTCAATCAAGGGAAATATCCCCGTTGGGCTAATCAGACTTGAATTTTTCTAAATTGGAGATTTGTGGTGCAGGAATGTGAGAAAAAAAGATCGCATCTCTGTTTTTGTGTACTCTAGACTCTGCTTGCAACAGCGCTCCAGGCTCAGGTCCCAGCTCTCCCAACAACAGCTCCAGTAACATCCCCAGTGAGAACGGGGTCACCATTTCCAGCAGCCCCGCAGAGGTAAGCAGGCAGAAGACTCGGACACTCTATCTCTCCACCATGGAGGGTGTGTTTGCATACCTTCTTTGAGTATTCTCTGCATTGATACCTGTGTGTGTGTGTGTGTGTGTGTGTGTCCAGGCCTCCCTGCTTCAGAGGTTGGTTGCGAGGGAAGGTTCAGTCAGCCACCTCTCTCTGTACACCTCCCCCTCGCTGCCCAACATCACCCTGGGATTGCCAGCCACCGGTCCTGCTGCCAGCGTGAGTGCAGTCGGCGCAGCATCGCAGCGATCCGACGCTGCATTAGTGATCTCTAATGGATTGTAGTGGTTTACATGAAAAATAAACCAGCAATGTTCTCAACCTCTCTGGTTTACTTCAGAGAATAATAATGGCTCTCATTAAAAATGCAGGGCTTTAATGCTTTTGTAGCACACCAAAGCTAAGCTAGAGGTGTTCATTGATAAATCAGAAACATGGTTTTAACTCTCATCGTCTTTGCCGCTGTTTTGTCCATGTTTATTCTTCTTCTCTTCTTCTTGTAGGTGGTATCAGGTTACCAAGATGGTGACGGTCGCCTGGCGTTACCTGCGCTGCAACAAGGAATTCCTCTGGCCTCTCCCTTCCTCCCCCCCACCCACCTGCCCTCTTATTTAACACCCTCGGCTTTAGACAGAGAGGGGCCCGGAGGGGCTGCTACTGGCACCCACAACCCCCTCCTGCAACACATGGTACTGCTGGAGCAGGGTCACAGTCCAGTGGGTGAGTGTGTGTTCAGTCTTTGACATTTATTCCCCTCAGTCCTGTTTGGACCCTTTCACATTAAAAGTCGTCGAACTAACGGGACTTAGTGGTCAAGTTAAAGTCCCGTTTTTGTAACCAAAAATAAAAATCCCAATAACACTGATGCTTTTTGTCACGCCAGGCCTGGGGGGCCTCCCACTACCGTCACCTTCCGTCTCCAAACTGGCGCGAGGCCACCGTCCTCTGGGAAGGACCCAGTCGGCCCCTCTGCCCCAGCAGCAGTGCGGCCAGGCCCAGGCCCTGCAGCAGCTGGTGGTCCAGCAGCAGCACCAGCAGTTCCTGGAAAAACACAAACAGCAGTTCCAGCAGCAGCAGCAGCAGCACATCATCAGCAAGGTCGGCTTTTGCTCCTTCTGAAGTGAAACCTTAGCAAGAATTATTAACATGCTAAAATCCACATCTGTGTCACGCTGGGTGAGGGCTGTTGGGCAGGGGAAGTCGAAAAATCATTTGTCCACGTCTACAGCGCCGATATTGAAATCCGCTCCAAACAATGAACGCATCAGCCCACAATGAACAAGTGTTCTCGGAAGTCTTAAATGTCTGTATGCCTTCTTCTCCCTGTCACCCTGGCAACTGTGCTCCAGAGGAAGGTGTCTCTGTATATGGTCACACAGGAAGTATGAGTCACTGCATCATTGTGTGTGTGTGTGTGTGTGTGTGTGTGTGTGTGTGTGTGTGTGTGTGTGTGTGTGTGTGTGTGTGTGCGTGTGTGCGCAAGTTGAAATGGGGCTTTGCAGCAATTGTTAAAACATATTTGTGAAGAGGTGGACGCTTGTGTGTGTTGTGTACATCCATCTGTGTGTGAGGCTGACATTCCTGCTGGATTGCGCTGTCATAGCTTGGCTTTTGTCCCTCAGTGGCGCGGTCCTCTTTGAGAAGACGTCCCTCCCGTGACTCCAGCTAATTAAATCGGCAAGCGTTGAACTTTTGTTTTCAGGTTTCATTAAACTGATGCTGCTCTTTCATCACACGCCGAGACCAGAAAGAGAATCCCCAGACTACCTGTCGCCTATACTGAAGTCTCCACAGACATTTGATCACATTTTTAACAAAATGCAAAACAAGGAGATTACCTGACGTTGATCTGCTTAATCGGCATCGTGTGAATGAATTTGGTTCAGGATTAAATCTAACGTTTATTTGTATGAAAATACTGGAGCGCTAATCTGGCTGACCTATTTTGGGTGGCCTGACCGGCAGTTTGGAGGGCTGTGAATGTCATCTGGAGTATGTAGGGAACTGACTGATGTGGGGGAAGCATGCGAAATCTTTCGATTGCCTGGACACAAATCCCTGATTATGTAATAACGACCAGGAGACAGTTATTGTTGTTATTTAACGGCATGTGCGCAAACAGATTTGAGATAAATACTTTCATTTTCTTAGAATTATGTTTTAGTCAAATTTTTACACCACACAATGTTGAAAAATGCGGATGCAGAACTGCACAGAGTGAGGAAACCTTATTCCAGTTGGAATAGATGTGATACAGGCCCCGGACCAAAAAGGTTGTGAGAGCCGACCTTTGCTCTGACCTGTCAAATCTAATGTTTATGATACCTGAGTTCTACAGGATAGGGAAGAGCGAGACCATCTGGCTTGTTTTAGTCTCAGCTTCAGAAAGCAACATCTGTGCGGGATCATATAAGTATATTTAACCTTTATAACCATGAAGACGTCACTGCTAAACGAGTTAAATATGTAATCTGAAATTCAACAAAGCAGCCAGCAAATCTGTGCAGCTGAACTGGGATCCAGTCAGGGAGGCCTTGAATGTGCAGCCTTAGAGAATCAGGTCTCTGGTGCTCTTATAGAAGAAGAAGAAGAAGAGATCTTAACACCTTTTTTTTTGTGCGTTGCTGGTGTTAATGCTAAGATATATATTAAAAACTTTGCAGCTTCTCATTTTTAGGATGTCATGCATCCCCCCAGCGCTGTCTCCAGTCCATTTTTTCGCAATCTAACCGTCATTTTCTGTATTTTACATTCAGTATCTTTTCACATTCATGGGTTTAAAAAAGGGGAAGTTTCTTGCTTATTTAGATGTTTGGATATTAACAGAAAGTATGACTGTCTTAAAGTGTTAGAACCTGAGTCTGCAGCCTGCTTTTAATCACCTGACACTTCAGCTCGGCGTTATACTGGCAATCTTGCTGTGAAAGTGTGTGAGACTCAGAAAAGGTGACACACACACCTTCTCCACCTTCCACTTCCTCATCTTTCATCTGATCCAACATGCTAACATTGTGTGCGCCTGCCTGTCCGTGCCTGCAGTTCCCTTCTTATATTCTTTCCGCCCCCTAAAGAGTGTTAGCTGGGGAAAGAGAGAGAGAAATAAAGAGAGAGAGTAACAAGAGAGAAAGGATGAGTGAGAATCAGAGGGGCAGGAGTGGACGAGTGTTTTGAGTTTGTTTAGAGAAGAGGGACTGGGATGAAGCAAGAGTCTGCTTTCTGACGTCAATGGACTGTTCCCTGGGCAATGTGCCGCGTCTGTGTGTGTGTGTGTGTGTGTGTGTGTGTGTGTGTGTGTGTGTGTGTGTGTGTGTGTGTGTGTGTGTGTGTGTGTGTGTGTTCACCACAACCATGACCTTCAGGGCTGAGGTCTTTCAACAACAGGGACCGACAGCGGGGACGAGGGCAACTACAGCAGCAGAATTCCCAAAGGCTGCAGATTAATAAGCTTCTCTTACCTCTGAAGGACTGAAAATCAAAGCTGCAGCCTCAGTGTGCACAGAAGAACGGGGCTTTGGTCGGCGTTGGCTCTGCTGCGGCTATGCTTCCGATCGGTAACATGGTTGTTTTGCACAAACAGAGCAGTCAGCCGTTTTTGGACTGAAAAAGATCTTGTTTTCTCTGGACAGTCTTCCCTGCACACCCTCCTGTCCTGTCTCTTTTTTTGTCTTGCCATTGCTTGGTTGTGGTTTTTGTGGTCATCTTGAATCTGATTTGTGATTCAGGCTTTTTGGTGTTGTCACTGTGCTCAGAGACATCATCTGCCTCCATCTGAAGAATGACTGCTGAGTGATTCTGATTGGATTCATGGTCAGACCTGAAGGTTGCTGTCAACTCAACCCTGTATTTTTCATACCAAAACAGTCTTTTAAAAGTGCTCTTCCTCTGTTTTGTGCGAACACGATTGTTGCCTCCGAAGGCCGGTCCTCCAAGAACACTGTGACCTGTTGTACAATAGCTTTGAAATTAAGCTGGGCAGCATGGGACGGCTGCAGAAAATGGCAGAAAGCCTCTCTTTCTCCTTCGAAGGTGGTCATTTCTCTGCTCTTCTGTAGATCATGTCCAAGCCCGCCGACCAGGTCTCAGCTGTGAGCTCCAGCCCCTCAGGTCCGGCCCGGCAACACCAGAGTCATCCGGAGGAAACGGAAGAGGAGCTCAGAGAGCACCAGGGGCTCCCCTCTTCTTCGTCGCCGCCATCATCGTCGGTGGCTGTGAAGGAGGCGGGGCCTATGAGGGGGGTGGTCATAAAACAAGAACCTGTGGACCCTCAAGAGCTGGAGGAGAAGGAGCAGAGGGAGAGGCAGGCCGAGAAGGACTTCCTCTTTAGACAGGTAAAGATGTGGGAGTGAGGAGGTCTGCGATGAAAACTGAAAGAAAAACTGTCTAATAATCATGTTATTATAGGTGCAAAATTCTTTTAAGGGGTCATTACTGCTCTTTCAGCACCATCTCCGCTGCAGATGCTTTTTTCCAGCCATGTGTTTGCTACTTTCGGCGTTAATGAAGATGGTGACATTCAAATCTCCACTTAATGAAATGCTCATCAGTCTGAGTCTTCTCGCCACCCTCTGCTCCAGCTGCTGTCTTTGCATTCAGAGAATTTTTTGGAGAAATGAAAATTCTCACTTTCAAAGTAATGAATGTGATGAAAAGCCGACAGAACATAAAATTATCTAACAGCAGCGGCAGATGGAGCCAGGAGCCACTGAAACGCTAGACGCTAAATTCAATCTCTCCTGGCTGTGTGCGCAGCCCACTCTTTGGAATATTTTCAGCTATATTTAAACATTTTCTCTTCAAGTCGCGTAAGACACACTTTAAAACCACATTGTTTCATAGCAGAGAGCTGAGTTTTGCTCTCTGAATGGCTCAAGCCGTGCACCACCTCCACATGACTCTAATGCAACTCCATATGGGCAGTCAGATCCTCGTGCTTGCAAATACCCACACTAAACCCTTCCAGTGCACACACGAAAAAACCATTTTATTCATTTATTTGTGTGGGTTTTTTTTAGTACACGGCATGTGCGTTATCCATATCGCTCACACTTGCAGACGCACACGCACGCACGCACACACACACACGCACTCACGCAGGACACCGTGTCCTCATCTGTCTGGCCCTTCCCTGCTGTCAGCTCAGCCAAATTCAATCAGGCGCTCCTTTTCACTGTCGCCATGGTGCTGTGGTGGTGCAGGCAGAAATTGAACCAAACATCCCCCAAATTCTAAGTCTTGGATCACTTTCATCCCCTTTTCTGTGATTATTAAATACTGGTTTTGTTTGCTTTTTATAAAGTACTGTGAAGGGTTATTATTGTAATTTTTGGCTGTCAGGCTGATGATCCCACCCAGAGTCATTTTTGTCATCATTTTGTCAAGTCATTTGGAAACAATGATTTCAGAGCTGTTATTTTCACAAGCACAGTAGATATAATTAATATAATTATTCTTTCAAAAAAAAGTAAATATTGAAAGGACTTCAATGTTCATATTTTGTCAAATCGCAGCTATATTTACATGATTTCTACAGCGTGAAACCACATTTGAAAAACTAGTGCCATCTTCTGGCAGGAGTGAAGCATTACGGTTATCAATGTTGGCGTGTGTGTGCGTGCATGAGCAGCAGGCTTTGCTGTTGGAGCAGCAGCGGATCCACCAGTTGAGGAACTACCAGGCCTCTATGGAAGCAGCTGGGTTGCCGGTAAACTTTGCCGGGCATCGCCCCCTGTCCAGGGCCCAGTCTTCTCCAGCCTCCGCCTCCTTCCCCATCGTTGTGCCCGAGCCCTCTGCCAAGCCTCGCTTTACCACAGGTCTGTGACAGAATGACTTCTGCACCACATCCAAACAAAAAACAGGAAAAAAAAACACACTTTTACTTCTGTGTGCTCCCATACTGACCTATTAAAATGCAAAAGTCACATTTTTCCTGCTAATTGCAGTTTATAGAAGACACTATGACAACAGCAACTGTGTATTTACAGTGTTGTTGCTAGGTAATTTGGAGGCCTTGATGACATACCCGAACACAAGTATGACTTATTGCACAGAAAGGTCTGGTCGTGACCACTTGTTTGCGATGACGCCCCCTCAAACGCTACAGCGTGATTATTGAAGCTTTCGGTCTTTGTAAACTGTTACCCTGAAACACTTGTATGTTTGTTGTTTGTGTGTGTTCTCCAGGTCTGGTTTACGATTCCCTCATGCAGAAGCATCAGTGTATGTGTGGCAACACCACCATTCACCCGGAGCACGCTGGCCGCATTCAGAGCATCTGGTCCCGCCTTCAGGAAACAGGTCTCAGGGCACACTGTGAGGTATGACCCCAACAGTTCAATACATGCCGTTAGGGCAGGCATAGTAGAAAAGCCATTTCAAATTGGTGATATATATACTGTGCTTTTTTTTTTTCCTCTGTAGTATCTTGGAACTTTTGTCAGTTAAAATTTGAAACCCAAAAAAATCCCAAATCCTAATGCTGTGCTGAATGGACATTGTGTTGTAAATTGTTCTGATAAGCAGTAGGGGGCAGTATGTAGCCATCTTCTTCTAACACTTTGTTTTGCAAATAAAACCAGATAAACTGAAGGTTTGTGTTGTTTCCTTGTTCAAATTGCAACTTGAATGTGCAAACAGTGCTGACGCTCCTCATTTTCAGTGAAGGCTACATCATTCTCAATAATAATTTGTCACAATGCTTCGCTCTGCTGCCATCTTGTGGTGTGTCGGTGAATGAGAACAGATTTTTAGTAAATGCACCATATTTGTGACTGTGTTTCATTATTTAATCTATATCTTCACACTAAACAGTGTATCCGGGGCAGAAAGGCTTCTCTGGAGGAGCTGCAGACGGTCCACTCTGAAGCCCACGTCCTTCTGTACGGAACAAACCCACTGCGGCAGAAACTTGACTGTAAGATTTCATTAATTGACAAATTATAAATGATCTGCTGCAGGTTTTTTTTAAAAAGCGTCAGGCTCAGCAGACGCTAATGGAACTCGACACTAATCCTGCAGCGCTGCATCGAGATGTTTGAATGCGTCTTTTTAAAAAAAAAAAAAAAAAAACATGTCCTGAAAAATGCATCATTGGGGGAAACAGGTCAGTGAGATTAAATTCATCAGCAGTTGAAAACATCTGCAGGAGTTTGACCAAAAAAAAAACCCTGAAAACAAAAATGGCCTGTTTTGCGTAAAAGTTTTGTATTTCAGTTTGGTTTAAACAGACCTAAACAAATAAAGGTTTTGTCATTCAGAAGAGATTGCATTTTCCAGACTAGCTGGTTTTCTGTTTATTTTCTTACCTGTCACCAGGCAGACGCTTATTGATTTCCACTTTTAACGACAAAGCTAATCACTTTCTGGCCCGAACTCTTGATTCTCCCCTGAAGAGAAGCGGGGGCTTGATTACGAAGGCAGCGAGGTGCGCTTGTTTTCTTCACCTCGGCCAATTAAAGCGCGCCCCTGTGTACTCTTCTCGTTAGATCAGGTCACAAAGTCAAACGCTGTTTCAGGGTCAAGCACCCATGACGGTACCTTTTCCCCTGGTTGCTCTTTTTTCTAAATTTCAACTTTTTTCCCCCAGGTTCAGTGAGTCCCATGTTTGTGAGGTTACCGTGTGGAGGCATAGGGGTGAGTAAGTTAAGTCACTTTACAAGTATTCACTTTACAGTTAGGTATTCCTGATTAGTGTTGTTGATTTTTCTTGGAATGGGCCAGTGTTAGTCACGCCGGTTGATTCAGTGGAAAATGGCTGTAATAGGCTGCTGCTTTTAATGACGTCGTGTTAATCTCATCAATAGTCGATCGGCACGGCTGCGTCTGACTGGAATAGAAACCAATCAGCATAGTTTCAGCATCATCAAATGCTATCATAATAACCATGTTTCCTTCACCCGCTCTCCCGCTGCCCCCTGCCTAAATAATGGTCCCATTTGTTCTTGTTCCACCAAACAAACACACACGCACACACACACACACACACACACACACACACACACACACACCACCCGTCAAGGTCCAGAGGCAACAAAAGCTGTTGCTTGCCTTTCTGCTGCGTTTATAATTGTATCCAGATGTTTTTAGTTTGTGTGTGTGTGTGTGTGTTTGTGTGTGTGCGTGTGTGTTGGGGGGGGCATGTTTTTGCATAGCAGTCTTTTGGGGATGTTTTGTGTGCAAGTTGTTGCAGAATTGTTGGAAACTTTGTCTTTTGAAAGGGAATATCTTTCTCAAACTCACATTTGTGTGTGTTTATGTGTGTGTGATTATTTTCTACAGTGTTTAGGACCCGTCCGCGTTCTCTTTGTCCATCTTAAATTCTCCCTTTCACCCTCCCTGGAGGCTGCTCTGGTGGGAACAAGAGCTGAGGCTCCGCAGCCCACAAAGCTCTGTTCTGCCTCTATAATGGCAAATGGAGTTAAATTGTTGTCTTCCTGTCATGCACACACACACACACACACACACACACACACACACACACACACACACACACACACACACATACAAGTCACACGCGCAAAAAATGCGCACGCCCACACAAAGGAAGGGGGCTGAAATTGGACTGTCAGCCTGGGGAAAACTTTCATTCTGTCATACCAGCACGTTCCCGCTCTTTTTCTACCTCCAGGAGTGAAACACACACACAACCACACCAGCGTCCCTTTCACTTTTTTTTTTTTTTGTCTCTGTCAAAAACAAAAAAAAACCCTGGGAAATAATAAAGCGTCCAGTCCGCACATGTTTCTGTTTGTGTTCGTTAACATGAGTGCTACACAGGATCCAGTTTCCCATCCACTCAGTCACTTAGTTCTCCATTTTCCTGCTCTCTTTATCACTGTCCGAGCTCTAATACACAGTAGCTATACAACTATACACAGTATTGTTGTGATGCTGGATCTCTGATGTTTTTGTAATACCATGATCTACATGAATCAGCATAAAATATGATTATTAAAGTGCTGAAAAAAATCCACCAACCATGATCAAATTATACAAACATGTTGACTAAAAGTGAATGAATTTGACTTGCAAATTGAAATTGACTTGCAGCACTAGCAGATAAATTAGACCTACCAAACAAAAAAAATCATCCTAAAAGTATAGTTATAATTACGTCTGTTGTTGGGGGGAAAAGAACAAACAATAAGTCCCATTTTCGGTTTGCTGGCGGAAACCGGACCCCACCATCCCCACCGTGAACCAGGGAGGTGGGAGCTTCTGCAGCAGGGACAGAGGTGGATGGGAAGACGGCTGGAGCTAAAGACACAGCAGTCCTGGACGAGAAGCTGCACAAGACTTAAAACTAGGGTGAAGGTTCACCTTCCAGCAGGACAGCAACCCTGAACATGCGTGTAGTCCGATCAGCGTGTAGATCCCTCGTTACACATTCCCCCAGTTCAGCCTTAATGGGTTGTTTTTTTGGTGGTACTCTAGTTTCTTTCTTCTTTTTTAGCGTTTGCTTGAAGCACCTGTCTTTTATTTATGACAGCGTCTTTTTTTCGGGCCTGTGGATGTCGTTACGAGTCCTTGCTCACTGTTGTCGCTGGAGAGGAGAGGGGAGGAGAGGAGAGGAGAGGAGAGGAGAAGGGAGGGGAGGAGAGGAGAGGAGAGCAGAGGAGAGGAGAGGAGAGCAGAGGAGAGAGTTCTCCGGCTGAAGTGAAAAACTGTGGAGTCGCTGACTGGGTGGCCGGTATTAATGCAGCAGTCAGTCCAGTTGACTGACTGAAAGCATGCTGGAGGAGTGGATGAAAAGCCGTATGCCGCCTGCTTAAAGACGCCTTCGCCGTGGCGGTTCAAGTTTCTGGCGCAGGCCGCTCGGCGCTGACCTGCTTTTTCCTTTTCATCTCCTCTTTTTTGTTTCACGCAGCCCTCTTCGCCTGCGTCTCCGCAGCAGTGTGTACGTTATCCCTGCTGGCTCTCGGCCACACACAAGCGCGCGCTCCCTTTGGCTTGCGTGTGGATGTACTGTTGGAACCGGGGCCAAGCGCCAGGCGTGCCTCAGCATTAATCAGGCCTGACCACTAAATGGCGGCCCCATGTCAGAATACTTTCAAACACACGCACACACATAATTATGCATACAATCAATCCTGAAATCTTCTCTTCAGTGAGTAAACTAAATAAATAACTGCTTAATTGCAAAAGTTTGAGCTTGTTTGTATCCAGAAATTCATGGAAAAAAAAATAATAATTGTAAATGAACAATAATAAGACTGGAGCATACAGTAGTTGATGCCAGAGTTCTTTACTTGTATCTCTGAGCTGAGTCTGCTGTTCCGCCTCTATTTGCAATCCACCCCGTTAAACCCCCCCCCCCCC
>BJFM01000422.1:0-12030 GCA_016586285.1 Arothron firmamentum
TATATATATAAAAGAAATTAATTAGCAATTAAAGAAATATCAACCTTGTGTGTGTTTTCAGTAAGAATACTATAAAGGTTGGAGTTTTCCAGAATTTACTGAAGCTAATTACAGTCATATTTACCCACGTCATATTTACGCAAACTGAATCCCAACATAGAGTTTAACTATCAACATTTTTTCATTCTACTGGAAGTTTTGATAACCTGTCAATCATACCTGCTCAACATGTAAAAAGCCTAAACCTATGGCGCTATAGTACATATAAAAACACACATACAAAGCACAATAGCTGAAAGCGCCTGCGTTGTCATTTTCCACTCCAGGTTCTCCCATCAAGCTCCCTAATGCTGCAGGGGATGGCTGCCCCAATTTCATATTATTAAGGAACAACAGAGATTTTGCTGTTAATACATCTGTCGACAAAGGAAGTTATCAATTTCTCTGAGGCTGACGCCAACCCTGCACACACACACACACAGACACGCACACACACTCTTTTCTCATAGGGACCACCCAGGTATTAAAGGAAATTACTCCAGCAACTATCAACATTCTGAGGTCAAAGCATGACATCACCTTTAGTTTCACAGACAAACCACAATGTGGTCGTCCATGTGTGCTGAATTAAAGTGAGTAAATATCGTTTATTAAAATTTAATTTTGGTTCTTAAAAGGTAAAACAAAAAGACTAAACTTAAAGATGATCTCTTTGGGAGCGTAGCATGTACCTGCCTTTCTTTCTTTATCGTCTGCTGCAGCCTGTGGGCCTCCAGGCTGACACATGCGAGTTGACCTGTACGTCTGCTTGAAGTTGTTTCCTTTTTGTCCATCTTCCTTTCGCCAGGAAATTATTGCTACGCCAAAACATTGCCTCAATTATCACAACCGGCTTTGCTGGTAACTTCTGAGTAAAGCAATAATGTGTCTGATTATGCATGTGTGCATGTGCACACTGACATCTGTTTGTGAGCCATGCCGCGTCCCTCTGATATTCACATCCTATTATGATCATTTTCAATTGATTCTTTATGAGTCATTTCTAAGCTAATGACCTGTGAGCGACGTGGCGAGGGGAGGACCTTTGGGAGAAGGTACCCAGACTGATAGAGTGATCGGAGATGAGTCGTGCTTACAACCAGACTCTGGGGGGCAGAGGCAGAACTAAGATCAACAATCTGCTGAAATTTTGACATTAAAGACCACAATCGCACAGCTCGCATCCATGATTATATTCTAAAGTGCCAATTATGCCATGTCAGAAAAAACTACAGCAAGACGTTGACGCTCTGCAATAAAGCAAATAATTTCCAGTTGGATGAACAGGGAAAAAAACGTTAATATGAGGGGTGGAAGATGGGGTGAGGAGGATCTCAGTTAAAGGAAGTAGCTAATAAGGTTTAATGGTGCATGTCAGGAAGCCACAGTATGCAGGGGAAACACAGCTGGCTTCATTTTGTAAACTATTTGATATACACATCTATCCTGCTCACAATGATCAGCTGCTCTCAGTGCAGGTTCAGGACCTCCAATCAGGGTGTTTTCAGCCCACTCCTCAATTGTCAAGGTGAAGGCATGGAACTATCAGCTTTTGTCGGCTTTTTAAAAAATATATATGAAAACATGATAGAGAAATTAACCTCCATTGTGGCCTTAAGGATTAAAATGCCAGCATGACACATAACCTTCTTACCTTCTGTGGTTATTATACACTAGCCCAGCTTTGTGGCTACTTCTGTAGCTCTTGGAACTGTGAACCATCCTAGTGTGACCATCCTGGGAGCAACTCCCCACCTAATACGACCTGGTGCTTGGCTGTTAAGTGCTGATTGTCTTTAGCCAATCAGAAATGTTCAGCAGAGCAGACCCAACACTAAAGTTCCTGAACCTTTGGAAAATCTCACCTATATCCAAGGACTTTTAGGAGATGAATCTAGAAAACATTACCTGAAAAAGAACAGAGTTCATCTAAAGGTTTCTGGTTCCAAGCATCTGCATTGGGAGAAATAGCTTAATAAACACTGGAAAGGACTGTTAACAACTGTAAACCTTTGATTTCATTTGCTCTAAATAACAATAATGTATTATCTTAGCATTTCTCAGGATCTCTGCAGAAACAGAAAGATAATTGTTCCTTTACAAACTTCCAAAACATTTTCAACTTCCTCTCAGAGGCCAAACAATCATCTGTGTCAACAGTAGATTTAGAGACCAAAGCTGTGGAAGATAAACGACTGCAGGGGACCAAGTTTTATTCTCTGGCCGCTACAATTTACACTGTACTGCAGCAAAGAGAAGCCGTCATTAAATCATTATGATTGCAGCCCTTGACTCCAAAGTTTTTGCTTTTCTTTCCTGTTTTATATTCTTTTTTTTTTTACCCACCACAGTGAGTTAAAAAAAAACAGAACTCTGAACTTCAAAATAAAATGGATGTTGTCTAACAACCACTTGCATTTGATGGCTCTAATTTAAACTATTATGTTCTTGTGGTTTCCTGATCCTATTATAAATATTTGAGGGGGAAGTATTTATCATTGAGATACTGTATATCAGCCCAGATGGATTTCCTGCATGCAAAGGTCAATGATTTGGACATCTAAACATGTGAGTGGGAAACCTTGCCTTGACCTGAAAATGACGGCGATAATGACAAACAGCAGAAATGGACCCTGCGCGAGTATATTCTTCTCAGCTTTTACTGTAAATTTGAGAAGGCCGCAGCGTGTCGGGGTCCAAACGGCTCTAAACAGACACGACGTTGCTGGGATCTGTCGCTGGTTACGCTAAGTGTTTATCCCGCCGCGCAACATGCAGGTGACAGTAATTATCAGCAGATGACGGTGGCAGTCCTCAACGCAGGCCAGATGGCGATCCCAGGCATCTCGCACGTACAGCTGTGGGGGGTTGGTGTTGTGGGGACCAAAGGAGTGTGGTAAAGATCATGAGGGAATAAAGGTACATTAGGGACACTGAGCCACAGCGTGGAACCCTGGCGTAGAACCATCAAGATGGCCGAAGAGGCAGATTTTATTCTGCTGGCTGGAAGTGTGTTTGGTGTAAAATTGCCAGCATCCTGTGCATCATTCATGCCCGGCTGATGGCATTCACCCTTCATGCTACGTTAGCTCCCGATGCCTTCTGTATACAGGGTGTAAACTGCATTCTTGGGGAAAACAGGCTGCAAAGCACCGCAGCAACTGCAGCAAACGCAACAGCTGCTTTGCTTTCACATTTAAGGTTTTATGTTGTTTTGGGGCTATTTGAGGCTTCTTCCTTTTCTTCATCTTTCTGTATGACATAAAAACAGAAATTAAACCTAATACGCTTAACTAGTAATAGTAGTAATCTAAACCCTAGAAAAAATCTCATTCCCATGTAGAGAACCGAGTGACTCATATGTCCGTGTGTTTGTTAAATGCCACACCAAAAGCCCCATTAGTTCATTTCCCTCCTGGTTAATTAAAAGCTGCCCTGACCTTTACAATGGGAAAGGGACAACTTTATCTTGAAAGTGAAGCCCACAAAAACTATCTATCAAAGCTGATTACTGATCAGTGGACTGAAGAAGAGTGGCTCCTTCTCCGACAGCAAGGTGAGCATCGGATGGATGCGAGAAAATAAATGAAGAAAGGACAAGGAACAAATAACGTGTCAGTGACCAAAGTAGGACAAATGGACGGAATATCTACACGGTCCAGACTTTAGAACCTTAGAATTTTACTGTTATTGCCTCTGTTGAAACTGAGCCAATGTTTCATCTGTGGCTTTAGATTTACCCAGCGTAGTCACAATGTAATGTGACACAAAGATGGAACTAGGGTTTTTATTGATGAACAGTGTAGGAAGCTCTTGATCGGACAGATGTGAATCTATGAAGAGGCCTCCGTGCTTGACACTCAAAGAATTAGCATTAGCTCAAGGTCTCTCACTGATAGTCTTCTTTAGTTTTTCCTTCTGTTCCTCCACTTTCACCCGGCTCCCGCCCTCCATCACACTGACCCGGAATAACCTTCCACTCCACCAGCTAATCATAAGGACAAGCGGTGATGTATGACGCGCGCCATGTTTCAGTCATCAGCGCAGGTTGCTTTAAACGCAAGACTCTAATCCCTATTCATTACGTCAAAGTGTAGAAGAGACGTTTCTATTACCAGACCAGATGTCCAAATCAGCCGTGTTGTTTCAGCGCTTACTGTGCCCTGCCTTCCCCGCCCCAGCGTTTATTTACGTAGGGGAGCTCTGGCGACCGGGGGGAGAGACCTAGCTAATTGTGAGCAGCTGTAATATCACAGGGCCATCATTAAGAGGGCAACAGCTTTGCACACGGATTCATAATCCAGCCAGAAATGGAATAGCTACAGCGCCCGCCAACCGCTACTGAATTACCAGATTGTTAGTGTGGCCTAATTTTTACACTTTGTTTATGAAAGACTAAACCGCTCAACATGATTAGCACCCACAACAGTGTGATATTTCTCCAGAGAGGTGCTTGTGGGCAGGGCAGGAGGAAAAGACTGCACCAGCATAAGGATAATGGGAGAAGAAAGGGGCTGTGAGAGATTAACTGTACAAGACTCCAACATGTAGTTAAAGAAACAATTTCTGCTTGATTTCTATTTTTTGTCTGCTATTTAGAAAAAAAAGAAAAATTAAGCTGAACAAAAAAGGGGCATTTATGGAGTTTAGAGTGGACGGATGAGTGAATTAAACTATCCGCCTTGCACTAACATGAAATACACTAGAAAAACATGGAGCAACCCCCCTCAACAACACACACCCACACTTTGGTGCCCTTTCTGGGAACAGTTTGTGGAACAAACCTGCAAACAGAATGGTGAAATATAGACAAATAATGCAATAACCTTTGATTCGTTCAGCGGCGCTGTTTAGACCACCATTGGCAGAGTGCTGCCAGTGCCCCTTTTGTCATATCTTCTTGTTGATATTTGAAATTGTCAGTGCATTTTGGGACTCCAAAGTGTTTTCATAATCTGGTTTTATTATAAGCAACACCGGCCGCGATGTTGAAAAATGAATTGGAGAAGACAACAACCGGCCGTGGCGGCGATCCGCCCGGCAGACTGGACCGAAGTGGACCACACACAGAGTTTCAGTAACGCTTTGCATAAAGGACATATTAGAATACAAGCAAAGTGCAAACAAGCCCCTCCAGCCACTCGGCATGCTTTCTATGTGTGCTTCAGTTTTTATAAACATTGTTATACTGTTGAATAAAGCCTTTTTGGTGATTGCGTGGAGATGAATCCATATTGACTTTTGCAGATATGCTTGGAGTTCAGTCTGCGCAAGAAAAGAGGTTTCCATGTCACACAAATATTTAGAAATGTGAACCCATTTTCTATTTGACCAAACTCTACGCTGGTGTCAATGGAGATATCAGCCACTTGTCTGTTTATATTGAAGATTTAACCGGTTATTTTCAAAGGGTCCATCTCCATTTTCATGACCATATGTTGATTCTCATCTCTATCAGTGTCCTGATCTGAAATCAGCCCTTCATTGCCGGAGCTTGCAAAGATGACATGGCATAAATATTAGATGACAATGATGGGAACGCTCGGGGAGGGGTCGACTTATAAGCCCAGACGCCGCCATTGTCTTTACCGCGTGTTATTCAGATCCAGCCCAAGAAGGTCTGACTCATGACAGATGACCTGTAGTCATGTAGATAAATGGCCCGTCCACTTTAATAATTCACAGCATTCTCAGATACACAGGTACACGATTCCTCTGACAGTGTTGCCCTTTAGTTTCCTAGCAACCTAAATATTAAACATTCATATTAAACAACTTTTTTAAATGTCAACTTGACAAATACTGTTGCGGGCACAGGATTTTGTAATTTTGGAGACATATGGTAATTAGAAGAGTATGGACCCAGACTGGTATGGAGGAACTGGAGATGGTGGGACAGGAAGCAGAAATCTGAGACAAAATAAAAGTTACAGGAAGACTGGGAATGTTTGATATTGTGTCAAACAATGTGTGGAACCAGGTTGTTAATTCGCTGGTAAGCAGTTGCAAATATAAATGAATTTGTTTGGGAAAAGTGTGTGTTTGCAGGACTGACACTCAAAATGTAGTTCAAAGTTAAAAAAAAGAAAGAAAAAAAAGTCATGTTTTCAAAAGTAATTATTGTGATTTGTGTCTTTTTGTGTATTTTTTCCCCCTGTTTTTCCTGTTGATCTGCTGCTTCTGGCACCTGTGTCCACCTTCACACACCTGCAGCTCATTCAAGGCAATCAACTGTAGAGCTTAAAAGACCGGCTCACTCATCCACTCCTTGCCAGTTGGTTGTTGGTCTTGTTGTGGTAATATGTTGTGTCCTGAAAGAGTGTGTGGGTGGGGGTTTGCTTGGTTTGATGTGAATTACCAGCCTTACCTCCTTTCCCTGGTTTAATTCACCACTGCCGCTGCTTTGCCAGCCCCACCCAGCCTTGTTTTCCAAGACTCACCTTCAGCCCTGTCTCTGGCCCTTGCCTCCAACCTGGTGTCCCTGCTCTAAGTCTGCCTTCATTATTAAAGCCTTTAACCTGCCATTTGCCTCTGTGTTTGAATTGTGGGTACAACAATCAGCCTCAACATAACTATAACCCAGATGTTTTATATAAATGCTTGCTAAAAGCCTACCATGATTAAAAGAGGTTTAGTAGAAACACGCAGTCATCAGACTTCTAAAGTTTTGCAGCGTGAGCAAAGTTTTTTAAACAGGAATATTGCAACATTATGAGTCAGTTTTCATTTTTTTTGATGGCAAGTTTCAAGTAATTGTTACCAACTGCTTCAAATCTCCCAGTTGTGGGTCAGAACATCACAGTGTTGTCATATTTGTCACACATGCTCACATTTGGCGCTGTTGGCACCCCTTATTGAGTCTCAAACTTCTTTACAGTTCCTTTGGCCCAGTGCAGATCGCACTGTTGTCAGGTGGTCTGTTGGGTGCCAGTGACACAAGAAGTGGAGGGTGAAAAAGGACAAGCTTAGGGAGATTTTGTTGAGGCGTCTACGACAGTATCAGCTGTAGTTTGAAGAGTTGTCGTTATTAAGACCCTTCAGTCGCACTAGAGCTGCAACATCAAGCTACATCAAAAGCTCATGTCAAAAACAGCTATAAACCCAGAATCTGCAGCCCATTAATAGGTTATTAGTATACTTTACTCTCATCTTATGCACATCATAAAAGAGTACAAACACATTCTGTAAAAGTCAGCAAAATAGACACATATTCTCTTTTTTCATCTATATTTGAATAGAAAAGCCCTGAGCTCAAAGCTTCTACAGGCATTCTAACTTTTATCTGCTGTTATGACTTCAAAGACCGGTCTTGACTGAAGTCTTAGTAGTTTCTTGTTGTGCTCTTGGAACACAACTTCTTTCTCCAGAAGCAGATCAAGGTCAGGCCAGGAGGGACTCTGTGTGTGTGTGTGTGTGTGTGTGTGTGTGTGTGTGTGTTGGGATTGTGTGAGGTAGATGGTGAGAGGCTTACCTCAGGACCCTGACGGCTCCGGTTGCCCGAGCCACGGCTGCTGGGATAGAAGGAGGTTAGCCACAGATCGATTGCCGGAGCAAAGTCCCAGCCATAGAGGGTGTGATTGGATGCAGCTCCCTGGGACAGAATGACATAAGCCCAGACATCTAAGGGTCCCATTAGCAAAACAGACCCCTCTACCGGCTTATGGAAAACATCTCAGGTGTTCCCTGGCTGAGAACACAGAGGGCAACGGCTAACACTGAAACTGTGATGCAACTGTCAACATCCATGTGGCAGTTTCCTCCCTGTAAACAACCTCAGCAACTATATTTTTACGGCCTCCCTAAATCAAATGAGAAAGCAACAACCCAGAGTGGATATATGCATCAATGTTTACATACATCTGCGTATCTTTATCTGTCTTTGTGTTTGTGTGCTCCCATATGTTTACATCCTAACTGAGCCGAGGACAACCGGGACACGTGTGCAATTTCTCCATGTTCTACTCGGATTGTTGCAGCCATGTCCTAAACATAAGAGATGATGACAACAACGGGGCCACACACAGAGAGGTCGCTGAGATGCGCCGCCTGCTGGGCCCAGACACAGAGGGAAAGCCAAGAGTAACGACACTCTGTTCTGCTGGAGCCAGCGTGTTTTACTGCTCCTCCACTCTCAAAGAACAAATGAGTTTGTAACAAAATCTTTAAAATAAAAAAATGAAATCAAATCACATTAGACTCAGTAATTGAGCATGGAGGTGAGGAGACTGAGGCTTCAAACCATAGCCTAGATTTTTTTTTAAGCATGTGTATTAAAAACGGAACAAAAACACTGTTCCCCACAGAGGGTAGCAAAAAATTACAGAAACGCTGGAATTAGTCAGAATGTTTCAGGACTTTGTGCCCACCTGGATCGTTTCGGGCCTCTTGGAGCCCTCCAGCAGTCTGTTACAGATCTGTTTTTATGATTATTGCAGCTATTATCTGCTTGAAAATCTATTTGTTGCTTAACTTTGTTTTATGGTACTGCTGATTTCACTGCAGACAACAGGGGGAAAAAAATCGTAAGAAGAGTGCAGACACCTGTGCAGAGCCACATGTGGACCACATTTGATTCCTTTTGTTCACAGAGACGTTAGTTACACAAATGATGAAGTGTCAAATGAATCAGTGCAGGAAATGCTCTCTTGCTAATCCCCGTGTGTGGCCGAAGGAGACGGTCGTAAACAAAGCTCTTCTTTGTGAAGCCTCTTCACCATTTCTAAAAGCCACTCAGTCATCTGAACGTCAAAGTCCAGCTCCACGGACAGGAAACATGTGCCCCGACAGAATGTGCGGGACATTCGAGGAAAGCAAGAAAAATAAATGCGGGCCGCATAACAATTATGTAAATAATAAATATGCCACAGACCAAGAACTTCAGACCTATGAGCGACTGCAAACACAAAAATAGACTCGGAGAGCTCTGATCTTGGGAGCAGCTGTGCAGGAAGTTGCTCTATTAGTTCTCGGAGGTCTGAAAGATGAAACATTGCTGGAGGGCAACCATATGTGTGATATAATCAGATTTTTGGGTGAATGAATCTAAGTTTTTAAGTTTGACCTGTATTAAAGTAGTTTTAACTTGAAAGTTGAATTAATGTTGATGATCCTTTAAAGATCAGTCAGGATAAGGACAGAAGACGAAGGGATAATATTCCCGTCACTCTCTGTAATTGCAATGCAATGATGTCAGCCTGACAGGTGAGACTGACTGAATACAAGGCAGCATTGAATAAACTCCTGCCATGGTATCGAACACACACACACGCACACACACACACACACACACAAAGAAAAAAACGTATCTGAGACACTCCATGGGGTGTCGCTTTAATCATGTTTAACCCAGGTATCACCTTCCGCCATGATTCCTGCACTGACAAAGAATCCTAGGGTCTACATTGCAATAAGAAAAGCCACGGCCTTGTACTCGATATGGCCTCTGCTCACAGAGCGCTTCTCAGCGAGGCCACAGGGACCCAAAAAAATCGCTCTTCTGTCTGTCAAGTGTACATTTGTGAGCGGAACCTTCTTAACGGAAATTTAAACCAGCTGGCACAGAAGCTATAAGGTCACCTACTGTGACTCACAGAAGTCATATTGGATGTGCTGTGAGCCAGACTGAGTCATAGCACTGAAACTCCCAGACCCCTGCCCACACATGACTGCCCCCAGCCACACCCCCCACAGACAGTCTGCAGGCAGACGAGAAATAATTCATACGGTTTCCCAGAGAGAGGCGGGTGTCCTGTGTCAGCCTGAACGCTTCGCTGCCTGTCTGTTATCACCTACAACTGAGGTAATCCACAGGACTATTATGCTGCAGGTTATTGTACAGAAGAATACAGCCGCCTGCTGCACCAGCACCTCCACCTCCACCACCATCTCCTTCCCCGTCATAGCTGAATCATACCTCCGGAAAGCCAACACCAACCCCACACACACTGCACAGGAGGGGAAGGAATGTCAGGGGTCATAAAATTTTATTACTCACAAAAAATTATTAGCAGAAGAATGATTTTACCAGTGTTGGACTGGAATGTTTTAATAAATAAAGAAATTGAATGAATGCATCTGGTACCACTTGATTACTGGGAGTAACTTTTAACAACATGACTTTTATCAGATTTCACCAGATTAATGCCAAATTTATTCTCTCTAGTTTTAATCAGATGAATTTATTTTCACTCCAAAGTCGCTCAAACATAAAAGAACTCACTGGGGGTTTAATAATTCAACAGTTAGCTTTGCTAAGTTGCAAACTCACAAAAATCCATGCTCCCACAACCTCTCATGTTGCCACAGGGCCTGAGTGTGTATCGCACAGGGAATTGTCAACATTCCCATGATGAGCCTGCAGACTCTGTGGTCCAGAGAGGTGTTGAGATGGGGGGTGGGGGGGCAGAAATTGATTGTAAATGCTGAATAATTCAACCAAGCCCTCCACCATTTGGGTGAGTTTCTTTAGTTACGTGGAGAAAAGCTTTCGTGGCAAAACAGGAGAATATCATCTTCCACAGGCCCCTGCGGAGGCCTGGAACGCCTCTCGTTAATGAAACCGAGCATCAGACACACAGATAAAGACGTGCTTCAAAATCAGAGACATACAAAATACTGCTGACTCTGACAGAAGACTGTCTCTTTCCTCTATGAACCTTTATATTCCATCTTCTCCTGTAGTGTGATACCAATGCAGATCATATCAGTTGTGACCAGTCCACTTCTTTGGTGAATGTTCTCTTGGAGCAACCCCAGGTCCCTGCTGGATAATGCCTTTAATGGGCCCATTATATATTTGTATGGGTAAAGGGCTTTTTGATAATCATACTTCAAATGGGTATGTGTTTCTTCACGCATGTTTTCTCTATTTTATGTTGGAATTAAATTGGATTAAAATTATCTGAAAGGCTTGATAAGCAAAAAGTGGAGAGAACGGAAGCGGCGACTTACACCATTGTAGCATGACTCCCAAAGACCCTCCGCCTGGCAATTAAAAACCGTAATTGAGTGTGCCAATGCTAAATGATCCTAATTTTGGAATGTTTCGGGGCATTACAAGTCTCTCACCACTAATCCCTGCAAATATATAAAACATTCAGCAGAGTGTTGCTGCCTTGATACACTCCATTCATTTGAGTGTTACAGACAAGCCCTTCACTCACTTAAATGGATGATTTTCAATAGGAAAAGGAGGAATCCTGGTTAATCCCTGGCCTTAAGCTGTCAATATCACCCTCAATAATGTTAAAATGTCTATATTGTCATATTTACAAAATTAACAGTGACTGTCAGAAACCCTTAATTAAAGACAAAAATAATACATCGGCAGTTTAAAATAAACATTACAGTCTGCAATGAATTACAAATAAAATAAGGAGCTCAATAAAAGCAATCAAATTCTTCTGCTTTACAAGGTTGCCGGCCTGTTAATTCACTTTAACCAGACTCCAGTTACAGAAATGACCGCTGACCTTAATAAATATACTGATCATATTAGACAGAGTGAACGAAGCTTTCAGGAGGGCTGTAATGCACTCGGCAGGAGCAGAACAAGTCTGCTCAGGATGACAGAGATATGAATGCCGCCTGGTGGGAAACCCTAGCTCAGTGCTTTGGCTGTCATTAAATGACTCGCTGAAATTTTAATCCTCTGATCACATTAAGTGCATCAAGAAGACAACAAAGTCTGTGGCACACATCTTGATGGTGTCATCCCTCATGAAAAAGGGACATCAAACTCCTTCCGTACATCCTTTTTTGTTCTCAGCACTGGTGTCTTATGAAGGCTTTGGGTTGCACCTTCGCATAAGTTGACGGATGTGTGTGACAGCACGTTTCACCACCCGCACATCCTCACCGTCCCGTTCGTCTCTTGGTAACTTGACATGAAACAGGCGGCGGGTCACAGCTGCGCACACACACACACAAGTCTATCACTTTACTTCTGCAACAATGACGCAAAATCCACGTCCTCTAACCACAAGCACCCCC
>BJFM01000422.1:12070-40927 GCA_016586285.1 Arothron firmamentum
CCCAAGTTGTCCTACATTAGCAATATATTGTCTTTGATCCACTATATCTGTAAGATTGGAACTGCAATAATTAAATAAATTTTGAACAAGAAATCAAACACCTAGGCAAATTTCAGTACATCAGTTTAATAGTGCAGGTCATGCAGATACAAAGTCATTTTAACAGGCGGCCTGACCTCATCAGTAATTACAGGTCACACATTATGGAGATTGGTTTTGTGCCAGTTTGACAGGGTCAATAGTCTGTCGATATTTTAATCGTTTTATTATTCAAGGTCTTGCTGTACTGTTATATATGCAAGGCATGAGATAGCTTAAAGTCAGCCACAGATGGGTTAAAAATGAAAGGTATATTTTTTATCGTTCCCATATTCTGCTGCTCGTCGCGTTTGCCAAATCAAACATAAACACAGGAGGGACTTCTTCAGCCCCTGGCAACCTGATGAAAGCAAGAACCACCAAAGCCTGAAGTTCTGGATACTTTGCTGAGTTTATTTCTTGGCCTAATTGATACTAGTTTGATCTCGCTTCAGCCCTTTGGGAAGCCAAAGGTGATGTTTTCATAAGAGGATCATATAAATAAAGACTGCACGAGGAAAAGGACCCCTACCAGCAGAGCATCATGGGAAGGGGCGACGGGCAAGAGCCCACACAAGATGTCGATTAACACAGCAAATGGTTGAACACAGACAATAAAGTTGTGCTCTATTTCCTCTCCGAGTGTATACTTGGTTTGGACAAATTCGGATGTTGAAAGTAAAGGAGAGATGAATATTTTTGGGGTGTAAAATTTGCTTTTATATCATTTGAACTGGTGCATGGAGATCAAATTTCTGCAAGAAACAAGAAAAAAAGTGGTTGGCCAACCAAAACCCCCATCAGCACTATTTGAAGCATTGCTTACCTATGCAAAGATGCATATATTATTATGTAATATTTTGTTTCTGGATTGTTTTCTCAGGTGTAATAGATTATAGAACAAATGATTGATTAACATACAGGAAAAACACACTGCGTAATGTACAAAGTCTCATTTGCAGTCAGTTGATCCTGCAGCTGTTGGTCTCAACTGAAGTGGTCTCTGGGTTGTTTTTGTAAAAGGTGACAGAAATCTGAAGCTAAATCTTGCAGTACTTCTCAGCCCTCAGTGGTATTATCTGATTACACCACTGGCAGCCGAACAATAATACATCAGAGAGGAGCCAACATGGAAGAAACACAGAAAGCCTTACAGCACAGAAACTGGAAAAACGGTTACCATGGGTAGAAATCACATTAATTTTTTTTTTAAAAAAGAAGGGAAGCACAGAGTTAATCTAAAGCTTCTCTTTTTTTAATGAAATTAGCCCATAAAGGGATTTCTGCATTTATGCATCACAACGAGCTAATTTTCACAGAGCTGCAGCTGAACAGAGCCAGGTTGGTTCTTGACCACGAGGACGCCTGTGATTGGTCAGGCCCTGGGTGTGGGTGGTTGGAGGGGAGGGTGGTCTGCTAAGAATAAACATAAATCTTCTTCAACAATCTATTTTCCATCATACTCATTCACAGGGGACATCTCAAAGTGGTCTTTACCCTTTCTGTCAATGGCTGCCCTCATCCATCAATTTCATAGAGAATTATATCCCAGATCGATGGTGTTCACGACTGCTGAGCATTTGTTGACGGGCGGCAGAGGTTCTGGAAGGACGGCCAGAGTGTGGCAGCATGTTCTCAGAAGTTACATGGATGGATGGATGGATGGATGGATAGATAAATGAACACACTAATAATGGGTATCAGGGACAAGACTTTATTCAGCCATAATTGAAAATGTGTTGCAGAACCATTTCAAACTGTCTGTCAGTGACTTTCAGACATAATAGAAATGCAGGGAGCTGTCACACAAAGCATAATTGCTACTTCTGCAACATTTATGAAGTAAATTGGTGTGTGGGGGATCAAATTCATAAATTAAATGACGAAAGCCTTTTGTTTTGTGTATTTAAACAATTAAAGACTCTCAGAAGATACAGGTTTGAGGATTTAAAGCCACTGAAGTAGGCATAATTATGTGCATCTTCTCACTCCAATGCTGTTTTCTCTTAATGTTTTATGAAGCTGACCATTAGCTACAAGCTAATACCATTTTAGCCAGGACAATCTGAATTATTGAATCTGTCAGCCAATATCCCATTACCACCGACTTATGAATAGTTGATTTGATTTTTGTATTATTGACAAGTCGTCCTAGTCATGCAGTGATGGTAACCAGGGTTTCTGAGATGCAGCAATAGCTGCAGGCCTGGGGCACAAACAGCCTGATTACATAATGTTAGCTGGTTTATTCAGAGGTGTCATAACTACATAATAAAAGTGTGTAAATTCAAAATTTAATTGGCTTCAGTGTGCAGGAAAGAGCATGTAATTCAGAATTTGCAGAAGTTGTTTTCCACAAACCCTTTAGAACCAAATCTGTTTCTCCTCTCTCTGACACATCCACCCACACACACACACACACACACACACTTAAGACATTAAGCCCTTAACCTGCACCAGGCTTCTGAGGGTTATTGGCATGTACATGAGATTGATGAAAATTACTTCCAGAGCATTTATTTCTTCTAATACCACTGAAAGAAGAGTGTGCACTCAGGAGATATTTGATCTGAATTAGGGAAACTGATGAAGCAATTGATTAATTGGAATTTAAGCCATCAGTCACCGGAGCCATCAGCAGCATCATTTACATTCCAAACAATCAGCTGATGGACCAATAGGACACTGCGTATTAATACGCAGGAGTCAATGTGACGCTGCCACATCGCCACCAGCTTTTATTGACGACCGCCATGACACTTCTAATCCCTGCTTGATCAAATTGCATATATTTGGGGATTTCCATGCCAATTCAATGTGTCTTATGAATTTTTAATCAGGTAGGAGGGGCAGCAATAAACATCTTGTTTTCTCTCCAATAATTGTTGCCAGGTACATAGTGAAGGAGATCATTTTGGTTCCACACTTACATTCCTGCAATTAAAATCAGTCTTGTGGCCAAATGATGGGGTGGCCAGATGGAAGTACCAAAGTTGAGATTGGATAGATTAATACTAATATGCTTTCACAACTTTTATGTTATTGCATCACTGTTGCATAACAAATCAACCATCACCAGCATGAAGAAGACTACCAGCTGTGACACTTGAAATGACGGGCTGGAAATAGGTTTTTCTTGAATGCACAAGCACAAAGTTCACAGATGCAAACATCAATTATATGCCAGGCTATATGATTCACAGAAGGCACTGATTGTCCTCTCACAGTGCCCATTACACAGGCCTATCATTGCGACATCAAGCCCTCCTCCCTATTGACAGTGCTGACATTGTCCCTCTGGGCCTGAACCCCCCCACTGACAGCATTGCCAGTAAAACTGGCCACACACACACACACACACACACACACACACACACACACACACACACACACACACACACACACACTAATGTTAGATTTTGCTGAAGAAGTTAGTCATTAGTTGAAACAGCAGAGTGTTGTAATGAAATCTGCCAGCCACATCAATGGTGTTTACTATTGCCAGGTTTCTTTGCTCCCTGCTTTATTTTATTATTTATTTGTTTTGTGTACAGCAATGTCAGATTGATGTTTCCCCCCTTAATGACATGTGAAACACAGCTACTCTACTTCAGATGGTACACTCTACTTGCAGATGAATTTGATATTCAAGGTATTTGTGATAAATTTAAGCCGATGTGCACCCTTTCAGATCACGTTGATGGATTTTTCTCAATTGCAGCACCTTCCTCCAGTTGGTTAACCACATGGCTGCTGGCTGTGAAAAAAGCTTTCCTCCCCAACTCAAAGCTCTAATTAAGTAGCTCGAGCACTAAGTTACAGGAAAACAGTCACCAGGAACTGCAGGAGACAGGCTGTGCTGCCACAGCATAGGCAGGGCCAGGCCACTTACTGCGATTGTTTCCTCAGACGGGTGTCAAAACACCACCGGTCTGCCTCCCATCAAGCCCCCCATACAGAAATAGGAACTGAGCCCCTGAAAGGAAAGATTAAAGATTTCTGGAAGTGCATTTGGCAGCTGCACATGCCCTAAAGATAAACTTTATTCGGCCACATGTGGAAAACTTTGCAGGAGCCATTTGTCATCTTCCAAAGTAATACACATCCAAGTGGCTTGGAGTTTAGATGAGAGGACAAAACGGGTGCAAGTGGTCTGTATCCTTAAAAGTAATGAGCAAATATCTTTAAAAAACACAAATTTGCATTGTTTTCATGGATTGTTTTGAAAGTGCAGATTTTTACCCCCAAGTGCCACATAAAATTGCTGATAAAGGACAACTTCTTCGGTTGGGAACCAATGAGAACAGTGGCGTCAATAATCCGCAGCTATTACAAGGTGCTGTCATCACAATCATTTCTATCCATCCCTCTTTCACACCAGCCCTCTTTAGCTTGGTAGAAATGAATCCGTTCCTCACTCAGCGTGGTTCGTCGAGGCGTGTCTGATGGCACCACTCATGCACACCAAACTATTTGGACCGAGACCCTGCTAATGAGGGGGTTTTGGTCCAGTTGCAAAGTCTGGCATGGTTCATTTGCAATGTGAACCCAATCCAACCTTCACCTGACCCTGCTTCTGTAAAGTGGTTTTAATTTGAATTACACAATTACAGGCTCAGTGTTGGCTCCTAATGACTGCTAACGTTGTTACCTGTACATACTGTAGCTGCTACGAGATAATAACAGCAGGAATTAATTTGGGACAATGTGTAAATATAACAGAACTTTTTTGCTCAATACAGTTATAATAATAATAACCCTAACCCTGATGCAGCATTATTATTAATTGTGTTTTCAATGTCAGAAGTTTTAAGATCACCCTTCTCCATTTTGGACATGTTCTTGTGGGTCCTGCAGTCACCATGTGTCACTTAGCATATGGTTCAAAATAAGAAGCCAGGAGAACATGCTATTCATACCCACTACTGATGGGCTCAAACACGCTATTACATTCACATGACCAACCCGCCAATTCAAACCCTGGTGCCAGCGAACCATCTGGTCAGAACATGATCATCATACGCAATCTGCCCACTTGGTCCGACACTGATTTACCAGATCAACACACCAATTACCCTCATCCTGCAAGATAACCGAACGGTGCACACA
This sequence comes from Arothron firmamentum, assembly GCA_016586285.1. Classification (NCBI taxonomy): domain Eukaryota; kingdom Metazoa; phylum Chordata; class Actinopteri; order Tetraodontiformes; family Tetraodontidae; genus Arothron; species Arothron firmamentum. The sequence continues at coordinate 17,258 of BJFM01000422.1, forward strand.
CTACAATGGGATCCATCTGTGCACAGACACTTCAGCTGCCAAACAGAGGTCATAGAAACTAAAATAATGACACACAATTAAGTACATTAAAAACATATCACCAGAATATATTGGCCTTTATATTGTGTTGGGGAAAATAAAAAAGGAATGTTTTGTATTATGCAAGGTTCGTGTCAGGCCGAGTCATTTGTTTACATTGACACAATGGATTAGGTAGATTAGAGCCAAAAGGTCATGACCTTTGTGTGATCAATAAGCAAAAAGAGGTAATGCCCACCCATGATGCGACTGCTGGGGCTAACTCAAAAGAATTGAAAGGTTTCAACCATAATTGAACTCTAAGTATGTTAAGCTTTAGGGGAAGTTTGGTGGGAATTAGAGGGCAAAACTTTCTAAATAACAAATTTGGGTAAAGCTCAGCGGTCTGTGGCCCCTATCAGTTGATAAGCCCACTAGCTCAACATTGATCTCTGAGCCCCTCTCCTTTTTCTTAATTGTAATTTCCCAATTCCTAACCCATACTAATTCATCCCTTCTGCTGTATGATCCATGGACCAGAGGCCTTGGCGGCAGAGTGGCAGGAAGGGTCACTGTTAATTATATCCATTTAATACCCACTTATGTCTGCCGCGACGTCTTCCTGCTGGGGTCACGCAGATTTCGCCCTGCACTTTATCCAATAATCTCACAGAATATAGGCTTGGATATTCCAAAAGATCAATGTCATTAACAAGGAGACACAGAATGCATTTGATTATGGATGTAATTAGTACAGGCTTCAGGGGACCTGCTCCTATACGAACGAGGCAAAATCCATTTAGTATCAAAATTGCCTTAAAAATGGACACCACTCTGAGATCATTTTTGCAACTGATGACCAACATAATGCAATTAGTATCACTAATGATGGAGAATTAGGGCTCATATACATAATACTCATGTCTAACTTTGACAGATAGAAAGGAGCATTAAGTGTAACTGAGGGTTCTGTTCACCACAGTCACTACTGGCGCTGGTCTGTTCTCCATCAGTTTACCTGTGGAAAAACAGAGACAGACCTTTTGGGCTAACGCATCTCTGGGGATCGCTAAAAGGTGACACTGGGGATGCTGCAGTAAGAGGATGAGCTTTTAATAATTCTGTCAGAGAGCCGGGGGATATCGGAGCAGTGTCACTCTGCACTTCAGCTGGACCGAAACATCTAGCTATGCTGGTTAACTCTCCCCCCGCTGACTTTATCTAGATCATCTTTCATCAGACTCAGCGCCACACCTTGATGAATCTCTCTTCAACAGTGAGACAGTACATCAAATAACTCAAATCTTTTGTAAATTCCTAGAATTCCTGCTCAGATTCAACAATGACGCACCAGTGAGTTCACCTGCCACTGGCGGCTGTTATGGGTTCTTTTGGACGCATCGAATTCAGTAGTTTTCTCAGCAGAATGGCAACACATACCTCTTCAATGAGAACAATCTTAGCCTCCACTGGAAATCTCTTGTGAGGGATGTGAAGGGACCGAGGGGGGTTTCTGTGGTTGTGCCTTATATTGGATTGCTTTGCCCTGAAAATGTAAGCTGATCAAAGTGCAGCCGGTTAAGATGGCAAAATAGCCACAACCATGGCCATTTTTTGGCATTTAATATAATCAGCAGCTTTCTTTTGCAGCAAAGTGATGGAATAGTTTAAATTTCCAAGTGTAAAACCTCCTATAAAAGCATTTAATGGAGGATAAGTATTTACTTGGGTTCATTCAAAATTGGTTTCCTTTTTTAATTTAACGCAAAGGCCAAATGTAGCTAATAATCACCGCCACACATGGCTCAAATGTCTGATCTTGTATAAATTCTGGGCACCAGGAGCAAACACGCACGTGTACTTTGCATGTTAACAAAACCTCCCATACTTTATCAAACAACTCATAACACTCAATTATAGGTCTGGATACTTCTTAAGATTACAGGATCACAGCAAACGATGGAAAAAGGAGGCGGAGGCCTTGTGCGTATCGTCTAGCTCACTACACTTTATAGTCGCGTACAAAACCACCGTAACTGCACACATGCTAAAACCCTTCTCTGTTTTCCATCAGGCTGCTGTGTAGTGGCTATGTTAAATGTAGGTGGTAAGCTCATATATCTAATTATACAATAGCCAAACATTTTTTTTTTGTTAATGAAATGGAAGGAGCGTAATTGAAAACTTCAGCATAATTATTGCTTAGCAAGTGGCTGGCTTTGGAAAATTGCATGTGTCAGAAGAGGTCCCGGCCGGGGTACCGATGACTTATGAATCAAGCCATTTCAAAAAAATAATTAAAAAAATCCTTGTGGCATGTGTGCACTCACTGGCACTCGTATGTTATTGTCACTGCCAGAGAGGCACTTACAAACAGCAACACGAAACAATATGAAAGAGGACGTCGATGATGATAAATATGATAGACTTGCAGATTGAGGTAAAAATGTTGGATAGCAACCAGAACAGCTGAGATGCATAAAGGTCGCTGCCGCACAGCAGCAGCACTAATACTGTTTGTCACATCTGTCGTCCTCCCATCCCACATTCAAATGAGAGAAGTCAGAGAAATATGGAATTACCATAAGTTATTTATGATGCTGAAACCCAAGAGCCCTCTTTATGAAATCATCCCTGTTGATTGGGCGTTTTCTGGCCGCACAGCATCTGATAGGATTCCTCCGTCAAAGTGGCTTGTGTAAAGTATGAGTAGCTTTGCACACGTTCAATCAAAATACAGATCTTTATCGGCATCATTCGGATTGATGGGAGCGGACTGCTGTGAAACAGATACCCTGGCCGTCATAGTGGTTATGGATTTTTGTTTAAAGATACAGCGGAAGTGCTCTTTAGCCAGAACGCTTCAAGAAAAGGCTCAGGTTGAGGTGAAAGGGGAGCTCCTTGAACTGCTATGTCTAATCTAAAAAAGGGGGAAAAGCTTCACTTAAAAGTATTTTCCCACATAACCAAAAGAAATAGAATGGCAGTATTGTTCTAGCTAGCTTGAAAAACTTACATGAATCAAGCAGAGAAGCACACATGCATAAAATCAATGGTGGACCATAGTTAATGAACTTTCTGACCTTTAGGAAAATGTACACTGCTTAACCAGATTCTGTGTATTTAATAATTCAGTTAGAGAGCAAGAAAGCTTAATAGGGGAGCATCTCTCACCCCATATATGGATATCATTTAACCCAGAGACAACAGTTGACATTATAGTGCTGCCAAAAGAAGAAGAAAGCTCATTACTGAGGGATCCATTTGTGTGGCGTTTTAATACAAAAGATGGAAGGGATGGTGGCCACGGCCAGTCTAATGGGATGCAGCTCAACTCTCAAATGAGGGTCCAGGACATTTGAAGTCATTAGTCTGGAGACTGTGGTCAGTAAAGGGGATTTACATGTATGGGCGCCACTCGAACAGAGGCGGAGAACATCAAGCGAGAGAAGAGATGCTACCATAGCTGGATCTGCCATGGAGAACTTCTGAATGGGAGATCATACTGAGCGTGCATTATTGATGAGTGTCAGTTTGAGTTTCAGCTCTAGAGGAAATGATAAGGTGTAACGCTATGGTCTACTGTCATCATGCACAGGTCTGTCCTACATACTATACTGCAGGCTGCTGAGGTGGCAGCTCAGACTCAGCTCAGTCTTTTTTTCCTATCGTATTATTTTTACATATTCATTCGGCCTATGAAGATAGCCCTCATGTAGTTTGTTTACAACCATTTCAAATTAAAGTCATAGAATGGCCCAAGTGCTCTATTAATCAAGCGTAAATGTGTATTAATTAAGTATTAAAGATAGGATGTTGCTGTTGCAAATCAATTGCTTTGTTTTTAAAATAACTGACAAAAGACTACTTAAGGAATGTATGTAAGCATTGAAAATGATAAGAAATGTCAAGAAGAAAGATCAGGAAATGGGTGTCTCTCCATTGCCAACTTGATTGTTATTGCACAGTGCTTATGGTGTTTTCTGGACTCGCTTGTGGAATCAATAACCGCAGGCAATTTTGAGCGTGATCACTTTGGATGGATTATTGCTTGGCAGGAAGGTTTTTCACATTGATCCCCTCATCATGTCAATCACTGACGGTGACAACTCTGAACTCCTCAGATTCTATACATCAGCATGTGCTGCAGGAAACGGTGGGAATCAGGAGTGTGTCACCACGACTACAAACAGATCTGACCTGAACACTGCACTGAATCACTGCACAATTATCCCTGGAATTATTTAAATTTAATCGTCAACAACCTACACTTTCAATCTGGGAGTCTCCTGAGTGCATGATGGAAGAGTCAGTATGTGTTTGATGTGACTGATGTGTTAGCTCCTCATTCATGAACAGAAAAATATACTCTTTTTTTCAGTTTGTTGTTAAAAAAAATTCACAGCTGTGCATTAAACTGTAAATGCTGGATGATATTCAGTAGGAATAGTTCAAGAGCTGACCATGGAATGTTTATCAACCACTACTGCTGGAAAGGTTTCCCAGATGTTGCTTTTGATCATTCCTGCAGTTGTAACAGGACCGAAATCTCATCTAATGAAGAGCAAATAGCAGAGACTAGTTCAAATCAGTGTCAGGAAACTGGGACTGGCTGCTGAAACACACAGCCAGTTGTAATATACCCAATTTCCCCCAGCTGGAGCAGGATGGAGGCATGTAACCGATAGTGTCTGCATGCATATTTTATACTACAGCACAGGTGTAACATTTCACCTGCAAGGAGTTGAACAGATTTGATAAAGTTGCACTGTTGGACAAATAAAATTAGAACACACAGAATAAAAGAGCAGTTTATGACCAACCCTGTCTGTTGTGCTACTCTAATGTTCATAATGTGGATGTTGTTCAGTAACAACTGATATCATTGTCGCAGAAGAAGAAGCTTGTATTGTTAGCCACACTGCAGAGACTATGTAGATTCACATCTAAAAATGTTGCATTTCCAATGTTCCATACATTAAAGACACACCTTATTTTAAATACAACAATGTTGTGTTGTCTGCCGTACGAGTTATATCAGCTACTACTTCACTACTTATAAATTAACAGCTAATAAATGTTTCTAATATTGTACCTGAGTAATCTTTCCTTTGTTTGGGCTGTAGAAGGAAATAAATTCTTAGACAAAACCCACTGAGGTTTATGAAAAAGTCAGAAACTATTTAAAAGTAAAAATGTGACTTTAGTACCAAAGTTGTAGAGCCTTGTTATGAAAAGAGATTTGAACTGGGAATGACCACAATCTCTTCAGAATCTCTCAATTTAAGAGATTAGCCATTACAGCTGAAGTTGGTGTCTCATATGTCAGAAGAAAGATGGCTGATATGCATCAGTGGAGTGGATCATGATCCACATAACAACACTGCAATTACTGCTCCCTTTACAGTCCCATGCAGCAATAACACAGTTAAACTAGATGATTAAACCTGAAAAATCCAATATTTATCATTGCATAACTCCATTTTCTTATAATGGCCTCTGATAATGAGGAAGCTCTCTATTGTCATGTGACTGGAGTGGAGCCTAATCATTGGACTGTTACAGTGAGCCGTGACAGTTTATTGGCATGGAATTCCATAATGGTGCCGATCAATAACGATGTAGGAGTCTCTCCTCTCATCCAGATTTGACACGTTTGAGTAAGTGCCACAGAGGAGGAGTGAGGCTTGTGTTGTGCACAAACTATGGTGTGTTAACCAGAGTGATAGTTGTCTGCTGGAGAACAAAACCAAGATGAAACAAACTGTAACATCCTATGTGAAATCTAATAAGAGCCCTTTAAACTTTATGCTGCAGGAAAGGAGCCGTCATTAAAAGCCACAAAAACAGTCACAACAAATGATGCCCATGCATTCTGAGAATAATAGATACAATCAGACTGGTGGCCTTCTTAGCCCCCCCCCCCCCTCCTCCTCCTCCTCCTCCTCCTCTTCTCCCCATGAGATCTCTGAGTTGGGAGTAGAATAATATAAGGCTTGAGGGAGCAGGTTGTGAGATAAAAGGCCACATCACAATGATGATCTCTATCGATCGGCAACCTTGGGCACACAGAGCGGCTCAGGCATTTGTCACGTCAGAGCTGAAACCAATAGCTGATTCATGCCACTCTCTGATGAATTGGCCCTGTTCTGCAAGTTTGTTTAATTGATGATGTGCTCCATTTCACGTGAACATTTTTTTAGGATTCTCCAAAATGTATTTTAATACTGTTTCTTTAAAACTGACTACAAACTTGACGTGATGTTAAAAACCTGGTGAGGGAAACTCCCTTTGGCTTCTGATCAATAATGGATACAAAATTTATCTTTTTGTCTGGTGTATCAGGTGAAAAGAATTAAAAGAAAAGGGCAATTGTCAACAAGGCCTTCTCCGCTCATGCTCCTTAAAGGAGAGATGTGGGAGACTAGAATTTTTTGTGACTTAAATTAATAATAGTGATCGATAAGGGTTCAACTTCAGCACGCAAAGGAAAGAATTCTGATCCAACCTGGTTGAAGCAACATCACACACTGGTAACGCTCACAGGGCTAAAGTGCACCGTGCCTCACGGGCTCTCAACAACCCGTACAAGAAGGAATTTGAACTGGGGGAAACCACCCACGTCTATAATGTAGAATCTGGAGTACATAACTTTGTCATCTTGAGAGCCTGCATGAAAACCTACACTTGCTTGAGGAGCCAAAGAAGCAGTCAAGCGCTATAGGTAGGCAGCTCTTGGCCATCAAAGGGACATACCAGCCTAATGGAGTTTCAAATTTTCCAGTGTATTCAGATAGTGTCCTCAGAGAACAATAGTTACTATACACACACACATGCATGCACACACCCTTCAGTTCGAGTTTAAAACAAACTCCACAGCAGAGACGCAAATATGTGGGAACAAGCAGCAGGTTGAATTTGCAGGAACTTAAATGTGAAGTGGTATCTAAACACCATGGCACTTTATGGAGCCAGCTGGAAATGGGAAAACCAGAGATGCAGCACAAACAAAGGCAGGCGGAAAAATGTGTTAAAAGGTGCACTTTTGGATTTAAGGCACCTATCTCCCAACCCAGAGCCTTGAGAATGGGATTGGATTACTGTCGGTGAGATTTACTCCCGTAGCTCACCGCTACTACATCATCGTAGGCCCCCTGCCTCTGGATCAATGGGAATATTTACTGCACCTGTTTCGTGGAGACTTTCACAGTAGGCAGGGCATTAAACAAACAGCCGACAGCCTCGTCCCAATGATGGCCTGTCTGTTCACACTGTGCCATGCCCAAATGTCACACATATTCTCTTCAAAGCGAGCAGGCACGGGCGCCAGTGGAGTGCAGATAAAAGGAAAAAAGCAATTTGCTGTAAGTGCTGAACAAAGAGAAAAGCTGCCACATTTCAGGAACAAAATATCTCAGGAAAAAAGGGGATTTCATGTTTATTTTTTGTTGACAATCACTGCTACATTGTGCTGAAAATCAGCTTCTTTAAAAACGGACACACTCTTCTTTCTCCTGCCTGCCCATAAATGTTTTGCGTAATAAAATAAAATTGAGCTTCATGTTAGACATTCCAGTGTTATGTTGCAGCAGCTGCAGAAAGTCTGTCTTAAAATGCTGATGTTTTGTTACGGAAATAACAATCTGGTGTCATATTTCCAACCTCATTAAGCTCCATATTGTGCTGACAAGGATGATAATTGAAATCACTTGAGGTGAAATCGCTGTAGGCTTCTCCAACAACCTATTAAATTATATTATAAAATTGAGAAGAATTGCCGTTTAGTATGTCAAACAACAGTCTTCACATGCGTGTGCGGTCACTGTCTGCAAAATCTCAAGCTAAATGCGAGCGCATGAGTGGAAGAATGGGTGGAATGCATTCTGTTTTGCACTCAGATATGAGAGGCTCCATAGAGGAAAAGAGCTGCTATGAAATTTCTTCATTACTTGACAATTCCACTGACTAAGCCCACTGTGATCAGCTGACAGTGCAATGTTAAACAATGGGTTTACAAACGGCATTACTGAATCAGCCTGGATAGCTCCTCGGGGCAGGCTCACACTGATTCGTCAACATGGAATAAAAATGTGTTTGACAGGAAAATAACACAAAAATAAATACTTATGGTTCAGTGGTGAAGGCTGATGTAAGCTGAACATTGATGGGCCAATCATCACTTCAGCCGTATAGGATGAATTGTCAGTGCTGTGATAGAACCACACTGTGCTCCCCCTGTGATAGTCTGCTGTATAAAACCACTTTTGTTATATTGGCTGGTTAGCTGTTCCCATGGTGCAATAGCTAAGAAATATCAATTTCCCAGAGAGATGTGCAAGAAGCCAAACAGGTGTTCAATTAAACTGAACAGAGAGCTGAAGAATTCTGATTGACCGAGAGCACATCAATAAGTATTTCAAAGTCAGGTGAATTCTATTTTCTGTGAGAAGCTATCCAAAAAAAAGATCTACGTTCATATTTTAAATGTTTGTGTATAAATGAATGTGTTATAACACATACTAAAAATGAAGCATCAGGACTGTGTGATTATGTGTTAAAAGCACAGAAAAGATTACATGTCCTGCATTCCTGAAATAAGCACTACTTTAATCAACATGCTATTCATTTATGCCATTTCATTATACATATTAAAATGTAAAGATGTAATGATGCAATTAATGGACTAAATTCAAATGTTTATGAACCACAATTGTGAATTGTTCAATGATAATTTACATAAAACCCATGGGCTCAGAACAATTTTCCTGAATGCAAAATAATTTTCCATATAAAGATCAGTTTGAATTTAAATAATAGAAGTTTGTGTAAAATACAATGGTGCATATTGTGTGTATATATATATATATATATATATATATATATATATATATATATATATATATATATATATATATATATGTGTGTGTGTGTGTTTAAAAATGACAAAAACACAAAGCTGTTTCTCTTTTTTTATTTAACTGGGTTTTGATTGGGTGACGAGTTTGCACTCTGACAAGTAGCACAGATGCAACAAAGAACCGAATTGGGAAATCGTAGGAGTGGTACACTGAAAACAATAAAACAGCATGTGTCTGACAGCTCAGTCGAAAGGTTAACGGCAACTCACAGACAAAACGTCTCGTTTTTAAAAAGTGCATTCACAAACATGACAAATACTTTCAACTCATGATGTCTATCTTTATGTGATACAAAATATGCATACCTGTTTTAGATGTATTTCTATACATAGATATTTCTTCAAAAGGATCGTTTCTTTTTTTTTTTAAATCTTTACAAAGGTTAAAAGCAGGGTTGTGGTCATAGCAGCTTCGGATATATCTCATCTTTTTTTTCCACGAGATGCACATAGTCTCGACAAATATCCTCACAAATCTTACCATTTTCTTTCCTCTTCAACTGAAACGCAGAGTTGTCTTTGTTGAAAGAGATATTTGTTACTGAAGCCTGCAGTTTAGAAAAGAATGGATCAATAAAATGCTTGGGCCATTAAATATATTTTGTATACCCGCTTTTTTGTCAATATCATAAATACTAAAGACACAGGACAATATAAGAATGCTGGGAGACTAGATGTAAAGATTAAAATAGTTCAGATGTTTTTTTTTTTCAAGTTTTCTTGTTCATGAAAAAAAACAATCAGGCGAGCACAGAAACACTAAACATCAGTCCTTCCTTTAGTCTATTTGGGGCCTTTTGTTTTAAGAACAATCATAAGCAGGGTTCCTGATGAAGGCCAGACTGTCTCTGAACGCATCTTTCCATTTAAGTTCTGTACGCATGAGTTTTCCGTCCCAGATGAGGCAGGATCCTGGTTTTCAAAGGAATTTGTAAAAGCAGTCGAACATACTGGTAAAAATCAATAAGTACCATGCAAATCTTGCAAGACGACATATTCTCAAATAAGAGACAAATTTTTCTTCGTACAGGCGAAATATCAAGTGTGGAGGGAGTGAGTGAAAGGCAAAGACCTCTAATCAATACTAAATACTATATTTTCAAAATCAAACAAAAGATATTTAATTTCTACATAATATAGTATGCACCAGTTTGGACTGGATCAAGTGTCCCTGTTAGACTCTTTGCCAAACATCTACCTCTGAATAACATGAAGTCTTCTTAGTTGATACCGATCTCTTTGTTCTCCTCAATAAATCTTGAGAAGGGGCGTCCGGGTCCGGCCTCCAAACCAGCCTTCTCCATACCCGTCATCGGAGGGCTGCTGCCGGCATGTACACGGTCCATTCCTCCCGGCATGGCCCCCAGGGACGTGATTCCGGTACCGCCGAGACTGACAGGCAGCTGGGTGATGCCTCCATTCTGGATCACAGAGATCTCATTGTTCTTCATGGCCAGCCCGTTAGTGATGGCGGCAGCATACTGGTTCCAGAAGCCTGGGTCGACGTTCATGGCCCGGGCCGCCAGATCTTTCTGAAACATCTCACTAAACTTCATGGCGTCTCCTCCCAGTAGGGCCATGGGATTCTCCACAGACAGGCGACGCCCCCTTCGGGCTGGAGCGTTATTCCACATGTGTGTACCCATATGAACCTAAAAGCATCAAAGAAGGGAAATAATTCATACGTTATCCAAATTTTATGGTTAGGTTAAGGGCTAAGAGTATACATTGAAATACAATAAATTGAGATTTATGCTGATACTGTGAAGTAAAATCAAATCGTAATTAGAGTTTTTACTCTATCTTTGGAAAAAGAATTACAGTATTTAAAAAACACTTAAAGCAATAAAAGAAACCATTCATACCTTCAGATTACCCTTTGTGGTAAAAGCCCTACCACAAATGGTGCAGGCGAAAGGTTTTTCACCGGTATGCGTCCGCTCGTGAATTTGAAGAGCGCTGGCTGAGGAGAAGTTCTTCCCACACGAGGGGCAGTTGTGCTGTTTTGGAGTGCGTCGAGGAGGAGGGGGAGCCAGCATGGGGTTGACACTGGGACTCATGGTGGTCTGAGGCGCTGCAGCAGGTACCTGGATGCTAATGGGTAGGTGAGAGTTGTCGCTCAGAGACACCGGCTTTCCGTGTCCATTCATCTCCATTTTGATCATGTTGGACACAGTACTAGCCAGATTAGGAGTGCTCAGTCCTAAAAAAAAAGACATTAAATATTTCTAATGAGATTAAGGGCTGCAGACTCACCCCTTTAATTAGGGTAATTTGAATATCTTTCTCATATTTAAAATATGAGTAAATAAATGTTAGTGGGAACTGTCACGAATTTTATCCGAATTTGCACCAACTCACCTCGATCTCTATTTAGAAACAACATGCTGAAGTGGCTCTCTTCCTTGATAAAGTGCCTGCCAGGTTGAGTGGCGGTCAGGTCGAGGGCACCGTTGCCCTCATTGGCCGACAGGGGAGACGGGGTCTCTGATTTTTCTGACTTCACCATTGCCAGGCCAACTGCAGTGCTCTCCATGCACTCCTCTGCCATCACAGTACTGCTGTTATTATTTAGAGTGGCTGGAGACTTGGATGGCTGGCTCTCAGAATGACTGTGAGCTGGGGACAAATGTTGCATGGAGCCGGAGGACTCAGACAAAGACGGGCTGCCTAAGCTTTGACCCTCAACATCCCCCACCACAGACAGGGAATCGGTGGCAAAGCAATCATTGTCTCCTCCAAAGCTGTTGCCATTTTGTGCAAACTTTTGTCCAAATGAACGAGACATGTTGGCAGTGGAGTCAATCATCTTCATCTGGTTCTCCATCGCAGCAATGCTAGAAATGATGGAAGTTGGTGGGGAGCTCCCAGGGGAATAGGGTTTCGATAGGTCCATGTCCATCTCTTTTAAGTCCGGTTCATCGTCAATTGCCTGCTCCATTTCATCCAAAAGATCATCATCGTAGCTACTCATTGCATCAAGGCTCTTCTCATCATGTGAGAAGTCGGTGTCCATTTCCTGCATGCTTTCAGAGACTGGGGTGTTGGGGATCTGCCCTCCCATGTGCATACGGATATGCTGCTGCAAAACAACAGCATTGGTAAATTTCTTCTGACAGATTGGACAGGAGTGTTGGACCCGTAGTGGAGGCTTGGATCTGTGGACACCAAAGTGTGTTTTCAGGTTTCCCTTAGTTGTAAATGCTCGTCCGCATATCTTGCATTTGAAAGGCCTCTCCCCAGTGTGGGTGCGGTAATGCATCTTTAGAGCACTCTGACAGCTCAGAACACGATGACAAATGACACACTGGTTTGGGTCAGTCATTTTCTTGTCAATGTTCTCAACAAGCTGCTGCAACTTTGATGTCTCTGAAGTTTGCATAGAGTCCAAGAGACCTCCAAAGGGAAATTTGGCCTTAAACTGGTCAGAAATCATTGGTAGGACAGGATGGGACACAGGGTTAGAAGCAGAATTGGGACTGGAGGTGAGTTCTATGACCTGACCAGTGTTGGATGTTGTTGTGGAAGTGACAGTGGAGGAAAGGATCGCTTGTGTGACTGTAGTTGTGGTGGCGGTGTTCTCTCCTGGCCTTGTGGAGCAGCTTGGTGGCAGGAGAATACCCTCAGGTTTCAAAAGTGGAGGTGCATCACTCCCCAGGCTGTGTTTCGGTGATAATGAAGTGGCGGTCAAAGAGTCAGAAAGAATATTGGGTGAGAGAGATGCACACTCACTTGATGGGGGAGAAGGCCTTTGAGGAGACCTGTTGAGTGGAGTGAGGCTTGCAGTGTCACCAAAACCTCCCAACATACTTGGAAGTGTTGGAGGCAGCTGGAGGCTGACTGATGTGGAAACTGTGGGGAGAACCGGTTTGCTGTCGAGCCAGGTAGTTACAGGTTTTTCCGGAGGCAAAGACATTCCATATGGAATGCCAGAGCTTGTGGGTACATTGTCCAGGTACTCTGGCACAGGATAGGGATTCATTTGAATATGTGGGTATTTCTCTTTGTGCCTCTGGAAGTGTACTTTCAAATTTCCCTTGGTGGAGAAACGGTTGCCACATATGTTGCATTTGTAGGGCCTCTCTCCAGTGTGGGAACGCAAGTGAATCTGTAAGGCACTGTCGCTGCCAAACACCTTGGCACAGAACCTACACTTATGCTTGAAGAAGGGATCCTCCGAGCTAGGTTTTGTGTCAAATACAGACACGTTTGGGGGCTTTCCCTTGCGGTGCTTCATCAGCGCTGCGAGAGGGTCGAGTGCATTTGCTGTGGCCGCTATGCTAGCCAGTGGGTTGGGAAAAATGACACTGCTGGACGAACTGTGAGGTAACAGTGGTAAATTGGAGGCAGAGCTTAGGAGGCTGCTATGGTTGAGAGAAGGAGGGGTCGTAGAATTCCTAGGAAGAGTTGAGCTGCTGCTGATGCCGCCCCCTACTGTTATGCTGCTAGTGCTAATGTTGTTGGTGGCTGAGGATGAACAGGATGGAAGCAAAGATGACAATCCACCACTGGGTGCATTGAAAACAGAGTTACTTGAAGATGTGTTGGGGATGGAAGAGCTTGACTGTTGAGAATTGCTCTGTCCTGTATGTGAGAGGGGCCCTTCTACTGTTGAGGCCTGGGGTGAAGGGCCTTGGCCATTGAGAGTTGCTGGTAACCTCACAGGAAGCTGATGAACAGGGGGGGTGATGAAGTTATGTAGTTGAAGATGATTTGCAACAGTGGGAACACAGGTTGATACAGGCCCCTGGTTTACAGTGGGGTTGGTGGGGTGATGATTGAGAGCATTCTGTGAGGCTGGCTGTCTGTTTATTAGAGCCACCTGACTGCGTATTTGTTCTATTAGCTGCAGCTGATGAATCTGCTGCTGTTGGAGGGCCATCAGCTGGTCGAGGATCATGGGAATAGCCATGGTGGAAACCCCATTGCCCGCGGCCGCCCTTACACTCTGTGAAAATTGAGCGACTGCAACTCGGGTACCATGTAGGGTCTCCAAAGTGACATTGGTGCTTGGCATGGCGTAGCTTGTAAGAGCAGAGGGGACAACGTCACTGAGCTGAGGTAGAGAGCTGTCTGGCTCAGGTGATGTCACATCCCTCTCATCAGGATCCATAGTTTTTTCAGATGAAAGCTCCAGTTCCATCTGCTCATCCTCCTTTTCTAGGACATTGATCCCATTTAAGGTTGGCGTCTCTGGGACGTCATCTCCCTCACCAGCAGGACTGTGGCTGCCCTCCCTAGGGTCCTCGCTGTCATCCTGCTCACTGGGGCAGCTGGGGACAGGGGAGGGCTCTGTTGGGTACTCTTGGGAGGGGTTAGGTGTGTCCTCATTGTCATTCACTATGAGCACCAGTGGGTTTTTGGTGCAGTTCTTTAAATGTTCGCAGAAGTCGGACCACTTGAAGAACTCGGCGCAACACTTTTCACACACATGCGTCTCCTCGCTGCCGCTGCGGCTCTCATTCCCGCTGTCGGCATCGTCCAGCACTTCACCTCGGGCTAAAGGAGCAGAGAAGGTCAGGGGAGTGAGTCGAGAAAGGAGAGGGAGGAGAGAGCAAAAAATTAGAGAATTAATGAATAAATAATAATAAAAAGAAAGAGTCAACAAATTTTCTAGGAGGTTGCTACATGGATTTAACTTTTTTTTTTTAAATATAACTAAAATCAATATGTTTTTTTTTTCATTCTAAACAAATTATCCCAGTTAAGAAATTCTCAGGACTCCAGCTACATTCCCACTATGTCCACAGAGCCAGCTAATAATATTCTTTGTGCAATCCATCAAATTATGAGGGCCCATCAATTGTGGATACTGCTGCTTAATGAAATTCCATAGAACCTATTGATTTCCAATATTTCATACAATTCACAGCTGCCTCATCTGCTGGGTACAAATCAGGACTTTGATGGCCCCATTAGGATTCCCCTTTGCTATCAAGCTCAGTCATTTCCACTTTGAATTTTCAATGCATGAGCTGTTTCATTTAGCATTGCAAAGGTGCCACGATAACCCTGAACTGGAGCAAAGGAGGCTGTCCTGAAACATTCCAACCCTTTATATTTACTGAAAAATTCTTTCCAGCAAAACGACATGATTAAAAAGAATAAAAGAGTACACATATAATTCAGTTTCTCTCCCGTCCATAGTCTCTGAACTCATCAAATTACATGCTAGCACCATGGCAGATATGCTTCTGATTAGGTCTGCATGATTAACCACACTTGTAGGAAGCCACTTCCGTTTCCATGTGCTACTATCATGACTCAAACGTGCATGCCCTTGAATCACACCTGATCAAAACTCAATAAAAATGGCTGTCCTTGTGTGTTTATTTTTGTGTTCATGCACAGGGCTTCACATGCTCCACACTTATGTGTGTTGTTTAATGCTGCATACATATTTTCTTTTCATTGTGAGCAGGAAGTGTGCTCAATCATTGCCACGGCATCCCGCACCTATTTAATTTCAAGCAAACACTCAGCATGCTAATCTAATTACACCGACACGGGATGAAGTATGTGCCAGACTAAAATATTTGACAATTTACTCAGCATTATTGTAGGTAATTTGCTTCACAAAAGAGGATTATAAAATGCTTATAAATGTAAGGTTAAAATTATGAATGATCTCTACTATACTAGTAGAATTAAGAGTATATTATGACATCATTTTTAGCCATATTACACAGTTGTAATTAAGTAGTTATATTTTTGCAATTTACCTAAATAAATCTAACAAAATATGCAGATTTTTTTTTTTTAAAGAATGGAAAATGACAATAAATACAACCTCTTAAAGGTCTTTTGCAAGTGGATGTCTTTGAGATTAAAAGTATCTATGGTTAAAAAAAAACAAGGTGTGAGCTGTGGCAAAGCAAACATGAAACAGTTGTAGCAATTACGCAATTACCTCCTGTGAGGCAGGCAATATTTAATAATTCTCATTTAATTTATCATCCTATATTAAGAGAAAATAATGATACATTATATCCTAATATTAATGTTTAAATTCCGTTGCGGCTTCCCATTTGTCAATTCATTCTCCAGCAAACACAACACAAATACATGAGTAATTATAAAGTTTACTTCTTCCATGATTAAAAATAAATGCCTGAAGTCCTCAGATAAAAATAAAAAAAAAACAAAGACAAAAAAACCATAAAAAACCTGAAAGGATAAGGAAGAGAATGCGGAGAAACATCAGTTCCACGTGACAGCAGGCTTAAAATCTCCTTATCCCAGCAGCGGACAGCAGGACTCATTTCCATAATTGAGGGTTGAAAGGTCAAACCAAATGAGTAGGCATTGTGTTGAGCTGATTAGTTATTAGAATGGTATTACTGTCAATCTCTTTTATTCATTCCTACAATTACAAGTGGGGGCCTTTGTATGCCTCTGACCTCACACGCACACGCTGACACGTTTTCTTTCACATGCACAAAAAATGCACAGATTTCATAGATAAATGCTGAAAGCACATATGCGTCGCTAAAACACATTCCTGGAGTGTGTAGAATAGGGCCTGTTGGGGACCTGTAGAGAAGCATTTTTGTATTTAATTTTAAAAACTATGTTCTGACTTATTCCTTAAACTCACTAAAAAAAACCAATATTGCAATCATGAGTATTTTATTCAAATGTAGTTAATTTCCTTTTTAAATCATTCATCTGTTGAATTACACCTTTAATAGCTCATTGGAAAAGGTGCACACTGCCACTTTAAGTAGGATTTAGCTGAGGTTTTTTGGCACTGTGAATGTTGGTGCAGTTGCTCAATATCTGCATGCAGGCCACATTGGTGTGGCACCTGATTATTTTTCTAAATTTGTTGAAAATGTCCAAACAGGATCTCAAAATAATTACATCTGGATTCTGAAACGGCGGGACGCCGCTTTTGTGTGCAGCTGTGTAAAGGCGACATTTTGTGGTTGTTATGCGTTTGTAAGATAGTGAAAGTGTGTGTGTGTGTGTGTGTGTGTGTGTGTGTGTGCGTGTGTTGGGGGTATTGATTTTCCTGTAGCACGAGAAAGGAGCAGCTGAAAAAAAAAATCCAATCCTTTCTCATTCCTTTAAGAGACTTCATTTACTCAGATGCAAATATTAAGCTGAACACTGTCAATGGAAGGATTGTGGGCTCTGAATCTACGCATCCGCTATCTTGCTCAGCAATCTCTGGCATGCTAACCGAAACCGCTAATCTGACACATTATATCCACGCTCTCCACTGATTGTGTGAAAGCCAGAAGGCTGAGCTGAGAGAGAAGCAGCTGAGCAGGAATTCAGAAACACCACGTACGGCCACATATAACTGCTGATAAAGTTAGACTTAATACTTCAGTTCAAATAGATATGTTTTCCCGATTTCAGGCTTATCACACTGACAAATAATTTAGAATCTTTAAAATATTTTCTTCTTGAATAAAAACAAACAAACAAAAAATCCACCAAAAACAGAAGCATCTGCTGGTGTTTTAGGGATGGTGAAGAAGAAAAAAGGCCTACTTCAGCAACAGGAGTATTTCTTCTTTCATCTGTGTGTTTCCTAAATACTCAATTTGGTCATTTTTATGTCAGCATTCCTGACACAAAAAATTTATTTAATTCCATTTTTAGATGATCTGCTGCACTCCAACCAGAATGCATCAATTCCGCTGATTTTATCTCCTTTATACAGCCTGCATTAAAATTATATGATCATAGTCCTGCACAGAATCCCCTCTGTATGCGTAATGACACACAAAGCAGAGGCTTGCAGAGGCTTGGGCGTGTGTCATCAGGCCTGCTGCAGAGTGGTACAGTCGTATCTGCGCTGACAGAGAGGCCTCTGTCGCTGCCCGCAGATGTGGGGCAGCCAAAACATTAACGATTTGTTTGTGCGAGCATCTGCCGTAGAGTGTTCAGTGACGGCACTCTGCGGATGGACGAGTTGCCCGTCAAGACATGGAGCAATTGATGACGAGGAGGCTTCAGGAGCCAATCAATGCTCAGCCAGCAGCAGGCTTCAGATTTTAAGATTCTTCAAACATAATAAGGATTTTCAAGCCTGTAAAAAATATTAAAGACATTTAGAAAAGTTAAAAGTCTCAGAATTCAATGCCTTTCCACTGATTTTCTTTTTTTTTTTTTCTTTGTTTCTCTGAAACCTGATGCTACATATGTGCCCTGTCTTAGGTGCTGAGCGGTAATTAAGACACCCCAGCCATATTTGAGCGCCTTCTTCAGGAGGTCTTTGGCACAGCTGTGTGGGTGGTCCAGGGGCCTGCACCCAATGGTGAGAGGGGATTAAAACAAAAGCCAAACAAAGCCCCACCGCGGGGGGGAAACATGTTGTCACTGTCAACAGGGATTTCCTTGCCAACACTTGCACCTTGTAACTCCACATGCTCCTGCTTCGTCTGGCAGGACGAGACTGACGTTTAACAGCAGTCAAACAATGTGAAAAAATGGCTTAAACCTGTTGATGTGTGTGAACAATCGCTTGATCTGTGCTGTAAATGTCCCTGTTTGAAGTGAATCGTCTCCGAGTTGGAATGAGGGGAAGCGACTCCCTGACGGTGACATGAGATGACACATTTACGCCGCCGCCGCCTCCTGCAGCACCACTTCAGGACAGCCAGGAAGCTGTGGAGAGAGGAGAAGCCAATCGCTGGACGCGAGCGAGCTGCCAAGGTCAACGGCACACGAGCTCCAATCGCACAAAAGAGCCTGACATCTAACGGCAAGACCTGGTTGGACAAAGGTTAAGTCAGCAAGCTTTGTAAAAGCACTCTGAGGCCGACCCCCACCTCCCCCTTCTCTTTTGCTTCCCACCCTTACACACACACACAACCCCCATGGCCCTGGGGGGCAAGTGTCCGGAAGGCCTGAGGAGAGATGATATGCCAGACAAGCTTGTTGGCACTTGATTTTTAGTTTTTCATCTTTTTAGTGGCAGAACATGAAAGAGCTGCGGCGACGAGGCCGATCAGATGGAACTAAAAGAGCCGAAGGGTGACAGTTCGAAGCCGCTGTTACTACTTCCTTCAGCGTTCCTCAGCCTCCTCCACCAGAACAAGATCTAAAAACCAAGCAGCAGCCAGCGGCCACGGCTTCTGAATTGTGGGAACGTCAGATGATCTCTCAGGGACGGACGGGCGTCACCTGGCTCCAGCGAGAGGCGAGGAATCTGACCACGCCGCAGTGATACGCTGACACTCACTCCGATGAGACGCGGCGCTATCGAGTTTAACTGGATGTGTATGGCCCCGCTGTGCTGCGCCACGATTCAGGACCGCCTCACTGCCGAGTCCGTCCTTCAGGAGAAGTGAGGCAGTATGGTGAGGGACGGGCGAGAACATTCCAGCAGCACTTCCAGTCACAAGCACAATGGTGGAGATATAGGTTACCGAAGCTGCGCGCGCACGCGTGTGTGTTTGTGTGTGTGTGTGTGTGTGTGTGTGTGTGTGTGTGTGTGTGTGTGTGTGTGTGTGTTTAATTGTGTTAAAATTGAGAGAACTAAAAGAGCATATGGATTTTTTTTAAATGCAAAAATGTGTTTTGTCTTGAACATTTATACTAAATAAATAATAAAATAACAATATCTGTTCAGTCAATCTTACGCTACCACAGCTTGAGTTAACCTTGGTGAGATCAACATTATGACAATTTACATTAGAAAGTGAACTGGCCTTAAAACCAAAATAATTAAATATGTAAAAAAAAAAAAAAAAAGCAAAGAAAATAAAAGAGAGATGCAAAAGAAACATTGATAAAAAACAAACTGAGCAAAAGGGCCAAGAGCCATCACTGACATTTCTCCATGCAGAATGAGCTGCTTCCCAAGGATTACATCACACTTTTCTGTTGCAAAGGTGTGTGTCTGTGTGTGTGTTTTCCTGTGTGTGTACTTTTGTAGAAATAACAGCACAGATTTATTCGGAGCCTTAATGCTCCAAACACTCGAAAATAATCCCCCACTTAGTAGCAGCACCAGGGATGTGATATATATGATCATAAATAGTAGTATAAAAACTGCATTTTTATTGGTTGACGGTATTTTTCGCATGACTACTAAACAAAATAGACATAATAAATCCAGGTCTTCAAATAAAGAAATTAAAATTCAGAAAACACTCGACACAATTATATTCTTCCAGTGGTCAGCTCATTACTGTAATTGTACAAGTGCTGTATAATGTTTATGATGAGAGGGTTTTTTTTCTCTATAATGATCATTTTTTAAAATGAAACTAAAGTTGAGCACAGAGCAAAACGGCGAGCTGTGTTAAACCATCCTGTCCACACTGGGACCGACAGGGAACAAATCAAGTGTGCTAAATTTATGTGAGGGGGTAAACAAAAAGCATTTCCATAACAAAAAAACAAGACTTCGACGTGCAACAGAAACGGCGTTTCTCTCCAAGGAGAGGCGGACAGGCGCTAAGAGACAAAAGAGGCTAATAAAAGCGGGGAATTAAATTAAAATAAAGGTTTCTCAAATTTATTTAGGACCGAAAATGTCAGCTAAATTGAAGTGTACAGTCCGGTATTTTATAAATGTAAATATCTAGGAGCATTTATAGTTCTCACAGCGTGCGTCTTTATTTAATCTAAGCGCCAGCATTAAATCCAGTTTAAGATTTCCCTGATTTAAGGAAACTGCCCGAGAATTAGGAAGAATGGGGGCTCTGAAAAACATAAAGTGGTCTTTGAAAAAGGCCTTCAGCTTCTAATATAAATGCAGCACGCGTAAACTGATGGAAATGAATACATGCATTAGTTGGACTAATCCGAGACGTCATCTATCAGTGTGCAGCCAGTACAAGCCTGGGGGTCAAACTGGTGTTTAAAACCACAGAAAAAGAAAAAGGAAATACAAAATATCATGAGAACTGATCACGCAGCGTTTGGGGGCTTAAAGTTAACGCCAATGGTTCTCCAAAATAAGCATAAATACGTCTCTCTAAGTTCTAAAAAGTTTGTTTCACAAGAGTAAAGGTGCGAGGAAGGAGGGATAGTGTAGGAAGAGATGGAGCAAATCCACTTACCGTGCTCAGAAACCACCCCGGCTAGTGCGGGATCCTCGTCCGACTTGAGGTGCTGCGGCTTGGCTTGCTTGCGTCGGGACATGCTGCTGCGGCCGCTGCTGCTGCTGCTGCTGCTGGCGTCAGGCTCGGGGATGCTTCTGCTGTTGCGCTCCGCGATGTCTCTGCGTGTCGCAGATGCATCAGCGGCGAGCTGGACGGCGGACCAACGCGCACATTAAAGAAAAGTTCACAAAGAGTCTTGCGGAGGAGGATGGAGAAGAGGGTTGAAAATGTGAAATTAGCCGCTGTTGCTGCCGCCGTTGCTCTTGTGCGTTGGATTGCGCATGTCGGTATAATAATTACGATGGTGAATAATGCCCCGCGATTAATGGCACCGTGTGAAGGTGGGGAGGATTGGCTGCAGTCCAGCGGACGCGCATTGGATATGGTAATGAGGGACGGACTAAGCAATTAGCCGCTTCGCTCTCAGACTTTATCCGTCTCTTTTCTCTTTACCGTCCTGCCTCCCCCAACAAAACAACACACCAAATCTCTTGTTGTGCCCTGCTCACGGGGGGGGTCTTCCACAGGGGGACGTTTCCACCCTCTTTCCCTCTTGAAGTGCACTGGCTCAGGCAGAAGTGCTCCGATTTCGGCGCTGCGACCCGAACGTCAAAGCGTGTCTCATCTTCATTCGCTTCGCAGTCCCACCGAAGTTCAGAAAGTCTGTTTCAGCTTCAGCTCTTCTCCCCTCTCGGACTCTGTTTTTCCTCCCTCTCTGTCGGTAACTTTTGCGTGTGTGCGCGTCGGGAACTCCGTGTGAAACCGACGAAACGGTGCTGAGAGGAAGGTGTTTCCAAAGTTTTCTCTTGCTAGAAAAGTGGCCGGTGTTCGTCTAAGTCGGGAGGGACGAAGAGCAGAAGAGCTTTTTTGAGGTTTCGCGGCGGCGCAGCTCTGCTCTCTGAACTTTAAAGCGCGTCTTCGCTGGTCCGTCTTCTTTTAACACAGCTACTAATGTGATCAGGAATGAATTTGTCCAACAAAAGTGGAGCCGCTTCAGTGTCGCGGTGCAGCCGTCGCCCACCGCCCCTCGCTGCCTCTCAGCTCCCGTGCTGCCTCTTCACCTCGGTGCGCTTCTCACCCCCCCCTCCAAAAAAAAAAAAAAAAGTCTCTTTTCTTGACACTTGGAAGACAAACGCTCAGACGGGGCTTGTTTTCCGGGCTAAAAACACGCGTGGAGGTGTCTTCCCTTCCGATGGGCGCGCAGGCTCACCTCGAAGCCAACTTGGGAATTCTGGCAGCCTCACCGCGCTCGCCGCGGTGCGGGTCTCTCGCGTTGGCCGTGGCTCCGTGTGTGTGGGGAGGACTGCGCTGTGTGTGAGAGTTAACCCCAGGCTGAGGTTCAGCCCATTGCTTTCAGCCACCACTAGGATGTACCACCACGTTACTGTTGGCTGTCCTCAGCGTGATCGCACACCCTCAACACCCAGATTTGACCCCCCCATCCTATAATATCTCGCTGCTTCTTGACGAGTCTGTGAGACATAAGCTGTAATGTTCGCCCCAGACTGTCATTTTATGAAAATTCTTATGAAATTTAATTTATGGGCGTTTTAAGCAGTGAAGTAACCATCGGACGTCCATCTTTCATTAGAAAAAAAATGTATTTTGGCCTTTTTTAATAAGAAATATTGCCTTAAATCTTTCCAACAAGGCACCACACAACGCCAGTTATTTCATTTTATTTCTGCGTTAGGCCTACAGTCTCCTGATGCAAAGAAAACATCGAAAATGAACGTGGATTTGTTCATAACGTAAAAATAACTGCATCCTTTCCTGACGAACTTTATAGATTATCATGTGAATAAAAAGAGAGTATTTGAATCCAGACATGATTTTATTGTGTTTTTCCTCCACTCCTCACCCCTCCTCCCCTCGGCGCCCCCCTCCAAACACCCCTCTCTGCCAGTCTGACTTGTCTGTTCCCTCCTGTCCACCGCGCACATCTGGTGACAACAAGGTCGTTCAGCGAGGCAACTTTCTTTCTTTCCCCCCCGCTTCTTCTCCTTCCTTCTCCCATCCTCATCCTCCGGAACTCGTGTCCAAAAGCCTGTTATTATCTGGTATTAATAGATGCAGCCCCAGGAAGACAAAAATCAGCTATTGATAATTGCAAGGAGCTCTACGGCAGCTACTGTATCGATCGGCGTGTCCTCTACTCCCCTGGTGCCTGGAGATAAGGAGACACACTCTTTAGAGCAATATAATTTCTTTTGACCTATCTGCTTGCTACAGACTTATGATGAATAGCCGGAGTGGCCGAAGTCCTTTATCACCAAAGTTACCCCCTTGATATAATATTGATTCTTTATAACTAGCTTGGCGCACAAAAATCAAACTGTCCACTTGGCCATCATCATCATCAATATCATCACAAAGGCGGAGGAATGAAGATCCGCGCGTCTCCGAGAGCCTTTACAATCTCCTCCCGTAGGCCCGGGCTTTATTCTGCTGATGATGAAAGGAAAGGGGGAACGAAGCGAGGTGCCATTTAAAGACGAGCTGCCATTTAATCCGGTGCTGAGGACAGAGGCGCGCACAGTGGGAGGGGGCGGGGGTCCAGGGTGATGAGGATCGGCAAACAACTGGCCAAATTAAAAAAAAAAAAACAAACAAAAAAAAAAAAAAAAACAACAACCTAGAAATCAAGTTTTTAGACCGGGGTTTTTT
>BJFM01000422.1:44490-67145 GCA_016586285.1 Arothron firmamentum
GGGGGGTCGTTCTCTTACACAAGCCCCTCACAGGCCATGCCGAGGATATCAGTGATCTCCGAATGCAATTGAGAAATCTGCTTCCCCGTCCACGCACCCAACACCATACCCAGGCAAGGAAAAAAGAATTACGCTCTCGGCCGAAAATCCATTACCCGTATAATCACGCAAAATGATTTTTCTTAAATATGATAATAAATCACAGGCTGGATCAATAGTCTCACACCAAGTGCAACGTGCTGATAAGGTATCAATCAATATTTAGTATTTAGATTTTAATTAATACCTGAGTGGGCCCTGGGGCCTGTTCACACAGAGAAATATAATCTGTGATAAAGGTAAAGATGCAGATAAAAGTGAAAGCAGGCCTCTTAACATTCCACAGTTGTTCCTCATATCTGTCATTGATCAGTCAATTGCTTAGTTGTGATTAAGGACCCTTCAAAATCAAGCTCTGTGTGTGTGCGTGCGTGCGTGCGTATGTGTGGGGGGGGGGGTGCCGATGTGTGTGTTTACATGGCAACGTTCTCATCGATCATGCTTTGAAAGGATGAGCTGAGCTTCAGGAGCACCTGCTGCAAACCCTGCATATAGAAGATCGCAGGGTGACATCACACGTCGCATTACAAGCGAGATCCGCCGCACAAAGCTCACATTGATCTTGGGGAGCCTTTTCGGATGCAGGCAGGATTTTAAAAATGATTCAGGGTTATTCGAGACCCAGGCAACAATTTGGTGTGCTTAATCCTAAATGTAGTAATCCTAATCTTCATGCTCCTGCATGGTGACAGCTTTCTTCTACTGCTTGGGTGTGTGTGTCTGTGTCGGGGGAGGAATCAACTGTAGCTGATTCTCTGCACCATAAAGACCTGCAATTAAGCGAGTGTTGTTTACTCTGACAGAGACACTTAAGCCATTAGTTTCGGAGTGATGCGTTCAAGTCATCACTGCACGAAATATGCACGTGACGCACCCGCTCTAATCTTTCCTTAAGGTTTTACGTGCAAACCACCAGTCTGCCCATTGTTTTCCAATTGGATTGACTCTCGTGGTATTTGTAATTGGAATCCTTTTTGCTATATAAAGAGATTAAAATAGATAAATATAGATGGAGAGGCAGGAGTTTGAGCGTCAGGAAAGGCATGGCTAACACGAGATTAACAAGACACAATCCTTCTTCGAGCTCGTCCATTTGATCCGTAATCTGTTGACTTGCACCTTTCCCTGCCTCAAAACGGTGTATTTGTATGTTTCATTTTAATATACTTTTCAATAATTACACACACCTCACCCACCGAATCAGTGTTTGAAAGGTCAGTAAGTGATGTAAATCTTTAAGAAACCCAGCTCCTCTTCCCATTTTTGTGTGTGTATTGCAGGAACCGTTGTCCTGCAGCCTGGCTTAAGCACTTCCCACATCAGTATCATGTTGCACTTCGCGGTGTTTGCAAAGGCCGGTGCAGGCTTTTGGCTACCGGCGGGTCTCTGATCCCTGCGAGTCAAGCTGTGATGTGAGTTAACAGGACATGTGCATGTTGCCCGGGGCTACAGCGGGATTTACTGTAAGTGTCCCCGGGCTGTTTTCTAACCTGGGTCAACAGGATAAAGCTACAGGAAATACTGGCACAGTTGGCTGGCGGTGTTTTCCTTGAGCTGATTCTTGGCACACACTCATGCAACGTCACACTCATGGTGACGACATGGCAGAGGTCAGACTAAGCTGCTTGGATGTCAGTGTTTATGTTGCTTTAGCCACACCTGTGAATAATGTTCGTGATCGATCTTTAATTTCAGTCATTATCAACGACTGTGTCTTGCGACCGGTAACTTTAGTTTGAAATGATAATGCGTCACTTAGAGAACCTTTTTCTCCACTCAGTCGAGTTCAGCCATCAAATTTTAGTTAGCATTGTTGAGCTGGCATATCAGATTAGCTCTGTGGTAAATCTGACACACCGTAAGGCTGTCTGGGATTGGCCAATCTTTGTTAATCCCTATTAACTGTTTGGTGGACAGGCCGTGTGTGTGTGTGTGTGTGTGTGTGTGTGTGTGTGTGTGTGTGTGTGTGTGTGTGTGTGTGTGTGTGTGTGTGCGCAGAGTGAGTCAGCTGTTGTTGACATTACTGTAATTCAAATGCTGAACTAAAGGCATGTGTTACAGTTAGCTGAGGTGAGATTTAAACTCTGTTTCTGGGTCCAATCGCAGATTACTGACTGCTGTATGTTAGTAAATGAATGATTAAACATTCACTTTGAGAATTTTTGGGAGTCGAAATGATGTCCTGGAATTTGTGATTGTAAAAAAAAAAAAAAAAAGAGAGAGAGAGAGAGAGAGAGATACCCATTGTTCATGGACAGAACAACTGGGCGGCAAGACATCCAATTTCTATGACAACCTGATTTATTGTTTTAATTTTGGTAAACACTAGCAGTAGCAATACTGTACCTCTGCTTAAGAAGTGTTAATAATTGCCTCAGCTATCAATTTGCCTCCATTATTTATAGGCCCACTGAAACTGCTCTAATTAAAATGCTGAAAAATTGCTTTGAGTGAGTTTTAACTTCTACGACTTGTGTGTTCTGGAGAACTTGGAGGTGCATTTAATGTTTCAGGATTAATAGCAGCACCACAGCTCAATAAATATGTACACTGCAACTCCAGAAAGCTAATTTACCTTTAATTATTTATTTACTTATTTTTACTTTTGGACTACATTATATAAACAACTTAGAAGCTAAAGGGTCAAATATCTTAGAAAAGTTTTCGAGAAGTTGGATCTCGCTTTCAAAGTTATTTTACTGCTATTTCTTGCTTTTGACAGTATAATTTGCAGCTAATTTTGTGTTGATTTTTCATAGATTTTCAAAACATATGCGAATAAAGTTTAAGAAAATCATTCAAGTTGTTTTTAACTGATTCATTAATTATAAAAAAACAAAACAGAGTTGTTACCTAATTGCTGCGAACAAATGAAATTGACAGTTCGGCCACTTTCTACCCTACGATTTTGTACTAAGTAATCGTTTTCTCGGCTGCGTTGCCTCACAGTCTGTCCTAGATGTGATTCTCTTCATTTTAATTCCCAAACTTCTAGTATGTGAGAAATTGTGCGTCCACATGACCTGATTCTACAAGAGGCTGTTTCTGACCTGAACAAAGCCACATTATTCACACTGGCAGACAGTATTCACGATTATGTCTCAAGACTGATTTCTAACGTGGTTTACAAACTACAGTCAGGTTCTATGTGTATAATAACCCCCACACGTTCTCCTTCACAGCTTTTCCACTTATTGATATCAACCTTTTCCACTGAGGTCAAGTTGATAATGAAAAGGAGATAGAAAATGGCTGAATCCTAATTCAGTTTACTGACTTGTCTGTTTTTCCAACTTGCTTCAACATTTTAACCCTTGAAGTAACAACAATCTGTGAGGTTTTGCTCATTTTAAAATCTTTTTTGAGGTATGATTATACTGTCTTATTTTTTTTCTAAACAAACAGATTCATAAATTATGCAACACTATTTTGTTTTTTGTTGCTATTACCAGAAAAAAACATTTATAAATTGATCTGCTCAAGTTTATGAGCACCAAAAAAAAGGCATTTTTAAGGTTTAATTCCAACTTTTGTAAATAAATGCCTCATAGAAAACATATGCAGAATGAGAGTTTAAAACCTAAAATAACACACACTAAAGTAAACTGTAGCATAATGAAGCATAAATATAGAACAAACTAAGATTAATATAAATATTACAGTTTGAGTTCATCCGAAACACCAAATTTTGTGTGAGAGTAACATTAATAGAATAAATCAGGGTCGTCATATGGAAAACATAAATTACTGTAGCATTACACAATATTGTTTCGAATTCAGTCCGTGTCATTCATTACATTAATCATGAATTTTACTTTCAGTTTACTCCGAATCAAAGACAATTATGCACAAACAACCGAAGGAGAGAATGAAGATGGTGCGAGGAGTTTGACGGACAGCCGTGGAGACAGGCTTGTTAGTTTACCGAGGCCGTGGGCCGAGTCGACTGGAAAATTTTGATCGCTTTAATTTACTATATCCAGCATGGCTCCTCTCTGTGTCCAGCGCTTTTATCAAGGCCTGCGAGCCCGTATTGATTTTTTTATTTTCTGCCCAGGATAAGAAGACAGAGAGTTAGGGAGCTCTGGTGAAGGGAGAACTTTCCTCAGATTGCTGCTATTCTCCAGCTTATTGCATCCTGTCGTTTGTGGTTTCAGATGATGTCCAGTACGCCACGGCTGCTCCAGCCAATAAACAAGGTGACTAACAATGGGAGAGGGCTGGGAATGAAGGGGGGGCGACAGGCTTACCAGCACACCAAACAGATAGATAGAAAACAGGCGGAGGGGGGGTGTGGGGTGACTTCATGTTTTGCGATACTGGGATGATGTATATTTATTTTGTTAGTTTTGTTTTTTTTTAAAAAGTGAAATTATGAAAGAGGCAAGCCTGGATTCATTTGATGTGTTGTTTCCACGTGCCTCCCCGAGCTGCCATCCTGATAATTTGTGGGACCGAAGGCGAGAATCCCTTTTTGTTTTAATATCATTGTGACTGCTTCATGTGTCTCCCTGAGCAAAATTAATTATCACTTTTGCCCAAAAGAAATGCAATTAAAAAGTCATTTTTTTCTCTCCAAAATGAAATAGCACAGTGGGTTTATCCCAAATTCATTGCTTTTTTTTTTTGATAATGCACAAAGACAAACAGGTCTATACAATCTTTTTAAATTTTGGGGCCTTTCCCATGAGGCATTCGTGACAATAAAAGATGTCTCTCGAACCCTAATTAAAACAGAAAAATCCCAACTAACATGCGGTCTCCAGGTATTTCATTCAGCACAACCATCTCAGTGCTGCTGCGCTTTTATTCCCTCTTTCTACCAACAAAATATTCCTTTTATTCTCCATATTGTTCTGACATGATGTCTGACATTGAAGATGGAGAAGAGCAAATGTGAAGTTTTACAAAGTGTTTTACAAATTAAAAAGTGTGAATGAGTGTGTGTGTGTGTGTGTGTGTGTGTGTGTGTGTGTGTGTGTGTGTGTGTGTGTGTGTGTGTGTGTGTGTGTGTGTGTGTGTGTGTGTGTGTGTTTGTGTGTATTGTATTTAGGGGTGGGCGGGAGAGGTTAGAGACAGTGTGATAAAAGAGGTCTCCTGAACCCTAATTAAAAGAGAAAAATGCGAACTACCGAGCGCTATTCAGAGCCACAATCTCAGAGCCGCTGGAGGGGTTTGTTTTACCACCTTCAAGGTTTAACTCATTCAATTACAGACATATTTTAATACAAAAACTGTCTTTCTTCAGTAGCCTTTAATCAGTCATCCCTGAAATTAAGCGATAATTTAAAATGGTTGATTGTAATATGAACAGATGTGTTTTTTATTTCCAGCTGTGTGCAGCTCTTTGATTCGATTCAACCCAAAAGTGCTTCTTCTTATTTTAGACTTCCTATCATTTTGTTACATCATGTGAAGATGAACACACATCCTGTCATCTTCCAAAGCCTCTGGCAGCCGTGTGTCTATGTGCGTGCATGTGTGTGTTTGTGAAACTAGAACAGTGACTGTGTAGTGGAAATCTGGGTTTGAGTTCTGACCTGTGTTGTGGCTGCTGTAGCACTTTCACTTCCTACTGTCTGGACTGACAGCCATGTGACCTAAGTTCTAGAGGAGACACAAACACACACACACACACACACACACACACACACACACACACACACACACACACACACACACACACACACACACACACACACACACACACACACACACACTTCAGTGCCCTCAACAACTTCTGAAGCCTTTCAGTCTGTTGCAGAACTTAAACTTTTCTTACGTAAACACTTTAAACTAAAGTTTTTTGTTTTTGTTTTTTTTTAAGTCATAAGGTTTTTAAAATATTTGATGTTTTCCTAATGTAAATGCAGTCTATAAAGTGATTAGAGAACTGCTACAGTAGTAATGGTACAAGTACAACATAAATACCCTTTAAGCATCTTTACAGATTTATTGACCCAAAAGACAATAGTTTATTTTCTAACTTTCTTCCTACACTCACTGCTGTGAAAGCTTGTTTGTTGCAGATATTTACAGCCGTTCTCTGCCGTTTGCATTGTTTACTATAAAAAAGTTACGTCGACGTCAGTTTAAATAGTTTTAAAATAGCAACTTTTGGTAACTGTTTCTCTTCATTTTCCACACAACAAAAACAAAGGAAACTGCTCTGTCTTTCAGCTACACTCTACTAGGATGGATCTGGTCAGCCTGGTTCAGTGCCAAAACCAGACTCCTTAGTCATCTTACTGTATGTATTTTCAGTCAGACCTTCCCAGAACACCAGTTGAATCATACAGCAGATAAATAATCCCCCGAGCGCAGCGAATTTAAAATGGTTGGCAATAAAATGTCACAAATGTGCTCCACTTGAAACCACAAAGGTCCTTTGGAACCTCAGACAGTTATTAACTTTGCAGATGATATCTTGTCACGTGAGCCATCGATTCCTGTCATCATTAACGAGGACAATTCTGTCATATCTGCAAGGAGTCGCCAGCCCGTGTGTAAAATGCATGTTTGCTTCGCTGCGGGATCAATAAAATGCTGTGAGCCAGCACGTGGACGCCGCAGTCATCGATGCACATTATGAAATATACGAAGGAGGAAGCTGCCCACCATATTAAGGAGCCCTTGTAGATCAATGAAGAGCACGAGCATTAGCAGGGAGCTGCTGCCGGCCTCCCCCGGACACCCTGGGTTATTTTTGCTCCCAGGCTGAACACTGATGCACACGGACGTGCCTCCGCCTCAGCTGGGACAATTAGGTTTGCCTGTTGGTGTTACAATTCAATATCTGTCATTGAAAGGCTTCTTTCACTCCTGTAGCCAAAAGGTCTCTTTGTTTAGGTGTCAAAAATTGCATTTTTTTATACATTTTAAATTGTGTTAACATGTTTGTCAGACCAACTTACAGGAGTGTGTGTGTGTGTGTGTGTGTGTGTGTGTGTGTGTGTGTGTGTGTGTGTGTGTGTGTAAGACTTTAGAATTTAACTGCAAAACATACGCAATGTTTTGTATTTCAAAACCAAAAGTGAATATTTTAACACTGCTTTTTCTTTTTTTTCTACTTCCTTTCATATTTCCTCTTTACAAAATGTTCCCACATTTGTTGTTAACCACATCAACCCATCTTACCCACAAACGTCCTGAGATCTGAAACCAAACGGAGAGACTCAGGGACAGCAGAGACGGGCCAGAATGAAGGACGGGGGGGTTGAAGAGTGGAAGGGAAAACTTGGGCCAAGGTCAAGAAAGCTAATTTGTTTCCTGCACCCCCCTGCTGTCCCCGCAGAAGAAGACCACACACTGCCCGGACGAGAGGGCCTTTAATGTGGTCAGAGCGCATAGCGTGAGGCTGAACTCACCCGTTCCTATAGGCTACGGACCACGCAGGAAACGCACTTCTGTCCATCACCAAACAGCAAAGCGATCCACTGGATTATGTTTCTGGTCAAAAAGCGACAGTTTAATCTGAATCCTGACGGGCTTACACATTTTTGTCAGCATTTAGAAATATATTTAAAATATGACTGAAAACAGTCATTCCTGTCATTTTTATACAGAATAAATTTCTCAAACTATATGATGTTCAAGCATGATCACAATTTCAAACTTTAAAATCCTGCTATCAAATCAAGCTAGAAGTATTTCCGTGAACTTGGTCCAATCAAACATTTCTACAATCAGTGTAGTATAAATATACCTTTTCCAGTAAATGTTGTTGGACAAATAATTAAATACTTGACTTAAATCTAGAAATGAAGACTAAATATGCAGGTTTTAGGAGCACTATTGCTTTTGAGCTGCTATAGCAATTAAAGAAAATACAATTATTTTTCCTCTTAAATTTTACTTTTTTTGCAGCATTACAAATAAATGTATTTGCCACCTTAAGAACAAATGAGGCTCATCTGTGCAAGCTGTAAATCAGCGGTGAATCACTGTGAAGCTGCTCTCTATACAGCCTCAACTCTAGGAAAAGAGACTGAATGAATGACGCTTGTCTCTAACAAAGGTCACGTCCCTGATTTGATGTGTGTGTGTGTGTGTGTGTGTGTGTGTGTGTGTGTGTGTTTGTGTGTGTGTGTGTGAATAAATGTTCATTTCATAAATGATCTTTTCAATGTCTTTATGGTTTGCCGTTGATCTTCAGTTGCCTGTACTAAAGACAAATCTGCAGAGTTTACAGATGTATACGTAGATTAATGGACTCAGAAGTTACCAAAGAGATCAGGCTCTTTTTTTTCCTTTTTAATTAGCACCTGTGAGCTGTTTCCCATTAACACCATGCACATTAAAAATCCCTGTGCTTTTTCTAATTAAGTAAAGTGGAAACAGATTAGATGGCTTCTTTGAACAAAGGTCAGTGATTGCACTTTGTCTCGTTCCTCTGTTTGTTTGTTTGGCCAGGATAGACCGTCCGCGCCTTCCCACAATGAGTCTTCACAGGAAGACCTTCTTTTAAAGTGGACTTAATTCTTCACTTTTATTTCTTTTGTGATTCATAGATAAAAACATACCACTCGCTGCCATCCCTTCAGCTTTTGTTCTTTCCTCTGATTAATTTGCAGGTGGGGTCAGAAAAACGTCACATGGTCAAGATTATGTTTGGTAAAATTAGACGATGGACAACTCTGGTGATAGCTGTGGACAGGGCGCGATGCAGTCGTCCTTTTTTTTAATCTCCCTATAGAAGCCGATTGATCAATCGATCAATCCATTAGTCTACTTTTGCTGGCCAGATTATAGTTCAGAACCAAACATTACCTTCAAAGATTCCCAAAATGGAGCTTTTTTTGTTAAAAAAAAACAAAACAAAACAACAACAAAAAGATTTAAAAAGCTGACACAAATGTGACAACCTGGAATTAATGAAGACATTCGCTGAAAGACAAAGGAACGCAGGTGTGTCACACGGGTGGGGCACACAGGTGAAACACGTGAAGCAATCAGACAGGAGGCATTAAGAGCACCTGTGGAGGCTGCGTCCAGACTGCAAACAGCCTCAACTGCTGTGTGCTCCTGTTGCGCCTGCATTTTCTCTTCTTCATTTTTTTCAAAATGTCTGCTGTGCTTGTAACCATCAGACTGAAACAGAAACAAACCTTGTTGCACATATTTTTAGATTTCCTCTAAAATCTGAGCAAATAATAAACTCTGGCATCACTTTCTACAAACCCCTCTAGAATTATACAAATAAAGGAAAATAGGGTGAAAACCTGTGACTGATTCTACCTCAACCTTTCCTTTTCCTGGTTTGGGTGATTCATCTCAGTGGGTAGATCATTAGGGCAACACTCCTGTGATATTATCATCACAAGAACATTCTTTTGGCCTCCACACCAGCTCTGAGGTAAAAGAAGGAAAAAAAAAGAAGCTGACAAAGAGTCAGACAGGAAGCAGAGAATGACAGAATTTAATAAAGTTCAACAAGGCTGAAAGGATTGCACAAGCAGTGAAATGCCGCTCGCCTTTACAACTTCTGCCGACTTAAACACTTTTGCCCCCCCTCCTCCCCTCCCTTTTATCAGGGTCTGCATTCATCCACTGACAGCCCAAAAGGCGGACACAGAAGGAGAAGCTCGTTCTGCGTTTTTATTTGAATGTTGACCGAGGACGGCCACCATCTGTGCAAACGTGCCGCGGCGCTCCGGCATCTCCCCGCCGTAAATATCAGCCCGGGCGTCCACTCTCAGATAATTCACGGCTTCCAAATTGATTGTGTCTGTTTTCTTTCACCGTTATAAATGTTCTTTTCGTCGGAGATAAGCCGGAGCGCTGTGTCATCTCCAGCGGTGGCGGTGATTTCAGCCCGCCATCATCTCACACCCCGGTGTCCCATTTGCAGTGGCATCTGCTGCTTTTGTCTTTCTTATTTCTAGTCATAAAGAAAACCTCTTCAAACGTTTCAGAGACCCCGCCTACACTTATCTCAGGCTCAGACAAACATGGGGAGTGTCAAAAATGGGCCGGGTGACATTGTTGCAGTGATACGGATGAACACAAAAGTTTCATTTGAATGTTGTCCTGTCAATAAGCCGTCCCTCGTGCAGCTAACAATAAGTTAATGAACCGGCGGCGGTAATACATTTATGAATAGAGAAGTGTCTCCTTCCACCCAGCGGGGGTGCCCATTAAAACTGAGCATGAACAAAATAATTGTGATTTGCAGATAAAATCCACTTTGGAATGGGATTCCGACTGAGAGATTGTTGAAAGAGCTGTAATTTTCCACTAAAACGTGACACACACTCACTCACAGGAGACGTGCTAAGCGGCCAGAGCGCGCGCGTGTGTGTGTGTGTGTGTGTGTGCATGACGAAGCCAGGGAGGAAAAATCTCTTATCTGGATCAAATCTGGGCGTTATAGAAACTAGATAAAAGACAAAAGGCTTTTATCAAAGGACAAAAGTAGGTTTGTGATGCTACGTATGTGTGTAGGTTGACCGAGGGTTAGGACATCAAAAATGAGGCTGTCAACAGTTGTGTTTACTAAAGCGCCTACTTTTTTCTGTTGTGTTTGTGGCATCACGCTCTGCCTCGTCCGATCTCTTGTTTATTTAGTTGCTGCTGTGGGAAACGTCTCTTCAGTTGTGCGTGTCGACTCCATACCTGCCTGGGTTTCCTCTGCACGCTCCAGCTTCCTCCCACAGACCAAAAACATGCGCATGAGGTTGACGGAGAATCTAAATTTCCCCTCGATATGAGCGTGGGAGTGAGTGGCTGGTGTGCCTCGAGATGGAAACATATCTGTTAGCATTCCCCCCCCCACTTTTCATAAAATAAAACTGCGCAGGGACTTGTTAATTGATACCTTTCATTGATCCCAATTTAGTCAAACATGTAATCCGCTAAGTAAAGCGGAGTCGTCCGAGCATGGACACGGCCATTCCTTTGGGGCTCTTGGCCGGCTAATAAAACGTCTAGACACCAACCAACATGAATTTCCCAGAAGAATTAGTGTCATCAATGTGAGAGGCCTGCCCCGCACTCCAGGGTGCAGTTTGAAATACTGTCTTTTAAATCAATGCTCACCTCTCCACTTTGTGACTTCCCGTCAAGACCTTTTGTGCAGGAAAAGAGCTAATTCTTTAGCTACAATGGAGAGCAATCAAACTTTTGAAACTCCTGTCGGTCCCCATACTTCTGCTGGTCATGTGCGGCATATTTCCACATAACCTCAAGTTCATGCCTAAGCTGAGGTTGGGATGTTTTGTCCGTATCATCACTTACATGCAGGCATGACTGTGGCGAGTAATTACTGGAGGCAGCCGGCACTGCCTCGTAAATGGAAAAAAACACGACGTGGGCACCGGCTCCCAAAAGACCGAAAGAACATTAACTGCACGTAGCGGTGAAGACATGTAAAATTTTCTTTATTAACTTTTTATCATTCCTTCTCTGTCACAGTTGAGAGCTGGCACTTTGGAGGGACGTGCACACAAAATGTCGCCATCGATCACGCCGGCTGGGGTTCCACAGCAGCGTTATTGACACAGTAAATCAAAGAAGCCACACTTCAGAGGTGTCCACACCAAACTTCTGATCACGCTCTGCTCTCCCGCGCTGGGTGAGTTTTTTCTGTTTTAATGTCTATAGTTCTCATTTACTTCTGCCTCTGTGGCTGTAATTCTTCCCTGAATTCTTTTTTGTTTACATCTAAAGAAGCACGCTCTGCTAGATTTACTATATTTAGTCTTTTTCACCTGCTGGTGTTGGACATAAACATTTATTCATTGGGTGGTTGTAAGTGTTTTCCTATCATATTTCTTTACATCAATGCCTTGACTTTATGTTTTTAAAGGTTTTAAATGTTTTTTATGTTTTTTTTTCTGCAACTAATTTCATGCAAAGACTTGAAAAAACCTCCAGTAAAAATATTTTCTAATTACCTCTACTTAATATTTGCATTTCGTGTTACTTATTTCCCAGCAGAATAAAGCTTTTCAGCCTTTACGAGCTTTGTCTTCAATAACGGAACGGAATGTGAAGACGTTTGTTTTACTCTTTCTGTAGTTCTCAATGTCAAATCTAGCCCTGCTCTGAAACCCTCCAAAAGTGGAAAAAGAAAGATATTTTCCTGTCAACAACAAAGTGTTTGATGGACAGAAAAAGTGGAATAATTTAATGATTTTGCTGTTGTGGAGTTTAAAAATCTGGAAAAGTTTACTGTGCGGATAAGCGACACATCGGTAAGAGAAAATCCTGCCTCTGTGTCGGAGTCTGGATCCTCTAAATGGCATGGCAAACTGCCCCGGTTACCATGGTTATGAGAAGGTTTGAGAGCACATTAATCACCAGGATTTAGGTTTTCTTTCTCTTTTATTTTTTCCCCTCCCAAAAAAACACAGGATCCCTGAGACGCCCCTTTATGAAGCTGATTTATGATGTTCAATATCTGTGTGTGGATCAGAGAAGCAGCTCTGAATCGCAGGAGAGCAGCAGGAAGTCTGCGTGAAGGCTGCTTTTGTTGTGGGAAATAGTTTGTGTTGGAAAAGAAGAATAAATGAATGTCAACATGTGTCATCTCCAGACGTTTGTTCTGAAATGTCCACCTTTGTCAGTCCTGTGCTGAGTGGACATCAGAAGCAGCTCCGGAGGTTCAGGTTTTGCAGCTTAATGAAGATTAAATGTCATGGAAACATTTTGGCATCAAACTGTGTATTAATTTGCCACAATGTCCACGTTTGTGCACTTAGCCAGCCCTTTCTTAAAGGTTCAGTTTGTACCCAGGCGCTAGTGCTGGATGCAATCAAACCCAAACCTTAACGTCTTTGCGATGGAAATAAGATCACGCATACGCGAGCGTCACCCTGGCCATTGTTTCCTTTCAGCTGCGTTTTGTTCTTTTTCTAATGTCTTCATCTTTGGTCAGGGGCAGCAGATTGATGACAGACTCACAATGCATTCTGGGAAAAGCCAGAAATGTGGTCATAAATTCAAGGCGATTCAGCTTTACAATGGCCTACTGTCTGGCCGTCAGAGGGTCGGAGCCTGTTGCTGCAGAGCCGCGGCAGCAAGGGCACAACCATTAAGCTCAGGAGGGGAGAAAGAATGTCAAAGCAATGAATAGCCGAGGATAAAGAATTCTGGAAAATTTAATAAAGTTTTACAAAAGAGGAAAACCTGATTCGGTGAGTAAAAATGCCCGTGTTCTTTAGACGGTGAAACACTTCTGATTCTTTTCAACAGGATCCATCAAATCAGAACGGCGGCGGTCTCAAATAAAACGCAAACAAATAAGCACTCCAAGTTTGGTTTTTTTTTTGACCTTGCAGAACCAGCTGTGTTCTGAATGGAGCCCGGCTGTCTCTGCTCTGTTTTTGTGAGAGAAAGATGACAACAGGGTGGTGGGTTTAGTGTAATGTAAAAGGTTATCACAAAAACCAGAGATTTACTGTAGACATGGCAGTACAGAATAGACCACCCCAACACCAGTGATTGCACACTCTGCTGCCTAAATTTGAAATAAATGAAAAAATAATAACTTTAGAAACCACTTATACTACAATGTTTCACCCGAAGTCAGAAAAGTTTTTTTCTGCCTTCTGCAATGAAAACGGGGTGAAAAGCCTGTAGTGTACATATCTGACCACTAGTTGGCAGAATAACTTTGCTGCGATAACTGCACATTTTGCCGAAGTAAATTCAATACATTAAGAAGACTCAGTTGCACAAGAACACGGGCGTCCGGCATTCTTGGCATTGCAGGAATTGGGGGCACGAAGTGGAGTGTCATGTCAGTAAGCTCACTGAAAACGCCGACTTACCTGTTGATGCGCAGCAGAGAAAAGTGCATTAAAGAAATCTGGCTGAACTATTTTAATGTTTTACACCCTGAACTACCACTTTTGCGTATATCTGCAGCTATCAGACAAAGTCAAGATGACGATGCAAAAAAAATCCATGGCAGGATACCAGAAGACATTTATTTGTGTGTGTGTGTGTGGGCTTTGGGTAAACAAACTCTTTAAAACACACGTAGTCGTGTAAAAGCAATAAATTCCACGCTGATAGCTAACCCACATTTTCCCCCTCATGAGCAAACGGGCACATTCACTGAGTGGAAAATATTTGACTCCTGCATTTGATCACCGCAGAAAGACACTGGGCGAGCTTCAGCGCCCCCCACCACCGGCATCTAGAACGCGTCCTCGTCCCCGTGATCAAGGCCCGCGCCACCCGTCATCTCCCCGGTGGCAGCAGAGATTCTCCAATTTTTGGGTTAATTAATCAAAAATGATTTCTTTTCTCATTAGCCATGCGGTCGGTTTTTGCACTCTGCAGAAATCGATGTTTTACAGATGTTTCCCGGGTTTTGTTTTGTGAGACGGCGCTGATTTTTATTGGGTATGGATTTAAGAGGGTGCTGAGGGATTGCGAGTTAACTCAGCCACATGCAATCACCCAGGCGGCAGCCGAAGCTACACTAAAGGTGCACTCCGCGTAGGCGCGGGCCCACAAGAAACCCAAACTCACCCCGTCAAACTTCATTCCAACACCGTGTTGAATGTAATCAGTGTATCTCCCTTTTTTCACCTATACTGAGCCAATCTTTGTGGAACCCAGGGGGGTTAAGCCACACACACACTCTCTGGGAACCAGTCTTTAATCATGTAACAGCTTCTGGTTGGAGTTCCTGTTGGTTGTAAACAAATGTAATGTTGCATTTCCTGCAGTCTAGACATAACAGCAAACCTGGCACAACCAGCGAAGGGAGCCATTATGGTTGCTAAGGAGTGGTTGGCATGAGTATGCCACAAAGTGGGGTATTGGAAACACATCTAAGGTGCTGGGGAGCTTTGGTTTTACTTTTTAAAACAAGATTTTAATATTAAAGATGGCTTAACCCATTCGTTTTTCAATTTTCAATATTCATGATAACTTTTTGGGCCTTTAAACTGGGCGGTAATGGACTGAATGAGGGTGACAGCCTGCGGACACACGTGTACGTTTGTTTGTTCTCGTGCACACTGGTCCCTACCCTCCGTTCCACTCAACTACACAGGAAAAAGAAGATGAAGCAGAGAAGCCGAGGAGCCCAAACAGAAATTATTATTGATTTAATCACATAATCAGCCGCAAACACTTCAGGCCAAGATGGCAAATCCATAATAGCCTACCCACATAACCAGCCTTACAAATTTACCATCAAAGCCCTCCACACACATCGCAAACACAGGGAACTGGGAGGGGGTCACCTTCAGTGGCTGGCAAAATATTGACGTTCCTAATGCTTCTATATGTTTTTGAGTTAAGCGTTATCAATCACCGATAAGGGCCTGATGTCTCTGAAACATAACTCCTTTGGCGGAGGGATTACAGCATTGCTTTTCTTGTCAATCTCAGCATATCTTTGCAGACAAAGAAGAGAGGATGGCAAAATCAATGCAGATGTTTCCTGTTCCTGCACTTCCAGACTCTTGCTGCAGAAAAGTGCTGCTTCAGGGGAGCTTATTTTAATATCAAAAATCACATAAAATGAATGATGCTGTCTGACACATTTCTAAAAGTCACTTTTTTCTCCACTGTTTTTAAGCTAAAATCGGGTTTATATTCTCACAAAAATCGGCCTCCTGTGCACAAAGGAGCCATGAGAAGTGTATCCATCATCATTATTAGAAGTAAACAGGGAATTATGAGCACACGTGACCTTAATGTGTCTCTGTTGCTAATGCCTCCTTTGTGCGAATCTGTGAACAGTGTCGTTTGAAGAGTAAACACTGACAAATTTCATTACAGAGAACATCAAATATTTGTCAAAATCTCCGGCGCACAAACAACAATGATTTGTCTAATTCTGCATGGCGAATCGCTGAATTAAATTTGGGTTTTTAACTCCTTAACATCCATCTCTCCAGCGATCCATCCATCCGCTCGCCTATCTGTGTCCATCCAGCCTGGGGCTATGGAAGCCTAATTGTTTACCAAAGGGTTGCGGCTCATTTGCTCCTGGAGATTGGGCCTAATTAACACTAACTTGTCTGAACACTGAGGAGCGCTGTCCACTCCACTTTAATCTAATCTGTACTCTTTCAAAAAATAATGAGATCATTTACACCTCATTAACGAGCGATGTAATGTCTGGGAATTAATCATAATGATTGCTTATCATTTCACTTTGCAATATTATCTCCTCTAATGAAACTGTTCACACAACTGCCAAGAGGGCCTTAATTGGCCGTGTGAAATCACAGAGCACGCAGCAGCTTGCTGGGATGTGTGTGAAGTTCTAATTTGCATGGTGTGTGTGTGTGTGTGTGTGTGTGGAGGTTGGAACACACACGTGAGCATGCAGACACAATCAAGAACATCATTTATTAGTTTGTTTTACACTTTAAATTGAAACTAAATGGGTGGCTCCAGACAGACTGCTGGCTCCGGATTCATGCCAGCAGTGGATGTCATTACCCGAGTTACATGGCGTCCAGACTGATCCCAGCTTTGTGCCACCAGCGTGACACCTAAATGTGAGGAACGTCCATCCAATATTCCATTTTTTCTGCGTTGTAGCTGCCAACAGCCCACTGTATATCCACTCAGCTGGTTATCCCCTTCTCTCCCGCCTCCTGGAGGAACACTGAACAATGCTAATAGCATTTAAAATGTACCATCCCTCCCCAGCGCGAGGACCACTGAGAGAAGGTCATGCTTGAGCAGAGGGAGGAGAGCGCTGAGGCTGCTCAGTAGCCTGGCTCCCCAGGCTTAGGAGGGCTTAGGCACGAATGTCATTTACTCTTGCTCCCTGGTCAGAGTGGCTAGCTGCTAATTGTGTGAGCCGTGCGAGCTGAGCTTGTGTAGCTGAGGAGAAAAGGCTTGCACCAAATTGAAATCTGAGCAGCGTGTCTGAGAGTTGGAGTGACTTCCACTCCATCATGGATGCAGTTCTAAGACACAGTCATAATTCCTCCCAGGCTAATTTCATCACCCGGAGAAACATTATTTTGACTCTTTGCTCATCCTCTGCCATTTTACTCCATTTCACTGTTCATTGGATCATTCTCGACAGTGGTTAAGACCATCAGAGGCGAGTTTAAGTATCAAACTAAAACCCCAAGGCCAAGACCGTATCCTTCAAAGTCAGAAGAGAACTTTCTAAGAAAGAAAATCTTTGGTACTTCAGTCTTTTCTGCCTCTGAATTTGTAACCATGGGGGGAAAATGAAAGCTGTATTGAAATCCATAAAGTGACCTTTACATAAAAATGCTCGCAACTAGCCTACAGAGCGCTGCCCTGCATTACGATGCTGCTCTGGTGGTTGGTACAGCTCCGTTATCTCCTCTGAATCAGCGTTCATGAGTGTGAAATTGAGACAGAAGTATGCTACTGTGAAAGTGAAGTGGACATGCAAATGAACCTGCTGGAGAACCAGCTATACTAAGGGGTTATTTCTTTAAAGAAATCCTGAATGGTGTGTGTGTGTGTGTGTGTGTGTGTGTGTGTGTGTGTGTGTGTGTGTGTGTGTTGCTCATCTGCCATCGATCTCCTGTATTTCCACACATCTCCTCTACTGTTCCTTGCTGTAAAGCTGTCAGCTCCTCTCTGGCTTATTAAAGGAGCCAAACGCCTGCGCTGCCATAACCGCGCGCTGATATGATTTATTCCCTCCCAGAGGACCCGTGTAATGAACAGAGATGTATGCTCGGCAGCCCTTTACACGTAACCCCCGTGTGCTGCAAGGAGGGCTGCGCTGTAATATGATAAGTGCCTTGTCGATAGCTTGTATGATATGCTAATCAGACTAAAACACAGCACCTCGGCCCCCCCTTGTTTGTTTATGGAGGTCTGACCTGAGGGAGAGCAATAATCTGCTTTTCTCTGAACCCTCTAACCCTGAGAGCCGAGGGAACCGCCAATCACACACATCTGAGGTCTATAATTCCCCCCCCCCCCCCGCCACCCCCACCTCAGCCACCTCAGATTTATGCAAGCAGCGCTGCGTACACTTTTCCCCTTCCGCACTTGTCTGGGGCACACGGCGAGCACTCGCATCATTCAGCTAATTATTAATTCTGAGGTAAACGAGCTGTCGGAGAGCTGTTCTCAGCTCAGCAAATGCAACACAGCAAGCTGATGGATTACAAACTTTTCATCTGCTCCCTAAAACGTATGACATCCGTCAGTGGCACACACACACACACACACACACACACGCAGCTGAATGTAATGACATAAAGGTAAAGTTAGCGTTTAATGTGGACTTTGGTTTTGTCATTTTCCCAGTTTGTCACTTCACACTTTGGGTTGTTTCACGTGAAGAAATAGTATCAACATTTGAAGGCCCAATGAAATATTATATATAAAACTTCAGATGTTAATAATATTCAGTCACCAGTGTTACTGCAGATTCAAACACACGCATTTTTATGTGTTTTTGAACATCGGTTCATTAATTAAATTGCATGTTTGAAATGGATTCTTCATGACTTCAATAAAAAATTCCTTCAGTTTGAGAGCAACAAGCCCACAGTCCAGCAAAAGGCAAAAAAAGTAATGCAAAATTCTTTTTTTTTTTTTTAATCTTTAAACATAAGTTCAAAGGCAGGTCGGTGTCACCTCGCCATTTCTTACCTTTGACTTTGAGCGTCCGCGTGCACATATAGATTAGCCCGTCACGAGTGCAGCTATTCAGCCACTGCAAACATACGCCTGTGCAAATATTTTCAGGATAGACACTGGCTTTACAATTCTGAGCCTGCATTTGAACAGTTTTTCTATAGGTGCCGCCATGAGGAGTCTGATTAGATTGTTAAAAAATGCTAACTTTTTTACAGTCATCAGAGTATTAAAACTGGTGCGTCTCTTCACCGGTCTTAAATCAGCTCGGGCCTCGCATCTGTGAGCGAGGAAACAAAGGTTTGTTTGTGAGTCTCAATCACTCTTGCTCATGAAAGCAGACACTTACTGAAAAAACTCTTTTTTTTTTCTCAGGGAAACACTCTAAACCAACATCCTGGGTATAAATTTGCAAAATGCAATACAGGCCTGATTGTGTGTGGAGTGGATGTGGGGTGCATACGAATAGACCCTGAACCCTTCGCACTCCTCCTCCAAACAGTACTTCTCGCTCCCGCCTCCCCTCAAACTGTGTTTTTTGGGGGGGGTTTTTTGTTCTCATGGAGACACGTGAGAACCGTAAAAGATGAGTTTCCTGGTCATCTTCTGCTCGTTTAACCCTTTCAAACCTCATTAGGAGGGCATTTTTAACAGTGTCCAACTCTTGGTTTTACTTGTAAAAATGATTTTAAATGAAACAAATCTTGCAAAAATTAAAATTGAGTTGCAAAAAATGTTGAAACAAGATAACAGGGATTTCAGTGCACTCACGGCGACATTTGCAGGACAGGAGCATAAAGTTACACACGGGACCGAATCTACAGTATCAGGCAAAAGAATCGGAATGATAATGATGGGAACCAGGGAAGCCTTGGCACTGACACCAGGTCAGCTCCGAGCCCCCTCGCAGCCCAGAGCACCAGGTGTTCCTCCAATTCATGATACTGGTATTCATAGACTGGCCCAACTGGAGTATTAAAACTCCCAATTTGCAACTGAATGCTGATATAATCCTGGAAATATATGTCTCCATTTAAAAAAAGTAGCCCATTTAGAGGAACAAGGCGCTCTTTGTGTGAGGCTTTATGTATATTTATCAAGGCGGTAAAAGGGATGGAGGGGTGGGGGTTAAGGAGTTGGTGGGGGGGGTCGAGGGGCAGACTTTCCAACTGTTTACATGTTAATTTCAAACTTAACAGCCCTTGTCCTGGAACTATTTCTGTGCTGAATGCAAATCATTTTTCTGGCCCTTTTGTTGCGACGCTGCTGCAGACACTTGACTGTTGATGGAAAAATGCTAATGGCTGCATGCACGTTACGTTTTTGGTCCAAACTCTTTAGGTTCCAGTTCCACAGATTTCCGCCTCCTAGAATTAAGTTTTTGCCTCGAGATAAATTCACAAACTCTTTTAAAGTTATGATTTGAAGGAGGAACAAAATAAATTCTGAGAAAAATGCAGGTGCTTCTCTCATTTTATAGTTCATACACTTTTAATTTGCATCATTTATTTTTTAATTCTAAGATATTGACATAAATGGATGTGGGTCCCCTTCGTGGGTGCCAGAATGTTGCACCGCAGAACGTTCCCAATGAGGCTGGACCTCTCTGTCCAGGTCATCCAGCTCTGGAGCTACAGAAACCGCCTGGTTAAAAACCTCTGACCATCATCATCTGACCACCCAGGAAATCCAGTCAGAAGTGGAGCTTCCTAGCTTCGCTTCGCTCCTCAAGTTTAATGTTTTCCTAAAGTTATATTAAATCCTAACAGGGTTGTGTGTATTCTGATGTTCTCGCCGGCACAGGAAGCAGAACATAAAAATAAGAAGAGTCCGCAGAGAAGGAATGTGTCTAATGAAATGTAACAATACCCCCACCCCCAGACCCACGCCACCCCCACCCCCTCCCCCACCCTCTCAGCCAGTGAATGACTGAGTGCATTTAATGGTTTGAGTGCCGCTGCT
Organism: Arothron firmamentum; assembly: GCA_016586285.1. NCBI lineage: Eukaryota > Metazoa > Chordata > Actinopteri > Tetraodontiformes > Tetraodontidae > Arothron > Arothron firmamentum. Next base: position 65,110 of record BJFM01000422.1, read on the forward strand.
TGACTGCAGCTTTGTTTGCACAAGTTTGGGATGTTTGTATCGTTATGTTTAGGGGGTTTTTTTTCCTTATTTTTTGGCTTTATTTGATTTTTTTTTCACTTCTTCGCTGTTTTCTAAAAGATGTGATTGAATGTAAAACGTCATTAATCGAGCGCTACCCTTCACCAGGCTTTTTGGTGCCCCCGTCAATAAGCGATAAAACATCTTTTCAGCATATTTTTGGCCTTCCTCCCTCCTGCCAAAACCAAAACAAGGTCTCCCGGAGTGAATGGGACATCAATTAATCATACAGCTATTGTCGGAGTCACAAACCTTGTGACGTGAGTTAACTGGAGTGAAATACATTTATAGTAAAGCAATTAATTCACAGGAGAGGTAAAAACACAAGCAGTTTTCTGAGGTTGGAGTGTTTCATTGAGACGCCATTTAGATTCCAGTTGGAAGGAATCACAGATCTTTCAGTACTAACAAAAAAAATCACTCAAAGAACAAGGTTCCTGAAATTACTAATAAACACTGTACATGCTTTAGAATGTTCGTTTTGATCATTCACAGGGATCTTTTTGTATAAAACCTTTTTTTCTTCTTCTTTTTCTCCTGCACCTTAATGTTTGTCGATTCTTTGTGGTTATTTCTTTCAAAATTATGCTCTCAAACACTACTGTTGTATCGCATGAGAGATTTTAGAAACATTTTTAATAATATTGTTGCCTTAATGTGCCAATGCTTTAATATAAACAAAACAATAGACCCTTTTTAATACATGCAAAATCTGCAGGGTGTAGTCTATGAAGGCTTTAAAGGCCCAGTTTCTAAGAATTTTGATCATCTATTCTTATAAATTAACCATAATACACACATGCATGCCTTTTTAAAAGCGTATAATAACCTTACCAGCTGGGCCTTTGTGAGACTTTCACCTAAATATTGAGACAGTTTGGCCACCATTTGTCCTAGCGTGTTTATCTGTCATGTTTCCTGTCCCAGGCTAGAGCAAAAAGTTGAATTAAGAACTAAAAACTACCTTTCAAGGCAAAAGACTGAATTGAATCCTGTTACATATTTCAGTTGCACAAGCTGTTCTCTCTTCTCTCTCTTTTTTTAAGAAAAAACATATAAAATGCTAATCTTTTAGAAACAAATTTTACCTTTTAAATGCATATTGGGGAACTTTTTTTCCCTTTCAGTTTGCCACTAAATACCTGAAATCGCAGTGAGGGATGATTGTTTTTGTGAGTCTCTTCACACAGTTTCATGCATAAATCTATCATCAGTGCTGCCTCTGGCTTTCAGCACGATTATGATGCTAATATCATCGCTCTAAACAAAGGAACCACCGCAGCCACATGAATGGGGGGGACGTGAGGCTGCCGCATACAAAAGCGGGAAAAGCACGGAGGTGTTGCTCAGGCCCTCGGAACTGTGGGGTGGAGGGTAATGCACGGAGGTGGTATCAGCACTAATGTGATCACCTGAATTATGCACAACCCTCCGTGTCCAAATATCATAAATGGATGTGCGATCAGCGTGCACACCCGCCGTCCAACACGGGCTCAAATGGTTATTTGTGTAGCTGCAGCGCTGTCGAGGGACAATTGCTCATATTCGTTCGCTGAAATTAATTGGGAGAGATGCGGGAGATAAAGAGGGAGAACAAAGGCAGCGTTTTGTCACTTCTTTCCATCTGACAGGGATAATTAGATATATGAAATTGAAATTCCACACCGGGGGTCCTGTTGACAACACTACTTTCTGTTTTGTTCTTCTCCCTCTCTTTCTTTTGTGCTCCTGTTTATGCTAATTTGAACCTAGTGGGTTTTTTTTTTTTTTTTTTTTTACCCCTAACTACTAAAAAGCAGCTTTTTTCCCCATGAAAGGTCTCGCCTCCATTCAGCGGAACTCATCAGCCGACTCATTTACCTGCAACTTCTCTTTTTAAAATATATTTCACATTTATATACTTCAGTATGGAGGCCCAAAAGGCTCAATATTCCAAAAAATGAGTAAATGACTTAATATGCATTTTAAATGTCTTT
>BJFM01000422.1:81858-93631 GCA_016586285.1 Arothron firmamentum
AGTTATAGTAATTAGGCAGACACCAATAACTTTTTAATGATCTTTGTTTTTAATTGCATATTATCAGGTTGCACAGTTGCTGTGTTTATACCCAAATATAAGATAATGGTGAGAGGGGAGGCAGAGTGGAAAAGAGGCATCTGGAATGATTGTTTTCAGCCCGATAAGAGCAGCACTGAGTCTGCAGTGTTTGTGGAGGACAAAGATGAGGGTGCACATCTCGTTTTTTCACTTTTCTTCGAAACGCATCGTTTTCAGTGATGTGCCCAACATTACGGCGTTGTGAAACCTTCCTGTCTACGAGGCTGAGGAAGTGAAAGAGCTGCTGCAAAGATGTTTGAGACGCATCAAAATGTTCACGCATGTTAAAAGGTCTTTTCGCTTAAATGATACCATCTCATACTTACTTCAAGGAAGGAGACATTTTTGACTATTTCTCATGTCAGCTTGTAGTCTAATGAATAATATCATATCGTCCCGTCGCGTGATGCAGTTTAGTTTGAATCGAACAGAAATAATGCAAATGTAAATCTCGATAAACTGCAGCAGTTCTTTGAAGTCATCTGTGAACATTTAGGGGAGGGAGCGGTCTCCTCAAAGCCTGGGGTGGGGGGGAAATGGGGGGCATCTAAAAGAGGATGGGGATGGTGGGAGAGGCAATGTGGTGATAGAAAGAGTCCAGGAATGCCAGGCTGGCAATCCTGCTCTGAATGAGCAAAGCAGCCAAGAGCTTCTTTTTTTTTTCCTCTTCTAATTTTGCCTGATGCCTTCCTTTACTGCCTCCTCCTCCATGAAACACCACAGCAGATTGTTGCTTCAATGGCTCCCGCGTCAGGCGATTATCTCCAAGCTTTAATGTAATCTTACCATATTTCAATTACAACTGCCATCGCGGAACACGCTGCATATTCAGTGCTCTAACTACGCCGCTGACGCCTCTGCCATGTCAACTGTAGAGGAGGCGCCAGCTGAAGGCAATTACGCATGTTTTCAGAGCCAATTATGATCACTCTCACGGCGGCGGTTACACCACGAGCAAGGGAGCGTTTGGAAATTTTTAATTTAATGACAATATGGTGGTGGTAAGATTCAGCGTGCCGCCCCAAATCCCAGGCCTGCCGTTTCAGCATCCACAGAGGGAACCATTAAGGCAGATAGGAGAAGATTATGGCCTCTCTCAAGGGCCACACTGGGAGCGCAGCGAGAGTCTCAGCAGTGCTGGCTGGATGGAATCCACTCATCCTCTCTGCAGGATCACAGCTGGTAGGGCCCAGTCCAAGCCAGAGAGGCTGAGGCCGCTTCGCTTGTCTTCCAGTTTGGAGTCCGCCTGCAGAGGGAGCAGAAACTCACATATTCCCCCCACAGAAGCATACGGAGAGGAGGGAGATGGAGCACGGCTCTGCAGGGCCTCTAAGGGGCAGGCTCATCTCCGCGGCAACAGAGAGCTTTGGGAACCTGGTCTTAAACTGTGACTTGGGTGTTACTGTGTAAAACAGAATGCAAGCAGAAAGATCTAAATGTTCAGATGTTTAAAGTGAATTTCTGTTTAAGCTTGTATTTTGTTCTGATTCAAAGTTCTTCAGAGTTTGGCCATCGCCTCGTTTTTCTCATTTTTAGAACAAAAAAAAAAAAATAGTTTAATTGTAAACATGGGATGATTTTGGACTGTTTTTTTGTTGTTGTTTTTTTAAAGATTAAAAAAAGTTTTAAAGTTGTGTGTGCCATTTTTAATCCAGATTTGAACAAAATATGCAGAAATATATTGTTATAGTTTGTGATTAGTATTAGTGGTTTTATTACATAGTATTAGCGACAGAGGTAGTTGGTCAGTTGGTTTTATTTCAGATCAGATGATGGTTAGGTAGGATTTTCTTTAGCATCAGATTTGTTGGAATAAGAGAATGCGGCTAAGGTGTGAGCCTCCCTCCCTCTCCCACTGGGATGTTTGTAGAAAACCAGTCAGTTCTCAGGGGTAGAGGTTGACAGCAGAAGACGTCTCCCCAGTCCCTCGGAGATTGGCGAACACAACACATATATTAATGCATTAAATGTGTTGACTGTGTTCAGCCCAGGGATGCAGGAGGGGGAGTGAGAGAAAGAGAAAGGTTAGGGGGAAGAGAGGAGGGGAAAAAAGCTGTTGTAATGTATGGTGTTGTCTGGTATAGCGTGTCTGGCAGCAGGAGGTGGGGGGGTTGGAGGAGTGCGGGCCAGATTATAAGGCCCGTGGTGAGAGATGAGGGATGGCCGACTTGTAAACAAGTGACAAGCGTCCGGGATGACAATTCCTAATCCATCATAGTGCTGTCAGCGCTGACCGCTGGGGTGACGGACAGGGCCCAGGAGAGGGGACAGCTGCCACACGTCAATCCACATCATAATTTGAAAAGCTTTTTTTTTTTCATGTGGGCTGAAACAGAGGGAGGGAGAGAGAGGAGGGGAAAGAAGTCATGACTGGATATCCTCTCCGCCGTCACCTCAATCTGCCTCCACGTCCCCCCCTCCCCCAGCGTTTAGAGAGGAGAACTGCCGCATTAATTGGAGAATCATTCACCCCTAATTGGACGAAGTGTCAAAAGTGGAAATGTGCAGATGATGCAGAAGGATCCTACAGATGTAACCAGACCTGTTTGGTAAATTACTCTGAATTTGTGGCTGTAATTGAGAGCATGTTACTTAACAAACTTCGTATTTGCTTATATCAGTTAACGTTGCTGAATTACCTGCGAGTGTTTAAACTTTTAACATTTAATACATGTTGGTTTGTTTTTACACCAAGAAAGATGTCCAAGACTGCACCATATCAATCAAAACCATCCCTAACTTTGCTTGGTTGTACAAAACTGTTCACCTACCTGGAGTTTACTAAATTCCCAACCCGCTAAACACAGAAAACAAATACATACAAATGTTACTTCTCTGGTCACCATGTTGTCATGTTTGCAAACCCTGTAAACCACAGCTTCTTCTTCACTGCTGCTTGTTAAGTCCAGGTGTATGGAGGCCTTATGAGAATAATCTTCCTCTTGGCCGTCCACGGGGGTAGCTTCAGTCGCCCATGTTGGGTCAAGGCCCTCATTCTTTCCTCAAAGACCTCGCTTCCCTGCCAAACCGGGATTTCCGATTGAGGGGGCTCAATAACAACTTTGATGTGAACAGCGTCCCAGAGGGCGAAGCGAAAGGCGGGGGGGGGTGGCACAATGGCCCGGCCCTCCCACCGCATCTGCGCAGATCAGGCTCTAAATGGTGGCATTGATGCGGGCTGCTTAGCTCTTTGCTGGGAGCCCTGATGGAGCCAACGCTGGGGACCAGGACAAACCTGGGCACCTGCCAGCAGACGGGGGCAGACTGATGAAGATCAGGCCGGCTTCCATCAAACACCCCCTTTGAAGACTTTAGCTTAAAGAAATCTGTAAGCAAACCCAAAGGAGCATCACATTTGCATCCCGTGGGACTTATTTTACACTTTTTTGCTTTACATCAATTTAACTTTGACTTTATAATCAATTTCCTGAACTCATTTCAATTCTGTTACATCTTGCAATGCTTCAGAAATTCATTTAAACCGTTGGCCTTCGGTCCTGTTGGATCAGTTTGCAGAGACACTCATAAATAAAAACAGTCACAAGAGACTGCGCTCATTGTGCCAGAGGCATCGTCGCTCCTAATGATGAAGGTGAAATTAAAAATCCCTCCAAACCACAGCTTCGTTTCCTTTTAACAACCTAATGAAAACAACTTGTGAAGACAATCATTTCCCATGAAAGAATTGGGAGCATACACGGTGTATTTTGATTGAAGGGAAAGATTTGTTTTCCCCGTGGGGGGTCACAAATTGAGCTTGGTGGGTGATGTCATTCACCTCCACTGGCCTTTTGTAGCATTATTTTTCTGTTTTGGTTTTGAAGAAAATCTTGACTTGAATAATATGTCCAAGTTCATCCCAATTTTTAAAAAAAATATTCCCTCCTCCCTCTTCCTTTTTTCCTTCTTCGGATCAGCAGAAGAGCCAGAAGAATCAGCAAGACAAAATGGTTTGTGTCGATTTAAGCAAAAGGGTAATAAGCAGAGGGGGAAAAAATCAATACCAACATAAAATTGACTTAGAGCGTGTCATAAAACATAAGTAAGTGCTCTGAGATGGAGAAAACTGGAGTCTCTATTTAATCTGTGCAAAAGCTGCACTGTACAGATGAAGTGTTGGGACGAGGAAGGGATGGGAAGAGGAGAGAGAGTGAGCGGAAAGTAAAAAACAGAAGAGGAGGAGGGAGGCCCAGAAGATAGAGAGAGACAGATACAATAAAATCTAAAGGACAGACACTTAATTGTCATATTAAAGACTCTCTCCAGTGCTCGGCAAAGTGGGAGGTTAGCGCCCATTCATCATCTGGCTAACCGCCACTTGAATGGAATCACAATTAAAATCTGCTCAGTATTGTCCCAGGGATGTTCTGCAAGCGTCCATTTTTCTCCCATTGATTTTCCAACCCTCATAAATCAGAAATGTTGCAGCGCATATAATGGTTTATGGAGAAAGGATTATGGCGTTATGAAGCTAATGTAGCAGAACCGTCTCATTTAAACGCAGCCTGTTTGGCCCCGCGCTTACGGGGGGGTCGGACGGAGTTATTACGCAATTACACAGCCAATCGCAAACACAACACATTGTTAAAGAGCTGCGTGTAATTGGACGAGTTACAGTTAGATTTATAATGTTTGTTATCATAACAGCAATATTTATAAAGTGAACAAAGAGATTTTCTTTACATCAGGTTAGCAGATTTTGCTTTAAACACATAAGCAAGTGATCATGTTGAGCACCTGATTCATGCATTTAAAAGTTTCTTTTATGTGCCAATCAGTGAGCAGCATCTTTCGGTGCTACAAATTACATTTGTACAGTCAAAGATATTATATTTATAACAATAAACCTGGGGTTAGCCAAGTTGAAGATATTTCTGACGGTTGAAGTTGAGAGGGCACAGCAGGATGTGTGAATTCAGTAGGAGGGACATCTGTCAGTGGGTTTGGACATTTAAGGGACATTATTGCTTTCAGATGGCTGGAGGCCTCCGGCTCAGTGGTCCCGGCTCGGACCCTCAAAACAGTCCTGACACAAACTGAAGAGGCAGATGGATCATGTGCTTTTGTGGGGCTGAAGAAGTTTGTCCCTTGATAGAGCCCTTAACAGAGAGATAGCGGGCACGCGTGCGCGCGCACACACACACACACACACACACATGCACACACACACGGACTGCTCCATCCCCACAAAGGTAATTCTCCTCAGGGTCAACAGCATAACAAGGCCAAATCATAGAGAGCCTCTTGGCTCAAACATCCCTGTAAAATTTCTGTGTGTGCATTTGTGTCCTCCCAGGTGCTTTGGCAGCATCTCTGGAGTCTAAGTTTATATGATTACAATAGAGATGATTAAAGAGCAGCAGCACTGCTATCTCAATATGAAGATGAAAAGCTGTAACTCTTTATGGCAGCATACGCTTCCACTGTGTGCGTGTAAAAATGATAAATGTGAAGAGAATACACATAAGTGCTGTGGCCTGCAGTTTGACAGACAGAGGTTTAACCGCGAGGATGGCGTATGTGCAGACATGAATGACGGCTTTATGGCACATGTGTGAAACACTGCACATATGGGCTCAGGAGGTTTCTGCTGATTAGCATTATTGTTTTTAGCCTTGTAGCATTCCTATAAGGTCTCATTTCTTTTGTTTGTTTTTTTAAAAGGGGGCCTAATGTTGGCTAAACTAAAAAAAGATGGTTAGAACTCAGATAAGAGAGATCTGTTTTTTGCTGAATCAGTGCTTATAAATCAGATCAGCCTATATCTATTGGCTATAGAAATAGTCATATCACCATAACAGATTTGAAAGCAGCCAGGCCTCTTTGTCATATCAGTAGTCTTCTCTCTCATTTTGAAACCACTTCCTTATCTGCTTTATTGGAAAAAGGAAACACAGTCAAATCTGATTCTCAAGACAAAAGGCGGGAGGGCAACGGTGTTCAAAAAAGGTAAAACGGAAAGTTAAAGAGTGGTGCTCTTTGGTCTCTTTGGAAAGGCAGACTAAAGGGCGATTCAAGGCTCTCTGTCACTAAAAGGCTTTAACTTTACAGCTAAGTTCATACTGGAACAGGAAAACACCAACATGCTTCAACCTCCGCCTGCCTTCAACACCTGTGGCACCAAGGAGGCTCAGGACACTCAAGACAAAGGTGTGGCCAATCTCTTTAACGACGCCCACACCTATTTATATGCTCTGTGATTGCATCTTCTGTTTGCCCTGTTGAAGGCAGGCGGAGGTTGAAGCATGTTGGTGTTTTCCTGTTCCAGTATGAACTTAGCTGTGAAATTAAAGCCTTTTACTGGCAGAGAGCCTTGGAACACTCTTTTTTTCCTGCCTTAAAGCTGATTCTCACTTTCAGTACATTTCTCTAATAACAAGAAGCCCAGAAAAAAACAATTAAATGAACGGCTCTGGTAAATCTTGGCGTTCTGCTGCTCCCACCTGATATCCAGATCTATGGAAAACACACAAATGTCTGCCGTCCCTTCACTTTTCACTGGGGAACAATGAAGAGTCGGGGAGTTATGTAGGGAACCCTGGCAGAACAGCAGATAAACAAATCACAGGCTGTAATGCGCCGTTATCTCCAGTAAATGATGACATTCCTATGAATAATGCGACTTGAGCGACGGTAAATGGGAAGTGGATAAGGAGGGAGAGGATTTACAATGTCTGCGGGGACAAACATGATAATAGTGAAATAAATGCAGTCGCAAGCATGGCGTTGTAATTCAATCTTTAGCCAAGATCTTTACGGCTGAGCTGGGGCCTCGGCACACTGCCGTGGAGCGCCACGTCCCTCCGATAAATTCTGGCGACAGTCCGTGAAACGCTGCTATAACCGGTGACACTGGATGATTTCCCGCCTCTGACAGGCTGCGGTATTGAGAATGATAACACTTACTTTGTCTTCATCCTCCACCAGAGTATAATATCAATCCGTTTGATGATCCAGCAAACGGAGTCGAGCGCTTGTGTATCAATCTTCATACGCGACTGCCTGGTATCTAACAGAGAGCCCAGAATGGGATCATTCAATCACTCCCAGCTGCACTGTGCAGGCTCTACTTAGACTTCCAGTGTTTCACCTACTGTCAGCATCTCTGCTGCGTCTCTCCCCACTTCTTCGTCTTCTTCTTCCTGCCTTTTTTTTTCTCCTGCTGGCGGAGTGATAAAAAGCCATATTACAGATGATCGGAGGGCTGCCCTCACGGCCCGGTGTTGAATAAAATGAGGAAAACATTCATCTTTCTCCACTTCTGGACTCCTGAGGGCCCGGCACCACTTTCGTCTTCCGTAAATCAAGACTGGTTAATTGTGAAATCTGGTCTTGGTTTCATTCTGAAGCATTTGTCTTCCCTTTATCAGAGAATTTCTCTCTATCTCTCTCTTTAATTCCTTTTCCTTCCAGTTTTGTGCTTAGATGCTGAGTAAATCATCAGTATAGGCTTCCTGTTTTATATATTTTGCATGGACAGTGTCCTGCACCACCTGCTTAGTTTCCATCAAAGCCCTCAGGAGCAAATGGAGCAGAGTGAAGCAACAAAGACACCTGTGGGACGTAACCAACTCTGGCTCAGATGCTGCAGATTAGCTCCAGTCGCTGCCTGGTGCAATAAACACTTTCCATTACATCCTAAACCACAGCATCTTTACATCAGCACCAGTAGCTTTAGGCAGCGCGGCAGCTCAGATTCGGACGCTGCTTCATTATTCAGTCATCTGAATGTCCAGAACAACAGTACGAGCATCACCTTTGCAGGGTTTTACGCCATGGTCGGGGGGGAGAGGAGGCTGCAGTCTCCCGGTGAAACACAGCTCGATCAATACCCACTCAGCAATCAACTTTTCCTTGTCAGTTTTGATATATCCAATGGTGGCTTTGGGTTGTTTTGCGATGTCTAATGTTCTGTGAAGATGGGCCTTTCATATTCTTTATTGGCCCCCTCTCTCAGGTTTTTTCGCCCCATCGACAAAAAAATTGTGTTCACACTTTTGTGAAATAAAAAGCTCACAGGGAGAGAAGATGGGGGGAGGAAAACAATGAAATTTAACCCATTTAAAACTGTATCATTTTCAGACAACATAGCTCAGGGCGCTGGGTGTTTATCGGCCCGACTGGAGCAGCAGAGATCACCGGACTGGTAATTGTTTCCTCTAAATCTGCTGAGCTCTAAAGAACACCGAGTGCAGTTTTTCATCAGACGGAGAATGAAAGGGTAAAAGGACAATACCAAGAAAAGCAGAAATGCTTCGGTCCATCATGTTGGTTTTTATCACTTCATCTGGCCGGCCGGAGCAGCCACCGGCCCTCCACAAAACATAATTATCAACATTTCTTTTCTTTTTTTTTCTTTGGCCATTGCGACGTTCGGCCGAAGAACATTTTCAGTGAATTATGTGACCAAAAGGAAAATCGGGGGAAGATACGTTTAATGCTCTAGTAACAAAAGGAGAACTGAGGCGTTTTGAGGGGCATTGTATCGCTAACTTGACTTGACGTTTGGCTATTGAGTCAAAGCCCGACATTAGGCCTGATATCTAATTTAACCATACAGTGATGGGCTCTCCACGCAGAGACACCAGAAAAGCAAAGTACTGCCACTCTCCACCCGCAGCAATTTGTCTCCATCACTCCATTCATATAAACACTGAATGATTTAGCTAAAATTGCACCCAGAATCTTACGGGATTTTTTCCCCCCTCACTTTATTTTCATTATACGCGCGAGTATGTTGGAGGTTTGGATTCCGCTGCTGCGTTTGGCTTTGAAAGTCTCAAATTTAGTGCCGCCGTATTGGCTCATTTTTCATATCCATTGTCGGCGTGTCAGGGTGTCATAGCTATTCGGCGGAGCTGTTAGATCAGTCCAAATGTATAAATCATCCAGGATCTGACACACTCATTTAATTTGGGGGGGGCGCTGCTGCAGCACTGGGGCTATTAATGAGAAATCCCCACCCTGTTTGTCCAGCGTCCAGCCTTTTCTGCTTCAGATTTTTTTTTTTTTTTTTTTGCATTAACATTGATATTCTGTATGATTTCCCTCAGTAGCCTGTTGACTGCCAAGCCCGCACTTTGTCATTTATCATCATCTGTATTCGTCAATCCGCCGAGTCCCGCACGTCAAAACCTCTTACCAAAATCACTTTGCATATTAAGAAAAAGGGGGCAAACTCGGAGGGCACTAGCTGAGGCGAAGCTCCGGCGCTCTGTGGTGCAGCGGCGGTTCCAACCCCAGAGTCTGTGTTATTGTTTTCCATCTGTGAAATGAAGTAACAGGTACTTAATGTACCAAAAACAATTTGTACAGCAGTTCTTTTCCCCCATTCAGGGCTGTGCATGGCTCGCTGAGGGCTCCCCTTATCTCAGTGAGGCTAATCCATTTTCACACTGCGCTCCGACGCTCTCATTTTACAGCTGAGGAGCTCTCCGGCTCCACGCTGGGCCTGAAATGGGACCCCAGTCACAGTGGCCCCTTGGAGTTTGCGTAGGTAAGTGTGCAGAACAAATGCTGAAAAGTCTTTAAAAAGTTGAAGGGACTAGTTTTGCTCTTCCCTGCACCCCCCCCCCCCCCCCCAACTCTCACCTGATCACCTTCATTTTTTCCTGCCCCTGTGTGTTTCAGCGCCACCTTGAGAGTCCGTAAAGGACGGAAGAAGCAGGACAAGAACTGGTGCTTTTATGATTTCTCTGCATGTCCGCGGGGGCGGGGGTGTGGTGGGGTTATTAATACCACATGTGTGAGCAAGTGGGGTTGATTGTGGTTCAAAATGATTCCCAAAAAACTTGATGGACTATTGTTGCACATCAAAAAAGCCATGATTAGGCTGTAAAATTGACCTGCTTCGCATTAATCACATGACGTTTTGTTGTCAGCACAAGCTATATTTAATGTTAAAAACATGTTTGAAAATTCAACTTCCTGCATCGAAAATTGAATCCACCAACTGTTGGTGCATCTGCAGCCCAATGATGATATTATGGGGGTCTTGCAGCATCTGCAAATCACTAATGGGGGCCCTTCTGGTGATGGGGGGGGGACGTGAGTCAAGAGAGGAAGAGTGCTGTTTGTGAGAGTGAATGCTCCATTTTAAAAGGTGCAAGGAGGAAGAGGAGTGCTATAAATGAAGAATTTAAAAATAACAGGCACCATAAAAAATCTTATACATGTGCATGAGAATGCACAACTTGTTTGTTTTTGTTTTTCTCACAATATTCCCAGAATGCATCTCCACAAACAATGTTTTGATTTACTTCTGAGCCGCGTTCCTGCCCCTTTGCTTTCCCATCCTGCCAACTCATTTAAGGCATCTGTGGCCTCTCTGGCCCAGTCTCTCCAGCCCCATCAACCCCCCGTCGTGGGCCATGAAGGCGCATGCCCACTTGTCTGGGACAGCCGGGAGGGCAGCCGGGCCAGGACTCCCAGGACTCCCAAACATCCAGAGCAGCTGGAAGTCCCATCTTCCCATCCTGCTTCTCAGAAAAACAATCAAAACAGAGAAGATCTATCATAAATCAGTCCTAGACTCTAACTGGGAGGGGGAAAACGGAGGCTGGGTCGGGGGGAACAATGTTTAAAGGCTGAAAAACAAAGACGTTTCTTTAGAAAGCAGGTCAGAGTAATGACCTGGAGGTCATAAAGGTTATCAGTTCTAGTCCCCATTCCAGCGAGGGAGGATAAATAAAAGGCTCTCAGTGTTAAACAATCCTGAATAAAAAGGTTAAAACTGGCGTGATGAATTTAGGAGCTTCTAATATGTGATGCCCGCTGCGCCTCGCTCATTCACAGGCTAATGCCATCGCCTCTGGGTTGCGCATTTGCAACCGTGCATAAGTAAACGCAGCGCTGCTGATGCGATTCACAGTTCAAACTTACTTAGCCTCATTGAGTTAGCGCTTACCCCTCTAACCTAAACAGCTGTAATGAAGAGCATGAAAAATCCCCCTCGCGACACACACACACACACACACACACACACACACACACACACACATACACAAACACACACAAACGCCGCCCCAAAGCTAAAAACAGTTCACTCAGAAGGTCACAGGTAGTTCACAGAAAGGTTAGAGGGGAAAAAAAACCTCTTTTCTTTTGTGCTTTTGTTGTGTATTTGTTCATAAAAACAAGACTAAATGTAAGGAAATAGCGTAAAACATCAAAATCTAAGTTTGGTGTTGCAGAATCGCACAGCTGGCGCACTTTAACATACATAAAATTGGATTATGACGGTTTTAAGAGGGGGAAAAGCCTCCTGGCTCTTTTGCCGGCCTGGTTGTTTACATTAGATGAGCTGGATTCTTTCTGTCTCGCTGGGTCGGGGGAGTCTCACTCGACCTCGCTCCCTCATCCATGTAACTAATGCAGAGCAACGCCAGGCTAGGCTGCATTTCAATGGCAGAGGAAGAGATTCCTAATCTCAGGCGAGATGACACGTGGATCAAATTTCCAAACCCTCTTTTTTGTGCACGACAGGCTGTCAGTCCGCAGACAGTCGGTGTTTTCTTAACGGGCAGGAGGGTTTCTTAATGGCAAACAGTCAAACAAAGCCAGAATCTTTATGGATGTGCCCGCAGGGGAAGGTTAGCACATCAGAAATAAAAATAGATTTGAAAAAAGGACTCTAAATTGTTACCTATCACACACAGCAAACAACCAACAACCATGTAACAACCCCCCCCCC